>JAUESH010000015.1:11491195-11504816 GCA_032275165.1 Synergus magnus
AGCTAGGAAAATAATTTCAAAAATATCTGAATAGCGTACACAAAAACTATGAAAATTTATCTTTAAAATGAGACCAAACGCTTGTAAAAATAATTAATATTTTCGGAGTTATTAATAGTTTTGTAAACATCGAAATTTGAGGTTTTTGGCAATATCTTTTTATAAAATAGAGATTTTAACTTCTCCTTTGGCTTATTAGACGCAGAATTTTATTAGCTTTTGGTACTATTTTGGAGAAAAATTTTTCAATTAAATATTAGAAAATTAGAAAACTTTAAGCAACTGCTAAAAAACAGGCTATTGACAATTTACGACGGTAGTGTACAGTACAGGCCAAAAGTTTGAATACACCTGTTTTTCGATGATCGTTTAAGTTGTTTACGAAAACCATTTTCGTAACAATTTAATCCTGAAATTCGATCAAAATGAGATGCAACATTTTGATACGAATTTTTAAATTTATTTTATCGGCAAATCGCGAATCAAGATTATCTGATTTTAGAGATCAATTCATTACCTCTCAAATAAGAAGTTTGACATAATAACACAATGAAGACGAAAGCGAAAAATAAAGGAGAACCAACTACAGATACGACCTACATTAAATAAAAACTAAAGTCTGCCACTTGAGAGATAAACGTGGAAATCTATTTTTTGATCCGCAAAGGTCAAAGGTGAATTATTTGAATCTGATGTCAATAGAAAAACCGACATAACAGTTACAATTCTTTTGTATTTATACATAAAATTCTGTAAAATTATCAGTTGTATTTTTCGCACCGAAAAAGTACTATCTTTCAGCTGAAATATTTTTGGGACAAATGTTCCAAAAATATTTTGCACAAATCTATAAGATATTCTTGCACTGTCATATACATATCTGGGTATTATTTTATTAAAAATTTTTTTTTAAGGAGGGGAAGGTGACATATTTTGATTATTAACTTAGTAGACTCAGTAACGATGAATTGATCCAATTTCAAATGTGATTATACTGTCTCAGTAAAATTTTAGGTTTAAATAATTTTTAAATCAAATATCGAGCGCGAGTGTCCGGATGAAAAAATGTGCACATTTTTTTCTATACTTTTCTCGAAGTAGGAAAGAAAAGAAAGGTTTCAGTTTCTTCGAACTTAGAATACTGCATTGGATAATTGATATCTAGCTCATGAAACAACCCTATTCCCTGATTTTCTTTTCCTTTTTCTTCATCATGCCTAAGGTATGTTCTCCTCGCGTGAGAAATACGTGGATGTAAATATCTGGTGTTGCGCAGTTGAGTTCCAGTGTTTACTAACAATCGCTTGATTGCATTAGAAAAAAACTAACAATCCCGCCGGAATCCGCACTTCGTTGAGCCGTTAGACTGCACCTCTCACCCTGAACATCGAATCTTGTACTCGTATGTACCTCTTTCTTTCTCTTCGTCATCGTAGTGCATCGAAGGAATCAGTACTCTTCTTGAGTCGCGACATCTGCATACCTGCCTACGTACCCGGATCCTCATGCCGTCCTATAACCTGTTTCTACTCGTTTTATAATGCAACAACCAATTAAGGACAATGCATACCTATAAGCGTACACTTCTGATGTAAACGGGTCAGCGAAAATTCATTCGCTAACAAAATGAAGAGACAGTTGGCGCCGATCGATGAGGATGTTCAGAAAACGTTCCTCGGTTCTTTCAGTCATGGTTCAGGGACTTCGGCCCGGGTATTCCCAGAGGAGCGATCAGCAAAATGTCAGCCAGAAGCGGAACCGCCGCCACAAATTGAATATCCACCCTGATTCTCCTTCCTTCATTCTTTACCCCTTCGCAGCTTTATTTTCTTTTCCTTACTTCTTCATCATAAAAGAAGCAGTCTAATCATAAATGATTTCACAATTATGTTTTCATATTGGCATACTTGGACAATTAACAATTTTTTAAAAATTGAACCCTTTTTCAATTGCCACTATTTCTCAGTCTGGAAAATTAAGAAGATTATTTCTTTCTGGATATTTTGCATAAAGCATAATCTGCAGTTTAACTAAGACAATAACATTTACATAACGTGAGAAATGCTCTTTATGTTTCAGAGCCCTTTCGGATGTAGTAGTTTCGCGGATTTGCTAAGCGGCGCTTACACGGACTCCACGGACGCAGGAAGTCTGCCGGAAGAGCTTGATCCTTTTCCGGAATTGCAACTAGGCAATCCTCAGGACGTTACTAACTCCGAAGAACCACCCTCGCAAAATCATAACGTTCATTCTCAACCACCGCCCCTTCCCGGAGACGTGCAAGCGGACTCATTAAGGTATACCTTTTTTCAAAAAGATTGCGTTACAATTGTTTATGAGTCGAAGATTTCTTCTTTCCATCACACTCAATTTCCAATAACAATATTCTTAATGTATATTTTCAGTCCGACGCCGCTCCCTAGTTTTGAAGAGACCTACACAGTTCAACGATACCGTCAAGAACTCCAAAGCCTGGGGATTAAGATGGATGAAGATGAATGTTACAATGAAGTTTACCCATGCACGGGAGCTTCATTTACTCAAGAATTTGCCCAAGCGGTGTCCTACCAAAACCACCATAACCAACACCAACCACACCATCCACCCCCAGCCCAGCAGCCACCCCAGCAGCAACACCACCATCAACATCATCCTGTAAATCAACATCATCCTCAACAGCAACCGACCCACCTTCATCAACCACAACAAACCCATCATCATCACTTGGGATTCTTTTCCACGGAATCAGCACCAACTCCTGCTGCAGTTCCTACACCAACGAATCATCAAGAATCGCCTTATGCAGCAGTACCTCTTGTTTATGGTCCTCCACCTAGTATTACCGGAAGTGGGACATCACCAGTCACACCAACTGATTTCCGAACTGCTGTTGGTAGCACGGTTGTCGTTCCTGGAACTCCACGTCTTCGAAGAGCATCCTTACCACCTCAAAGGCCCGAGTCCACAAGGTAAAGGAGGGTGTTAAGAAATTGCCAATTTTTGTTCCTCCGAGCGGCAAGTAAAAAAGGCATGAGATTTTGATCAGTTGAATCCAAAAATAACGATTATTAGAATATTACACCCAGGGAAAACGTAGGAATTGAAGGTGAAAGTGTAAACCGAAGAGTTGACCACTCCAATATTCATGGTACACTCACTAAATATTCCCATATATTCTACCAATATTCTCAGATACAACACATATCTAAAAGAGATATGTTTCGAAACTTAACGGGATTTAAAAAATCTAAACGTTTATATAAATGAATTTCAAAATATTTAAAAGATTTGAAGATATTTTTAATGAATTTAAGAGATTTTAAGTGATTTTAAAGGATTTTAAAGGAATTTCAGTAGAATTCAAATGCGTTTAAAGAGTTTCAAGTAAATTTAAAAAATATAAATAATGTTCCTGATTTCCATAAAGTCTGTTAAATCTTTTGAAATCTTCGGAAGTTTTTGGAAATATTTTAAAATATATTGAAATCACTTAAACCCTTTTAAAATATCTTGAAATACTTTTTGAATTTAGTTTCCAAACAGTCTCTTCGCACATTTTATATAATGTATATATTTTTTATAAGAATATGTTATCTCCCTATGTCTGACCATAAATGGAAACAATTTCTACTTTTTCCCTAGGTATCATATTCTACTAATCGCTTTTTCAGGATTCTTTGAAATCTGATTGAAATTTAGGTCAAAATATTCTTGAAGGTGAAAGAAGTTTGACTAAAATGGATCCAAAATCGGGTTTCATAGGAAGTTTCTTCATAATTTACAGGTTCAAAATCTGAAAGAATCAAGAACTTTACCACGAGTTTTTGAAGTTCTGGCTTCATTATAAAATAAATTCCTTAAATGGTGAATCTTATTCATCAAGACTACTCAAAGCAGTGATTGAATTTTCATCACTGCATATCTAAGTACAATATTCTTAGGAATTATACAGAAATATTGACAAATTGATTCAGATTTTGAACTTATAAATGATGTAGAAACTTCCTATGATTTTTCCTATGATTTTTAACCCAATTTTGAATCCATTTTAGTCAAACTTCTTTCACCTTCAAGAACAGTGTGAGGTGACTCTATGGTACACTGAAAAATCGAGTGTATCGTGGATTGAAATTCCTTATTGGATTATACTCTTTTTAAAATGAACATTTTTTAAATTGCAGCAGTAGCGAGTCGCCAAAGCTGAGAGGCAGTGGATCGGCAAGTTCAACAACAGGATCACCATCGCCAGGTGGTGAACGAGCACCACCAAGTCCGAGCCAATTATGTGCCGTGTGTGGCGATACTGCAGCATGCCAACATTATGGAGTCCGCACTTGTGAGGGTTGTAAAGGATTTTTCAAAAGGACAGTCCAGAAAGGTTCTAAATATGTCTGTCTTGCCGAAAAAGCTTGTCCTGTTGACAAACGCCGACGGAATCGTTGCCAGTTTTGCCGCTTTCAGAAGTGCCTCCTAGTTGGCATGGTTAAAGAGGTAAATATTTCTCAATATTAACCCTTTGTACTCGAGAGATGAGTCTCGCTCACCACATGATTTAATGCCGCAACTCGAGAGGTGACTCTCGCTCACCACTTTGTTTGCGCTACGAAATGCTTCGAGTTGCTGGTTAGTCCGCACGGAAACGGCCTCGAGTGCAAAGGGTTAAGTTAAACCTTTCGACAATAGTAACTGTTTAATTACTAGTCTAAACCCTTGTCGTAAAATTTAAATGAAAACTTTTTAATTTATTTGATCAGGTTGTGAGAACAGACTCCTTGAAAGGACGCCGAGGTCGACTGCCTTCGAAGCCAAAATCGCCCCAGGAATCACCACCGAGTCCCCCAGTTTCATTAATCACAGCTCTCGTTCGTGCACATGTTGACACAACTCCAGATCGTTCAAACCGTGACTTTTCTCAGTGTCGAGATCCCTCCCCTGGAGAACCACCGATGACAGAACCAGAGAAGACGCAGCAATTTTACAACCTGTTGACTTCCTCGGTCGACGTCATCAGGAACTTTGCTGAGAAAATACCTGGATTCCTTGACCTGACGCCTGAAGATCAGGTCAGTAATTTTCTTTCTTTATCTTTGGCGGAGTGTTTACATACCATTTATTAGTATTTATTTAACATTCTTGACGGTAATCACTTAACAATTAAATAATAACAAATTATATGTAAACTTGTGACGAGAGATCATAAAAAGAATCAAATCTTTAATTGACAAATTTCTAAACTTTCAGTTATCGGTCTCTAGTAAATTATCCTAAGAATGCATTTTTTAAATCAAGTAACAAGACATCTGAGGTACTTATCTTCTATCCGTAATAATAAACATAGCATCGGAACAGTTAATCCGCACACCGTAGGCTTTTAGATTTAGATGGCCTGGTCTCACATGCGAGGATCGATACCTCGTACATTTTCTAAAAGGTCACTCTTGACGAGCTTCGAACAGTTTCAATTTGACGACACCCGCTATTCGATTTACGGATAGGAATACCTGACTCAAGTGTGTTTGAGCCTTTTCAACTCTTCTTCACCGGTCACGAACACCCTCAAAGGCATTCCACCGCGATTCAATTTTGATCCACGCAATACATGAACCTAATAGTCAATATAAGAAAAGAAATTTAGATAGTAAAAAAACTGTTAATCCGCACATTTGTATTTCACGACTTTTCCTTCTGCACCATTATTCCTCTCAATTTTTATACACTTAAAAAAAAGATAAAGAAAATAAAGTTCGTTAATCTCTTAATTTAAACGATTTTTTTTGTATTTTTTACAGAAATTCCTCTTCCTCTCTGCAAGCCTGGAACTTTTTGTACTGAGGCTAGCGTATCGCACAAAAGTGGATGACACCCGGCTGACTTTTTGCAACGGAGTAGTCCTTACACGAGATCAGTGTGAAAAATGTTTTGGCGACTGGCTTCAAGGAATAATGGACTTTTGTCAAGGTCTTCACGCCCTGGATGTTGATATCAGCGCCTTTGCCTGCCTTTGTGCGCTCACGCTCGTTACTGGTTAGTTAAAACCAATTAAATTTTTTTTTTTTTAATTAAGAAAAATAAATCTCGAATTCTTTAAAAATATATAAAAAATTAATCAAATTTCTTAACGATTGGTTAGATAATCCTTTAGTTGTTTCATGCAGTTAAAAAATTCATCATATTTTGGCACTGATAGATGTATACGAAAGCGTGTAGACACTCTTGCAATTCGGTTTCTCTTAGTCAGTTCGATAATTAATCAGCCATCACCGGTTATTTATTGAAGACGTGCATTACGAAACCGCAACGTCCGACGGCAATCGCTTCAACACGCGATATCGATGGCACCGTCAATTGAAGGATCCGTCGAGAGTGAAGTCTTCAGAAAGAAAGTTCGAGAAAAATTATGAATCTTGTATCGCGACCAAGACCCACATGATTGCCATGCAGTCATCTTCATATTAATTCCAAACTACACACTGCTATTTTATACCTCTTCAAATATTGTGTGAAGGCCAAACTTTCTAATAAAAAAAAATTATTTCTCTTCATTCCAATAAAGAGGGGACTATACGAATATTACGAATTATATTTAATACTATTCTAAGATTTAATCGCAGTTGTCTACACTATCGCTCAGAATTATGAGTTCACCTGTTTTTCGATTATCATTTAAATTCTATTAAATTTAATTACATCAAAGATTACATTTTTTCTTTTAAGTAAGTTAAAAGTTTTTTAAATTCTGCTTAAAATGAACCCAGGACGAAGTCACTTTGTCAATTTTTTAAGAAGATATTGTAAAAAACGTCAAATCTTAATATTTTATAAAAAATAATAATAACTTTCGAAATAATGAACATTTTTTTAATTTCTTGGGCTCATTTTAAAGATAAATTTGTATAGAATCTGACGAACTTATTGGTATAATAATTGTACAATTATTACCTTGCGTTGTACGAGGCCTTAAAGTTATCACGAAAAAGTTGGACATGTTTAAATATTTTTTTTGTTGAGAAAAATATTTTCATAAAATATAGGAAATAATTAATCATAGTGTTTCTGCAAAAATATATTAAAATTTACATTAACTTGATTTTTATTATTATTTTCCTACTGATCAGGTGTTATTGAACTTTTCACGTATTTTAAATCCAAATTTAAGCCCTTGTACAATGCAAGGAAATAATTGTACAATTATTTCAATAAGTCTATCTGATTCTATAGAAATTTATCTTTAAAATGAGCTCAAGACAAGGTACCAAAAAAACATTGACAGGGTAAGGGTTAAAAAAATGTTCATTATTTCGAAAGTTATTGATGTTCTTTTTATATCTTTGATTTAATTAAATTTAAAAGAACTTAAACGATCATCGAAAAACAGGTGAACTCACAATTCTGATCGGTAGTGTAATTTTCAATTTAATCATTAATTACGATTTCCGCAAAAAATATAAAAATGCAAAAAACATTAGTATAAAGAATTAAACAAAGCGATTCTGATTCTAGTTCTAATTCCATCTACTTTCTTATCTTTTGCAGAAAGACATGGTCTTCGAGAACCTCAAAAGGTAGAGCAACTTCAAATGAAGATAATCTCTTCTTTACGTGACCACGTGACCTACAACGCAGAAGCGCAACGAAAAGCCCACTACCTGTCCCGACTTCTGGGTAAACTTCCGGAACTCCGAAGTTTGTCAGTTCAAGGGCACCAGAGGATCTTTTATCTAAAGTTATTAGATCTTGCGCCAGCGCCTTCGTTCATTGAGGAAATGTTCATGGCAACCCTACCCTTTTAAAAGCCATCTTAAATCGAGAACTCTGGGGCATTTTTGCTCGGTCAATAATCGATTAAAACGATTTTATTGTCCTGTAATTCAGTTGCTTTAGTTCGTAGACTCTTCTTGCGTACTTAATCTTCGGTGTTTCCGTTGTCTGCGTGTTGTCCACCTCGTATTTGATTTCCGTTCTACGAACACTAGATAACGTCTTAAGAAGAGAGAAGTCACAGCGAAGAAAGTGAAAGAGATATTATATATATATATATATATATACATATATGTATAGAGAAGAAGAAGAAAGACCAAGAATATATGTGTGTCAAGATGAGTGGATCAGTATTTGTCTATTGATGTATGAATGAAAAAGTGAGAATGGAAAAGAAGTGCTCTTTGAGAATGGTGGTGTGTCGCGAAATACTCGTTAGAGCTATCTAAGGTGATCAGCCTTGATCGATCTACTTTGTTTATAAAATAGGGTGGTATATATAATATATACTATGAAAGTGCTTATGTTTAGATAGACTATATATCGCACGGTATTTGAATGAGTCCGTGTTAGTTAGGGATGTGCCCGGATATCCGGGAGGCTGTTTTTGTAATGACGACTAGTAATTTTTTTTACACGTCCTGGCAAGTTACCAGAATATTCTTACGACTTTGTTACATATTTTATTAAGGATCCTAGGTCGTAAACTGCTTTTGTCAATTTCAAGTCCTCTTATTTGTAATTTTTCACCGAGTTTCTACTAATTTAAGAAGTATCGGATACCGGATATTCACCCATCCCTAGCAGTAATAATTCCTTATATCCGGTTCGATGGGATACACGTCTTCACCGACGATAATTTTGTGTTTTATCGAGAACCTGAATTGAGAATTTGAAAAACAACCCTGAAATCCTGAATCAGGCTCATTTACCCGCATTAACTTCGGTTAAGAGTTTCATAAGTCACAAGAGAAACGAAACAATACTCGAACTGAAATTATGCTACAGTTGTCGATTCAACGGTTTTTAGACTCTAGATAAGAATCTGGCGAAAAAACGAAAAGTGATGGATGGGTTCAACGAATAGCTTCGACGAGGCAATCGATAACCGTTCATAAATTAATCAGCTTTAAATTGAAGGCATTTCTTGAACCCACACGCTTCCTGTAATATTCAGAGCAAAAGGTTGCGAAGTAGCTCTATTGTTAAGAGATTGTGATAATTATTTTAATGCTTGAACCGTCTAATGATTCGCTGATCCTGAAGAAAGTCCGAGCCTTTTCCTAACTTTAGGAAGATATCGCGATATTACTTATCCGCTGAAAATCCTTATTTCTACCGTTTATAAGATACAACCATTCCAGAAAATTCAGAGATAATCTTTGTAAATGAATCTTGAGCGACAACGAGAGCATAGTAGCAGATTTCTGTGACAAATTCGACATATCAGAGTGGTGAAGCGAAGAAGGAAAAGTGCCTGATTCGTGAATCCTCTCCCTCCTTTTCTAAACGTAGCCTATAGGACGTGATTCTCGCACGTTTCGTCCACTCTAAATGTATAAATCTCGCCTGTAATAATGATACTCGTGAACACAATTGGCGTTACATTTTTTAACAAAACGAGATATTTTCCATTCTAGTTTTCTACTTCACTAATCCGTATTATAGATATAAATAAATTTTCGCTTATCCCCGATATCTTTTGGGACATTGGGGTGTGCGTAGGTACAAAGAAACAAAAGAAGCTTAAACTTTAGTAAACTTTTCTATATTTTTTTAAACTATCGGAGATCCTAATCGTTTCAATGCCGAAGTCGAGCATATTCACACCGTGTGTGATAAGAATGCGAGTCTTACTGTATTAAGAAATATTATATGAAATATTATAACCGTCGGGTGTCGTTCAATTGCGTGCGAGAATCCTGAAATCGAACGGTCAAAATTTATCAATGACCCTCGACTAGATACTCTTACGTTTATGTGATTTTAGACTCGTAAGAAAAGAAACACGGTACCGTCTCATCACCCGAACCAAAAAAAAAGATGGTATGAAACTCAGAGTAAAAAACTCAAACGTTAAAAGAACCACAATATTCGTCAGATATATATTATTCGACTAGTTGAGACGGTGCCGGTGTAAAGTTACCTATTACGTTATGACGTTATTTTTAATCAAACTAACGTAGAGAGACCTATTTATACATATACCCACTACTACTACCACCACCACCACCACCACTGCTACTATTATAAATTACACTATTATAATGCTACTCCTATCGTTACTGTAACTGTTGCTACTGCTGTTATTACTGATATTGCAACCAATACCACTGTCACAAATATGACCATTTTAACCACTGCTGTTGCAAGATTCTGCAGCTAATCATGACAAGAAACTGTCAACATACCAGCACTCGATAGAGATTTTCACACCCAATATTTTAAATATTTCGAAAGAAGAAAAACCATTCCGTGGGCTAAATTATTATCGAGTCAGTGATCATGAAAAAGTTATCAAACTCATTCATATAAATTAAATTATTCCATTCAAATAATATTCGCATTACCCGCTAATAAGGGTTGAATACAGAAAAATTAATATTTTCAGATTTCTATATGAAAGTGAAGATTATTTTTTTCGTTTGAAGGCGCGATTTTTCTATCTGTCTAAAATACATACATAAATGTGTTTATTAAAATATAAATAAATATAAATTTGAATATTTTCCGACTTTATAAGTTATAAACCGATTTAATAATGAGAAAATAGGATAAATAAGATGGGTCATAAAATTATTTAAGAAATAAAAAAATTATTTCAAGCTTTTTAGACGGAGGACAAATCGCGTATTTACAGGAATACAAATTCTCAATCATTCATAATTCAATCATTATTATCGGGTACAATTCCTAATTTAAATCCTAAAATAGATATTTTCTTATAATATTTTTCCATAAATAATTGTTGTATTTACTCAATAACTATATAAGTATATTTTTTGACTGTGTTGAGAATTTAATCCTGAATTAATAATTTGAATATTATATTATTAATATAAACTTCTATATCTATAATATAATATTAAATGTGTAAATGTGGCTTTATGGATATAATGTAAATTGGTGTCAATTCCTAAATATCTGAATGTCAAACTCTTTTCTAAATTTGTATAATGTTATCGAGATCACTGACTCTTTTGAATCTCCTTTCGTATATAAAAGTGCGCAGGCTTATGCGTAAATAATGATACATCTCTACGTACTTAAATTCATGTACATGCACAAAAACTATATATAAATATAGTTTATATATAAACTATATTTATATACCTATAATGTGCGTGTGATGTTTCCTAACATGTTTAAGTGTAAATTTGGCAATACGTGTAACAAACAACTTCCTGTTATTCTGACATTCTCTCTTTAATTCTGAATCGATTAAGTAATTTAAAAATTCGCTAAAAATTTGGCATTCCATTTTATCTCGTCTTTGGAAATCAAATGAAGAAAAAAAAAATTGAATAAATTTTGGTATGCAATAAATATTGCATATCTAAATCAAATTGATTGAAAATTAAAGATTGAAAGAGTTTTTTTCGCGTTTTTCTTTTTATATAGTTTATATTTCACGTCGCCTTCATACAAAAAATTGTATTCGTCTGTACTTCGTCGAGGTATTTTAAATAAACAAACAGTTATATAAATATAAAAATGTGAATTTTTATCTTATTGAATGGCCTGTTGAATGATACTTTTAGATATATTCTCATCCGGACTTTCTAAAAAAAAGTTTTTTTTTTTTAAATTTAATAATCCAATGATCCTAATTTGAAAATTTTTACTATATTTTACTTCTTCGAATGAATGAATATCTTTACCCAATTCAAATTTATTCAAATTTTCGCGGGCTTATATTTAATCACCCATTAGCGCCCCTACCGGCACGCATTCAAACTAGAAACTCTTCGTCCATCTTCCTTATCACCAGAGCAATCTGCATATTCTAAGGTCGATTAGTCAGATTACAATCTCACCAATCCATCAGAATTTAATCAAAAAAGGTGGCGCTGAAATCGCAAAAAGAGGTCCAGAAAGTGCGTGCTTCGGTTTCGGAAGTCGCGGGTCTTTATCACGAAATAGTTCCAAACGTATTCATAAATCATTCGTTTCTGAAAAGCGTTTGATTCACCTCCCCTCCTCATATCATTACGAAAATTCCTTGATATCCAGTCCTCAGTCTTTTTCCTAATTTGTCATCGTTTCGACGATCATCTCCCGATTCACGATTGTCCTTCAATTTGGCGCTGTCTGAGCGTTTTTCAAGTCGCCCTTGGTTGCCAACGTACGATATATCCCTACGCAGCACGCGACGACCGTGGAAGGAAGTCAGTGGGAAGGGGGTACGTCGAGCAGTTGATTCGGTGGCTACATGTGGGAATCTGCCGGTCGCGACGAGTCCATTAACGTATCGTTAAACGCATAAAACTACATTTTTTTTACACGGAGTGCCAAGGGCTCATAACTGCCACACCATGCAGATGGACCCAACCACGTTGCAACTGATACAGGTCCTCGAAAAGACCGTTTCACCAGGTAAGAAATTTCCGCGACTTCGCGTCGAGATTACCAGGTGCACGATGCAAGGATTTCCTCACACCTCGCACCAGCCCTCGTGTTAATAAATCCCAACTAATCCATATTCATTTATCAATAAATCTTGAGTTTCCCTTATCTCTGATTTCTAGAAATTGTTATTTAACGGCCATGATTTACTCCATTTATCTCTTCCCGCTTAACCAACGCTCCCACTCAATGACAAGAAGGCAGAAACTCGTTGCTGCGTCAATCTCAGACTTTTTCCGCTTATCGTTGATCGGTCCCCGGGAGCCCATATTTCACGAATCTCGGGTTATTTTTGCACATTGCAAAGATAATATCACGAATAATTTGTCTGTTGCTAAGGGCTTTATCTGTGACAGGAAAACTATTGACAGCCCTCCATTCTGCACCTTCAACGTAAACCCTCGCCGGCATTGCAAAATCACCGCGTGTAGATTTCACGTTTAACCTATAAACTGTTTTATTTCACGTTTATCCAAGTTTTACGCTCATTATTTTTATCAGGGATGGGCAATACAATATTATTTTAATATTTTGCAAAAATTATTTAAAATTTCGAAAATCTGGATGGAAATTTTTTTAATTTAGTTGTAGTAAGTAGGTATATATTGGTCGTTGCTAAAACAAAAGTCGATAAAGGTCGTTTTTGATCTAAGATTAACTCTTTTGTAGGAAACAAATATCAAAATCCGAAATGTACACTCCGCACTTTTGAAATGAATAAAAATGCTCTTGTTTTCATTTTAAAAATCAAAATGTCTTCATATAACAAATTTATATGCTAATCGTACAGTATTTGTATACTACACTGTAAGAAATCCTATGTAAATTTACGTTCAGGAATTTAATAGCACAATGTAAAATTACATTAGGAATTATTGGACATAAAATACCAATGATTCCTATAGGGGAAATTTACACGAAGATTACATTCTGGATTACATTAGAAATCATGCTAAAATTATGATTGAACAGTTCTGAACGTTCAAATGAACGAATTTTTGTATTGATTGTATTTTAAACAAGAAACAGTTTTGTAATATTGATACATTTGCATTGAAAATAGTTCTGTATAAAAGAAACGTGTAATGTGTATTGTTATTTTTAGTTTGAACAATATTTCTGGATAAAATAGAATTGGGAAAAAATATTTCGTTCATTTGAATGTTCAAAACTTCTGGTACATCTAAAATTACACTGATATATAATGGAAATTTACACTAGTTTGTATAATTCTACT
>JAUESH010000015.1:11504916-11538709 GCA_032275165.1 Synergus magnus
ACTGGTATTTATATCACCAATTCTTAGTGTAAATTTACACAGAATTTTTTTACAGTGTAGCCACGGTTAAATCATTCAGCACTAAAATCAAAATACTTTTCTTTCTAAATAACTTTCTTTAATAATTACAAAAAGAAGCTTTTAAAAGTGTTCTACAATGCGCCTGTTTTCAACTACAAATTAGAATACAAAATCTTGATGAAGTTTGCTGTTGAATTATTCTAAATTAAATTATTCTTGAATTGTTCTAACTTTTATTTCATATACCTCTTCTTTTCTTTCCAGATAAAAATGAACTCGAAGCAGCACAAAATTTTCTCGAGCAGGCAGCTCAAACGAATTTCGTAAGTATTTCAATGACTAAAATAACAAATAAATTGGTCCTTACTAAGGAAATATTGCAATTAACAAAATCTTGTCTCTTTTCAGAATGAATTTGTCCAACGACTCAGCGGCGTGCTCGTCACACCAGCTGCAAGCGTCGTTGCACGCATGGCAGCCGGATTACAACTTAAAAATCAACTAACGTCGAAAGACTTAGCCCTAAAATCCCAATATCAACAGCGATGGCTCGCCATTCCTAAAGATAAAAAGGAATTTATCAAAAACAATGTAAGTAATCCCCTTTCTATCTGTCACAAACTACTATCCAAAAAATAAAAGTAACCTGTAATGTTCTAATATCTCTTAAAAATAATTGTTTTACAGATTTTAGGAGCACTAGGAACAGAGAACAATAGACCTAGTTCAGCAGCTCAGTGTGTAGCCTACGTTGCCGTTGCTGAGCTTCCTGTTAGAGAATGGAACGAACTAATACCTTATCTGGTTAATAATGTGACTAATATGAATAGCACAGAAATGGTTAAAGAAGCTACGCTTGAAACTATTGGTTACATTTGTCAAGAAATCGAAAGCGAGGTGCTTGTAACGCAATCTAACCAAATACTAACAGCTATAATTCACGGAATGAAAAGTTCCAACACATCAAATCATGTTCGACTCGCAGCAACGAGAGCTCTTTTTAATTCTCTCGAGTTTACCAAAGGAAATTTTGAAATAGAGGTACGTATTCCTCACTTACTTACTCGGGTTCTCTTTATCTTGCCTTTTTATTCATTACCTACAAATTCCCTATTGTGATTTTATACCTTTCTTTACTTTCCAGACTGAAAGAAATTTTATCATGGAGGTTGTTTGCGAAGCTACGCAGTCCACAAACACACAAGTGAGGGTCGCGGCGTTACAATGCCTTGTAAAGATTATGTCTTTGTATTATCAGTACATGGAACCGTACATGAGTCCAGCCCTTTTCCCCGTAAGTATTTGTTCAGCATATAATTTTATAAACTAGAATCTCGTTTATAATCTGATGAAAGATTAGATAGTTTGACCTTAACACAGATTACCTAAGGTACTTAGAAATCTATTGGCTAATAAACTTTTACTGTTCTTTAAGCACTGATTTCAAACACAATAAGTAACATACTTTATCTGATCATTTCACTAGATAAACTAAGTTCAGATTTTAATTCTTTAGAGTTTTGAGTCTTTTACATTACTTTGGGAACGGTAGCAAAAATGAGATTATTACCGAGAATATGACCGTCAGAAAAATTCTTTTATAATTAATTAATCGGGTACAACTTAATGCTTAATACTTCAAAATGCTTTTGAAACTTTTGATGCTCCAACGTGAACATAACATTACCTCAAATTCTAATGGTGATAAGTTTTAATCGTCTTAATATATTGGAAGTAATATTTATAGGTTCTTTTTCATTTATAAGTATATTTATATAAATAAATGCCTCCTATTTGATAATAAAAATATTATAAACATTGATAAATTTAAGTACTTGTTGTTCTATCACAAGAAGTACTACCAAAAAATGCCAAAAATATAATTAATGGTTTATTTTTTTGGTTTTATTCTATCGATACAGATTACCCTTGAGGCAATGAAATCCGACATCGATGAAGTCGCGCTCCAGGGAATCGAGTTTTGGTCGAACGTTTCGGAAGAAGAAGTCGATTTGTCGATGCAGGAAGCAGAGGCAAATGAGGGTGGACGTCCTCCAACAAAGGTATCAAAACACTACGCAAAAGGAGCTTTGCAGTACTTGGTACCAGTCCTAATGGAAAAGTTAACAAAACAAGAGGAATGTGACGACGAGGACGACTGGAATCCTTCAAAATCCGCTGGAGTCTGTTTAATGCTTCTGGCATCATGTTGCGAGGAAACCATCGTACCACACGTTCTTCCATTCATAAAAGACAACATCAAGAACCCAGATTGGCGATATCGGGACGCGGCTCTGATGACCTTTGGGTCTATTCTCGGTGGATTGGCACCAAACACCGTGAAGCCTTTAACCGAACAAGCTATGCCGACCTTGATAGAACTGATGTACGACACCAGCGTCGTCGTCAGGGACACAGCCGCCTGGATGTTTGGAAGAATTTGCGAAGTCATTCCAGAAGCAGCGATAAACGAAACTTACCTGAAACCCCTGTTGGAGTCCTTTGTAAATGGACTCAAGGCCGAACCTAGAGTAGCAGCAAATGTCTGCTGGGCATTCTCGGGACTCGCAGAGGCTAGCTACGAAGCTGCAGAAACCGCGGAAGAAGGGCAGCAGCCGGAAACTTACTGCATGTCTCAATATTTCGATTTTATTATCCAACGACTCCTGGAAACGACGGATCGACCTGATGGCGCGCAGGCCAACCTCAGATCTGCTGCCTATGAGGCCCTGATGGAAATGGTTAAGAATTCTCCACGCGATTGCTATGTAACTGTACAGAAAACGACGATGGTGATCCTCGAAAGACTGCAGCAGGTTCTGCAGATGGAAACGCACATCCAAAATCATTCTGATCGAGCACAGTACAACGATTTGCAATCTCTCTTATGCGCAACTTTGCAATCAGTACTGAGGAAAGTTACTCCAGAAGATGCACCCCAGATCTCGGACGCTATCATGGGAGCTCTTCTGTCTATGTTCAACTCAAATTCCTGCAAGTCAGGAGGCGTGCAAGAAGACGCTCTTATGGCTGTGTCGACATTAGTTGAAGTTCTTGGTGAAGGCTTCTTGAAGTACATGGACGCTTTCAAGCCATTCCTTTTCCTCGGTTTGAAGAACCACTCGGAATATCAAGTTTGCTGTGCAGCGGTTGGTGTCACGGGAGATATTTGTCGCGCTATGAAGAACAAAATGCTGCCTTATTGCGATGAGATCATGACTTTGCTGCTGGAGAATCTTGGAAATAACACGGTTCATCGGTCAGTCAAACCACAAATTCTCGCCGTCTTTGGAGACATTGCGCTCAGCATTGGACCAGAGTTTAAAAAGTACCTGGATGTGGTCTTGCAGACTTTAGCACAGGCTTCTCAAGCCCAAGTTGATAAAACCGATTATGATATGATCGATTATCTAAATGAGTTGAGAGAAGGCGTGTTGGAGGCCTACACAGGCATCGTTCAGGGCTTGAGAGGGGATGATGAAAGCGCGATTAGTCCTGATGTCGTCTTGCTGGAACCACACGTTCCATTCATCCTTCACTTCATTACTACAATCGCCCAGGACAGCGATCACTCTGATGGTAACGTTGCCATCGCTGTTGGTCTTATTGGTGATCTCGTCATGGTTTATGGAGTTAAAATGCTACCCATGGTCGAAACTGATGCTATCGCTGGCTTGCTCACCAAAGGCAGGAGATCCCGTACGGGCAAGACGAAAACTTTGGCGACTTGGGCTACCAAAGAAATCCGAAAATTGAAGAACGCCGCAAATGCTACATCTAGTTGGTAAGTAACCATATTTCTTATTATCTAATGTACAGATTTTTTCTAATGGTGTTTAAGTGCCAGAAATTACATTTTCTCTTCGAGTGAGATCATACAAGGCGGTCATTGAATTTTGTAACCTGGAATTTTTCGAACAGGTGATCATCTTCAACATAAAATTGGAAGTTTTCCATTCAATTTTATTAATAATTAGGATTATAAAATGATTGTTAGAAGCTATTAATTTCTCTTTTCTAACAACAATTTAAAAAATCCTATTTTTCAGATTTAAAAAAAAAAAAGCATTGGTTGAAAATAAAAATTTGTTTTGGATATATCTGTAGTTCGAAGAGTAAATGTTTATATTTTAAATCTAGATTAGTAGTTAGACTTTAATCAATGTTTAACCATCCATATATTAAACCAGAGTTCGATTTGAGTAGGTAAGCTTTTTAAAGAGAAATAATATTGGCATTGAGTAAATGAGTTGATTTTATAGAAGAGTAATTGCTTCATTGGTTAAGCAGATGATTGATGTAATGATTTTTAATTATAATCATTCGTTTTATGTCTTATTCTCTCTTGATTCCGCTTTTGCCGCTTCTCGCGTTTCAACAATTGGTTTCACTTTCTCTTCGCTATCGTATATCATTCAGTCGATTTTTTCTCTGGTAAGTAAATTTTATCTCCTATGTCAACGCGCGTTATCACCAGACGAACGGACGTCTACACGTGTGCCATACATACTTAACAGCGATTCATTACATCGCGACACAAGAGAACAAAGGTTGGTTAGGTCGGTTAGGTTTTGAATGCGCTTGCAAAGAATCGAATCGAGAAAGGAAGTATAGAAAGGAGAATTAGCATGAGGAGTGGAACTTGGAGAAGGAAAGAGTGAAAGAAACGAGTGTGTTGAAAATGAAAACGGGGGGTTGGGGAATAGGTCGGTTAGAGAAGAAATGGGTATGTTTAAATGAAAACTGGAACTGGGGTAGTAGGGGGACAACAGAACAAAGATTATAAGAATTCATCTTCAAGTTCGCGCGCTTCGTTGTTCACGCGATATTCAAAGTTGGGAATTTCTGAGCCTTATCGTTGCTTGTGACGCTTGAAATTTTACTCGAAGGTGTAAAGGCTGTTTTTAGTCTGATTAAACGTTAAAAATACGTTAATTAAACTACGACAAGATTTTAAGTAAATTTTCTTTTAACAAACAATATCCCTTAAAAAGTCCTGGAGATAACTGGAAAAACTTGGAATCATCAATAGGTACTTTAGAGACTGTATTTATTAGGGCTGTACAAAATTTATTTAGGTGAGTTGAGTTGGCTCGTAAGCTCAAAAATTATAAGATAACTCAAGTTTACGAGCTAGCTCAAAATATTTGAATATTATTTAAAGGAGAAACACGTGACGCTAGTATCCAGTATCCACTCCTTTGCTCTCTGAGTGACGCGAAAAATCCCTCGAGAGAGGACGGTTAATGATATTTGGCCCGCTTTTGTTGTTTACAGATCACCCCACGGTTGTACTGTCATGCGATTTGATTTGACTAGAAAGCTATCGAACACAATGCAAAGACAACAAGATTGGATGGTGCGGATGCGAGTTGATGGATGTGCGTGAGTTCCAAAGCGATGACGATGAAATGATGAGTCTGCACGTGTCCCCTGGCGACGATGTAAGTAAGCCGGTGGTGTCATGACAGCCCCATAGTCAAAACACCTGCCCGCCGGATTTTGTCGACCGTGGATGACGAAGAGTGCAAGTGGATGTTGCCGATGAATGAACCAAGAACGCAGCTTTGTCGAAGTCCGGTGTTGGAAGTATGTCTGAAATCTGAAATTGAAACTGCATCTTCTAAGTGCGTGTCTGTGATCCATTCAACCCAAATGGAAGACTTCGATGGCCGATGAATCACGTGATAGAGATCTTCTGAAAGGAAGAGAGAATGATGAGAGCCAAAGCATACGCGCGTGTACGTTGAGAGTGAGTCAGATAAGCGAAATAGGTATGTGTGAGAAAGATAGAACGAGAGGGAGGAATTGAGTGAGATTGTGAGAGAATGCGACTGATATGAGAGTGTGAAACCTTCAGCGTTTAACCTAAGGGTGAAAGCGTTCATTCGTGTTCGTCTTTCACCTAGTATCAAACGCACTTGAATCACCGCTCATGATATGAATATATACAGGAATCTAATTTGTTCCACTGTCTTGTAAAAAATGATGAATATAGGAGAATTGAAAGTGCGTTTGTGATTGCACAAGTGAGAAGGAGAAATAGATGAAGAGTGAGAATATATGAAAAATAAGAATATATGCAGTAAGAATAGAAGGAAAAACGCACGTTCGAGTTCTTGCAATGAGAGAATTAGAACGCGAAGTTTTCGATTTAATTATGTTGTGCGAGAATTTCTAGTGAAGATGATGATCTGTATGTTACTTTCCCCGTATATGAATGTCTGTTACTGTTAGTTCATTAAAACTATTATTTTGCTCGCATGTGTTATTGAGTCGTATAGAGCTCCTCGTCCAAGCTTTCTTTGCAGTGGTCGAGCAACCTGCTCAAAGTTCTTCACTATCCAGACAAATTATTTTTCATCAAAAGCGAAGCCATGTCTTTTACGTTTTTGATAATGAAAGTTTCTGTTATAAGCGATTACGCGATCATGGATAAGTTTTAACCATTCGCTATAAGTTTTACATTGGCCACTGCGATCCAATGAGTGGAGGAAAACATTCAATAAATCAAATTACAAAATCATTCCAATTCAAAAGCGAAAACTCGATTGCGGAATTGGACTGCGTTTTCCTTTACCTTCTATATCCACTTGTAATGAAAGTTTGACCGAATACAACTTTGTAAGGCAAAGCCTCAAACTTTGTGCGGAAAAGTGGACATTAAATTCTTTTTTGGATCATCAAACGGTCTTTGAATACTTTTTCTTTAAAACGATCGCGATTTTTTTTTTGTTTTTAGTATTTATTTTTTTGTTAAAGTTTTTCTTGATTTCGGGACGTTCATCCAACGTCTTCCTTCCTAAAATAACTTAAATGTAACAAGTACCTGTTTAAATACGTTCCGATTTAATCGTAAGTTACATCGTGCTTATCGAGATATGAGGAAATTAGTTTGCGCTAACAAACGATGCATTCCAAAGAATCCTGCTGAGATATTTTTGCTAAACACATTTTATCAAACAATTCAACTTTGAATTTTCAAGTACAATATTTCAGTAAGATCAACTTATACTTTATGTTTTTGAAATTAATTAATCTCGAGCAGGATATGTAATTTCTGATAATAATCGTACAATTTTTTTAGATAATCTAGAAATACGACCAATGTTAGACGACAGGTTGAACTTGAACGTTTTTCGAGCAAAAATCTAAATTCAGCAACCTTCATACCTCGTATTTAAAATTATTGTTCGTTCTATTTTTCTATCTGAAAGGGCATAAGCCAAGAACTTTAATTTTACTTTTTTAATTTTTTTTTTTTACATGAGAATATTCACTCTAATTTAAAACTTTTCTTGAACTCTTAAACGAAAGTGAGAGAAGTAAAAAGAAAGAAAGTTTCAAGCAACAATCAATATTTAAAAAAATGCATCTGTGATTTCTGCGGGATCTAAGAATCCCGGCGGCCTAATATTAAAGTGATGTGATTCGATCACTCGTTTACGAGTTTAGGATTTTCATTTAGTTTCTTTAGTCGTGAATAGATATCCTTTATTTTTTTGTTATATCATTCTTCTTGACAACTTCACAACTTCTGATTTAATTGTAGTCAAATGCAAATAGAAATGATTTTTTCGATACAAATTTCAAAATCATTTCATATGATTATGGAATATTTTTTTGTTAATATTTTTGATTAGTATATTTCTTTTTTTTTTTCAATGAACATCTATTGGGTACTTGCTTCAGGTTAACGTCTTGAAAATCCCAGAGTGCAAGTAGTGCAAGTATGTGGCATTTGAGCATTGAGTGAGATTATGAGAAATAGACGAAAGAATGCCTTTACACGTGGTATATATGTACAATGTGTTTAACTAAGCGACTCTCGATAGACCTTTCAATAATAATATTTAGTATATACGACAAAGTTTCATCGAGAACAGTTTTGCATACTTATATTTTTTTTATAAACCACAGAGTTTCTTTGCAACGAAAGCAGCACACGCCTAGCCTCGATTCATTTCAACCCAAACAATCTTGCCCTCTTCAGTTTCAATTTTTTTTTTTCGTTTCTAGGATGAGTAAGAAGTATTTTAAGACCAAAAATAAATAAATCGTTAGTCATTTTCGAAAAAATTTAATTTTATAATAAAAAAAAAGGTTTTTTCATAAGTAAAGTTGGGTTTTCTTCGCAGTTTTCAAATTTTTTTTCATTTATAGAATCCAGAAGCACTATATTAAATGAGAAAAGTGCGCAATCTATACTTATAATAAAAAAAATAATTTTTTTATTCAAAAATCTTCTTTTTATTTAGAAATTAACTTATAGTCAGTTTTCTACCACATAGAAGATTTTTGAGAAGAAAAGGTGCAAGGCTTAGGATTTTACAGTGAGCAGGCAATGGAGCCAGTTCATTTTGATTTTAAAACTACATATCTGGAAAAATTACAAAGTGTTTCGACATCATCCAGAGCACGATACACGATTGCTTCGCGCTCTGTGTGAATAGAACAGTCTGCACTCAATCTAGTTACAATTTTATAGATAAATCTATTAAAGATTCATACTTTAAATGGCAGAAATAGTAAGTTTCTAAATAAAAAGAAAACTTTGTAATAAAAAAATTATTTTTTTTATTATAAGTATAAATTGCGCATCTTTTTTATTTAATATAGTACTTCTGCATTCTATAAATAAAAATGAAAACTGCGAAGAAACCCCAGCTTTACTTACGAAAAAAAAATTTTTGTAAATAAAAACATTTTTTTTTAATTTTTAAATTAAATTTTTTCGAAAATGAGTCTAGCGATTTTTTTATTTTTGGTCTTAAAATACGTTTTACCCATCCTAGAAACGAAAAAAAATTGAAACTGAAGAAGGCAAGATTGTTTCGGTTGGAATGAATTGAGGCTAGGCGTGAGCATTCATATATATTTCAAGAGAGTTGGCATTTTTATCAGAAAATTTTTCAACGCAATCCTACATATCTGATCAGACATCAGTTTTTCAAAGATAATTATTTAATTCGAGTTAAACACAAGTTGGCTGTGAGTATTTTTAACAGATTCACAATATGATCGTATCTCGATTAAATACTTTAGTTGATGTCACGAATATCATTATTCTCTTTTCTGTAAATCGTTGATGAATCTAAGTCGACACAATTTTTAAGTTGACTCTTTTGGTCAACAGTCAGTGAAGATTAATGACTGAAAAGTCATCCGTATTTAGATACCTATTTTTAAGGATAATGAAATTAAATAATATTAAGGGCAGTTACTTGAATCTTGGTTAAACACAAAAGTATGTGTGTAAGAGCAATTCTAAAAGCCGGCCAGGTTCGACTGTTAACTAAAGTATACAGTAATAATAAAAGAAATAAGAAAGGAGGAAAGGACTACGAATTTAAAGAAAAATGAGATGACTTAAAAAGTCGAGATATCGTTTTGATACTGAAGGTTTGATCGCTAGTATTTCATATCGATGTATATATAAAAGTCTGGTGTCAGTATTTTGAATATATGTACATAAAGAGATATTGAATCTTAAACCTAAAAAGAAAAATGCAAAATTAGAAGAAACTGGCTGAAGCCTCGCGAAAGATTAAATATTAAGATAAAATATTTGCGAACCGGTTGAAAGTGACTTTTAAAATAATTTTCAACCGGGAGCAAGTAAAAATTGGTTCTGAGAAAATTTTATATAAGATCGACAATGCTGAGAAATCTCAAAAGGCCAAAAAAAGAGTTTCTCGTGGAACATTAATCAGGTTTGTAATTCGAAGGATTATTTGGACCGTGCCAAAATTGAAGAAAGACGGAGGATACGTCATCGTCCAATTTGAACCTTCCTCTTTTATACATTTTACTAGAAATTTAAACTTCACGCTACTACGCCGAGTGTCATTATTGTCATAAAAAAATGGCCGGTTTTTAATAAGTCACATTGTACTATGCAGATGAAAGTTAAAACGCGAAGAACTTGCAGAGTGCGTGATCGCAAATAATTGTGACTGGACGATTTTGTTCGCATGAAGTCAAGTTTCATTGTACAGCACCGTACGTTAAAGTGATTCTTAAAATTCAGGTAATTCTTATCTTTTACTCGCTTATCTTTGCACAGTTCACGTTCATTTACATGATTAAATAATATTCGAAACTTACAGATTTTTTTATTTTCATATTGGTGCACGGTGTGGCTGAATCAACTTTAATTGAAGGTTCTTTGTATATGATTTTTAAATTGATTATTGTTCCCTGACATCGTACGTACATTTTAAGACCAAAAATAAAAAAATTGCCTGGGGGCTTTTAAAAAAAGTCGATTTTTGCAAAAAAAATGTTTTTTAAATTTTTTTGACAGTAAAATAGCTCAAATGTTTAAAAAATTATATATTTTAAAACTATAGTGGTTTCATACAATATATTAATTCTGAAAATAATTACTTTTAAATATCGCTGAATAACAAAGAAAAATTTTATTTAAAAGTAATTATTTTCAAAATTAATACCTTGTATAAAACCACTGTAGTTTTAAAATATATAATTTTTTAAACGTTTGAGCTATTTTACTGTCAAAAATTAAAAAAAAATTTTTTTTGCAAAAATCGACTTTTTTAAAAAGTCCCTAAGCGATTTTTTTTTGTCTTAAAAAGTCCGTAAGATGTCAGGAAACAATAATCAATTAAAAAATCTTATATACAAAGAATCTTTAATTAAAGTTGATTCAGCCACACCGTGAGTGGTATTTTTTCCAATTCATAAAACATTAATATTAAAATCCCCTGTTTTTTTCTAAAGGAAATTATTAAAACAAAAAATTAATTGTATTCCTTTCTATAGGTATTTTGCAAAATTCGATGACTGACCCCTTATTCCCCAGGAACTGATTATACGCACAATTTTTTATACGACCATGTAAGAATGTGAGTAAACCATATTTCATTCTACGTTTAAAAAAGTAACATTTCTGCTTTTATGCTTCGCTTTACAAAAATTGTGATTACATCCAAGGATATATTGCTGACTATTGCTTTCATTTATACAGTTTATATGTGAGTTTATTTATTTTTTTGTTTTAGAAAATATGAATTTGAGGTGCCAAATTTAAATCCCTCTTTCAATTCACTGATTGAGGAAGCTCAAATGAATGTTTATTAATTTGAAATTGTTTTGAAAAATCAATATTCAAGACGATTATTAGTTTTTTTTTTTTTTTTTTTTTTAGAAATGTATGACTTTTTCTATATTTTCTGATATTTTTCACATTTTAATGAGAAAATGGATTCAACACAAGAGCATTGCACCTTCACTTTAAAAATTCGCTTATTTTAAAAGAAAAACCTTGAATTTTGTCAAGGATTGTGATTAATGAGCGGTACTGTACAATTTGGATGCATTTTTAGGAATCTCGGATCGGTATCCGCTGATTAAAGCAAAAATGATAAACCACTCGGCAATGCATAATCGCACAATTGATAGGCAATAATTAAAATTAAAAAAGATGAATATTTTTCTTCCAAGACATAAGCGAAGCATTTCCGGGTATCGTTTAATATTTTGGCAAATGCGTGGACACGTGAGTGAAATTAAAATGAATTTCAGCGACAGAGCGATCGAATATGCGTGTAAATGTAATTCTTATGCGATAAGATGAAGAGGAATAGAGAGAGTGTGATGATAATGAAGAAACAGATGATGATGATGATGGTGATTATAAATAATACAATTGAAGCTGAAAGGAGGTTCCATATGTTTTCTGCCTGCCGTGAGTACAATCACGGTAAATACCGAGTATTGAGGTGAGCATGTATATTCCTGTAAAACAGAACTCGAGTGCATTTGGACATATATTTTTGAATGCAGGCACATACGCGAATTTTTGAGTGCGAATCGCTGAGCGAAAGTGCCATAATTCTTCTACTAGTCTTTTCAGTCGAGAAAATACCACAAGATGAATTTTCTTTGAATAGGAGAGCATGCATGTCAGCGTCTTTCCCTTTGGACAGAAAAACGAGAAAACAAATTAATAAAATCAGTTCTGACGCTTTCGTCACTATCTGATCAGCGATCACTGATCACTTCGCCCGAATAAAATTATTTCAATGAAACGTACGCGTTTTTATTTACTCATTTTTGTTTCATAAGTTCTATTTGTTATCATTAAAGATTTTCCTTTACACAGTATTGGGTTGAGGTTGCCGACGTCTAGTCTGACCGACTTTTTTTATTTTTTTATATATTTTTTTTTTTTATATATTTATCGGATTAAGAAGAATATCAAAACAAAAATTCTAAAAAAATTTTTATTTATTTACTAACAGAAATTTACATGGCGTTGCTCGGAATTTTAAGATATTTCAAGTGACTTTAAGGAATTTCACGGGATTTCATAGAGAATAAACAACAATTTTGGGTTCTGGGAACTTTTGAAACTTTTTTTAAATATTTTTATTACAATAAATGTGAAAAAATCGTCAGACTAGATGTCTGAAACTTCAATTCAATTTACATAGTTTGATAGAAATCCAATAATCCATGAATTCAATGTCTTTTGGTTCCCTAATACCTTCACTTCCTTCGCATCACTGCTAACAAAATAGCTTAAAATAAAAAAGTTTAATTGAATGTGCAACGGATTTTGGATTTTTTTATTTAGGAATTACAATTCAAGTTGTCTATTTAAAGAGCTGTAATTCATTGGTTATTCAAACCCTTTCAGTCTCAAATTGGTATATTTTTGGTAATTGAGGAAACCTAGTTTATCAGGGTCGCCACATGTCAGCGAAATGTTCGGGGAAATATAAAATTGATATACCTATAATCAGAGTGGCCATATGTAAGGAAAATTTGTCTAAAAGTCAAGGTAATGTCAGAGAAATAAATTGAAAACTGGATCTTGTGGCCTCTCTGTTTATCTAAAGTCAGTGGTCCACCCTCTAATCTTTGAACTTTCTTCAACAACTTTAGATCTCAAACCTACCCTACTACTCAGTATTCATTTTGATTTATCTCTTATCTTGAATTTGAATTCAGAGCATTTTACATTTTTTTTTCTATTTCAGACTTGTTCATTGACTACTCCAGTTTTCTCAATTGTTATGAACCCAGAAAGACTGAAAGGGTGGAAATCCTGCATTGAGAACCAGCAAAACTGAGGAAGTTGCAAAAACAAGTTCTTGCATCAAAAAGCGACATCGTCGCACGTCATTGGCGATTGAGCGCGAAATCGTTTCTGTAACATCGTGTGTCAGCAGTGTTCCTAATCTCCTTTAAGTACCCTTAACCCAATTGAATTACCTATCCCCTTCTCACGCGCCCCGTGCTCATATCCGTTGCATTGCTGCATTTCTTTTCCGGCGTTAGTCAACGCGATTGGAACCAATTGGAACATGCGAATATCGAATCCATCGCAGATTACAAATTGTAAAATCGATATCAAAGGATGATCATTGGCGAGCATTCTCCTTCGCTTCTAGCTTAGTATCCGCGTCGTCATCCGTCACCCTTGGCCATCACTCTCGTAGTCTGTGAATCGTCAACACAGCACTGAGGATCTTAATAAATCGTCTACCCTTCGTGAACTCGTTAAGGGGCTAATGCATGTCACGTGACGTTTTTCTAAGGTCTCCCCGAGGTTTCGGCATTGTGAAAGCTGCCGAGGACTCCGAATATGCACCTGTCGGATGATGACCCTTCGCCAGATCGCAAGGATTCTGCTTCAACGGCAGCTGCCGACGATGATGTGAGTATGCAGACCAAGCAGTGTATCATTATATTCATTATCCACAAAAAATTCACCCCAGAAGTCCTCATTATGTAATTCATTTTTCTTCTTGATATTTCCAATAGTAGTTTGAAGTTTCTTTAGAAACTACCTCAGAAGTCAAAATTAGTCAAAGAATTCTTTTTTAATTAACGTGGAGTGAACATTATTATCCCCATGGTTCCAAAATCTAGAGATCTAATCTTCCAAACTACTGTCTAAATCTGAATTACTAGTTTTCTACTGAGTAAATAGTAAAAAGTCGTCCTTTGTAAGTTTTCCTACTAAAAATTAATAGAAAAAGAATTGGCAAATGACTCCTCACTATTTCATTAGTAAAGAAAAGTACTAATGCAGATTTACATAGTACTGAACATCTTAATCTTCTTCAACTTAATTATAAGTGCAAAACAGTTCTAGAGTATTATAGACTAATAATTAATTACGGAAATGTTTCGAAAGAGAAATGTAATTTAATCTTTCTGCCTTATTTACATGTAGCAGATTTTTTGTGATTTTTCGTTCTAATTAATTTAAAGATTTTCTAAAAAGTAAGTATTTTCCTTTGAAACGCAACTCGACAGTCACTGCTAGTAACAAGTCTGAAGCGTCAGAAGCCTTACAATTCCGGCTGGTCAAGTAATATAAATGCAAAAAATTTTCTTGTGTTACAATGATACCTTGAAAATTCTTTAAAATGTTTTCATGAAGTTGGTTGAGATACAATCATATTCATCTTTATCTGGATAGCAACTTGTTCAAACAATTTCCATTTTCTTCGATTATTCCTATTTATATATCAAACCATGTAGGCTCGAGACGTTCAAGTCATAGAATTGTCTGCGGACAAAATATGTTGTTTTTCAAAGGATTGTAGTCGACACGTATTTCACCGATTTAATAGAACAATTTTTTTGACAAAATTATGATTTTTTGAACTTCTAAAACCCATAACGCAATTTATGAAAAACTGCAATTTTTTTCTTTAAAGTGCTGTAATTTCTAAACCGATATAGATATTATAATTTTTCTTATTGATTATAGTAGATCTCTCCATTCTCTTTCGAAATCCACAGCCAAATTTCCAAAATTCTCAAAATTGACAAAATGGCGACGATTTTTTTGAAAATTTTGAAACTCAATTTTCTCAAAAAGGCCAGCGTTTTTTTCTTGATTTTTTTTTCTAGGTTTATACCATTGTGGTTAATTCCATTGCGTTTTTTTCGATATTTTCTCTTAAATATGAATAAATTCGGTTGTAACTGTATTTCTCTAATAACAATACAACATTAGTCTGTCATAAATATGTAAGAAGGGTATAAATCCTCAACTTGAAACATTTTTATACAAATTCAAAATATTTTCTAATAATAAAAATTTAACATTTTCATAAAATACCTTGAATTACCGAAAAATTTGAATTATTCTTCCACAATAATATTTTGTAGCTAAGCATGATTGCTAAAATATTACTATGGAAGAATAATTCAAATTTTTCGGTAATTCAAGATATTTTATGAAAATGTTACATTTTTATTATCAGAAAATATTTTGACTTTATGTACAATTTTTCCAAGTTGAAGATTTATACCCTTGTGACTTATTTATGGCAGATTAAAAAGTATTTTTATGAGAAAAACACAGTTATAACAGAATTTATTCATATTTAGGTAAAAATATTAAAAAACGTAAGATAGACCAATGTGTCCAGAGACTTTTCTGTAGAACTTTTTAAGAGGAACAACTTTGTTTGCCTGACTTTTAGTTGGCCGGGAAAATTTTAAAACTTGACCGGAAAAAAGCGGGAAATGACCGGAAATTTGAAATCGTTCGCCGAATCGCTACCCTGCAAGTATATCTATATCGGTTTAGAAACTACAACACTTTAAATAAAAAATATACACAAATTTTCTATTAAATCGGCGAAATACGTGTCGTTTAAAATCCTTTGAAAAGCAACATATTTTATCCGTAGGCGATTCTATGACTTGAATGTCTCAAGTCTGCATGATTTAAAATTAATTCGGCCTATTTAGTTGAGTGGCTTTGATATTTAAATCTCATATATGATCAGCGAAGTGCATAATCTTGTGTCTTATAGGATGCCTTTGACCTCGATGACCTGTTACCGGTCGTGGGAGAATTCGGTCGCTATCAAAAGCAGTTGCTTTGGCTGGTCTGCTTACCAGCATGTTTACCGTGTGGCTTTTGTGCTTTTAATCAACTTTTTATGGCGAATACGCCTCCCCATTGGTGCAAAGTTCCAGGACTCGAGGGCCTGGACCCAGCAAAGCGAAGACGCCTCGCAATTCCCACCAACCAGGTGTGAAAAGTATCATCACCTGGGAAGAAAAATTTCCAATTTAGATTTAAGATCCATAAATCCTATCCAGTGGTAGATTCTAGATTTTGATGCTTAGGTTTTTAAATGATTCGTAAATATTTCTCCTTCCAAGTATATAGCGTGATTTAAGCTTCCATGTAAAAATATAGTTATTCTCAGTTGTAGTAGGTATTCCTTCACCTTCAATCATCAGAATAATTAACAAAAAGATGGAATCAGGTAATTACTGATTTCGTCTCTCAAAATTGGTAGGGATGATATACGAGGATTTAGTTTCGAAGTTCTACATTCGTATCAAAGTTTGGAATTTAATTTACAATTTTATAGTGGAAATTATTGCTGCATTTCATGCGAGTTTACGACCTTGACCTTAGAGAGTGCCTAGATTAGACTTCCGTATTTCAATTCCCTATTCCAGAGTAACTCGGAGCTCCACGTGGCCTTTACCCAAGACCTAATCGATATTGAGAGACACCTCGATGCGGATTTCCTGCGTGATTAAAGCTCGTTATCAAAATTCTAGAAAACTTGAAAAATTGATTATAAATTTCACTGAAATGTGATGGCCAATTTTTCGATTACTTTTAATTTTACACTGATAGGATAATTTTGTATCTTTTTATATAGGAAAATAACTGCCCCTCCATAGAAACTTAAGCCATTAATCCAAAATGCTTCCAATCAAGGATAGTAGAACTAAAATTCTCCTCTAATATGTATAATCATTTATCCCACCTCCTTCAATTTTTGGGATGAACCTTAGTTTGTAAATAAATATTAACCAATAGCTTGATTTGTATGAACCCTTTAATGCATGTTTCAAATTCGTTTTAATATTTAAGAGAAAGTACTGTTACTAATTTTAGTATAAAAACAGGATGACAATGAGACATATAGCCAGTGCACAAGGTACGATATCAATTGGACTGATCCAGCCATCATAGCGATGGACCTACTGACTCCTAATTCTTCATGGCCTGTTGTGCCATGTGATCATGGCTGGGAATATGACATGTCAGAAGTTTTATCTTCAATCGTCGTCGACGTATGTATTAGTTATTTAAAAAAAGATCTTTGACTTTAGGATTACTCAGGGTGGCTACATGTCAGGGAAGGCAGGGAAATGTCAGGAAAAAAAAAATTTGTCAGGAAAATTAGGGAAATGTGAATGTCAAATTGTGGCTTGTCTTTGTCTTACAATTTTTTTTATATTATTTTAAAGGATTTTAAGAAGCTTGTAAAAATTTTTAATGATTTCATGGAATTTTAAGAGATTTCGAAGGTTGTCGTGAATTTTTCAAGGATTTGAAGAGGTTTCTACGAAATGTTAGGAAAAATAAAAAATTAAATCTTGTGACCACCCTCTGATTTACCAAATTTCTAGTTTATTTTAATAAAATAATGTATTCTACACAAAGAGTGTTAAAAGATTTTATAATTTAATTTTGAGTTTTTTAAAACTTTATAGTTTGACCTGGTTTGCGACAAAGCAATTTACCCAACACTTGGATTGGTTGCCCTCAATACTGGAGGTCCTATTGGAGTTTATCTTTTTGGAACATTAAACGATAGGTAGTTCTAAAAATAAAATGAAATAAAATGATTTTTATCGTAGAAAAATAAATGTGAATCTTAATAATTTTTTTTGTGAATAGGATAGGACGAAGACTATCGTTTTTTAGCTGTTTGGCCACACTGATAGCTGGTGGTTTTCTAACATCGATATCAAACAGTTTTTGGACCTGGGCAGCTTGTCGAATGGTAGTTGGACTTACCATCCCAGCGATTTATCAAATCCCGTTCATAATTTGTAAGAATATCAATTCTGCCTTTTTTTTAATAGACTATGAGATTATAAACTTAGATTTGATTATTCTGATTGTTTTTTACAGCATTAGAATTAGTTGGACCAAATTATCGATCTTTCGTCACCGTTATGACTTGTTCCTTCTACACGATGGGTTTATGTATGTTAGCTGGTGTAACATATTTAGTGCGAGATTGGAGAACATTAGCAATTGTTACGAGTGCACCGTTCCTGATGTACTTCTTTTATTGGTGGTCAGTTTCTACATTTGCTAATCTCTTGTTCAAGTCAATGAAACTTTTCATGAATACGTTTGTCCGTTTGATATAAAATACTTTCATTTAAATTATACGGTAACGGGTATGTAGGTTTCTTCCAGAATCGCCAAGATGGCTTCTAGCGAAAGGACGTCTGAGTGAAGCAAACGAAATCCTGAAAACTTTAGCAAAGGTAAACGGGAAAGAACTTCCAGAGTCGTTTACTCAAAAGCTACGGCAACGAATGACGATGACAAGAACGGCAAGCGAAGAAGAAAGACTTCGAAATGGTCCTGGAGTCCTGTCGCTCTTTAAAACTCCGAATATGCGGCTGAAGACGTGCCTTATAACTCTGAATTGGTAATTTCATTTTGTAAATTTATATTTAATTTACTTTATATAAAATCTTTTTTTTAATGTTCAGTAACCTTATTGTTCTTATTTTCAGGTTTGCCAATAACATGGTATACGTTGGTCTATCATATTATGGACCAGCCCTTGGCAATGAAGAACACCTCAGTTTCTTCTTTTCTTCTCTTGCCGAAATTCCTAGCTATCTGGCCTGTTGGGTAGTTATGGATCGATGGGGCCGCAGATGGCCTCTTTGTTTTTGTATGGTTACAGCTGGAATATCTTGCGTAGCAACTGTTCTTCTCTCTTCCGGTAAAAATTTCAATTTTTGATTATTAATCAAGATTCTTTTTTTTTTCTTCTAATAATCTTGAATAAGGTTTTTATACAGCCGTTCGAAGCCTGCTTTAAACATTCTTTAATATTTCTTTGCACGAATATTCTTTGTAAACTTACCAAATTGTAAATTGAATTCAGATCAAGAGATCTCCATTCTTTTTTTTTCAGATGCGGTCGTAACAACCCTCGTCCTTTTTCTCGTATCGAAATCTGCGATATCAGCCTCTTTTCTCATCATTTACCCGTTCGCCGGCGAACTTTACCCAACTCAACTACGAGGAGTTGCCATCGGATTTTCTGCCTACATCAGTGGGCTTGGACTCATTATTATTCCCTTTATCACATATCTGGTGAGTGAAATATTTATTAAAAAATAATTCAAGAACTTCTTTGAAACAAATACTTAAAACAAAGCCTTTTTATTTCAGGGCAGGGACAATTTAGTTTTGCCCTTAGTAATTTTGGGTGCAGTCTCAGTTATTGGTGGACTCTCAGGCTTAAGGTTACCAGAAACTTTGCATCACAGACTGCCCCAAACTGTAGAAGAGGGAGAGCTTTTTGGAAAAGATTGGACATGTGCAGATTGTCTTCGTTGCGCTCCAGTCAAGTAATTTTCATATTGTTATTTAACTATGCTTACTCGTATTTATTTATTTAGTCCTGCAGACTAAAAAAGAAGTTTATTCTATTATTAGAGCGCCATCAGCAACCACTTCGTATGAAGATCTCTCAGCCTGCGAAACTGTGGAACTTGACGAAGTTCCAGATTTACCCAGAATGGATGATCAACGATCAGCGAGCGTTCGGCGTTTAGTTCGCCAAACGAGTGTAATGGACACTCAGAGAGATTCAGATGGTTCAATCAAAATGACTTACTGGTTTTAGCAGAACCGTATCTCTTCCTTAAAAGACAAGTGGAAATCATTCGAGTCTTAATGATGTCGTGGGAGAATTGAATTTATTTATGGTGAGTGTACAAAACAAAGAATAGAAGAACGTCGGACGATTTTTGAAGGGATCGATTGTCCGCTTGCCGGCGCTTCTTTAGCATTCCGACGTCACAGCCGAGTGGTCCTGTTATAACAGCTGAAACAAGTACAAATTCATTTTTCACTCTAAATTATAAAACGATATCTTGAAAAAAATTCGTCCATATAGTTTAGTTAAAAATTTTCTGTAGCAATTGTATAATACTTAAAAAGATTTTATTACATCTGATGTATTTCCGAAACTGTAAATTTACTATACAATGATATCGATGTATAATGATAAATTTGATTATAGTAGTTATTTTCGAATTAATTTGATCTCGTAAAAGTTTTCCAAAGGAAGCATAAAACTCGGTATAAATCATAATGTTTTATTTGTTTTATACCTTTCCAATAACCGACGTTTTAATTCAGGTGGATAAGCGACGTATATGTAATGGTCTGGTATGTCCTCGCCAGAAGCTGCCATTGATTCGTCCATAATTTCTGCTTTCCTTCTGTCGTCCAACCTTCCGGAGCCGTGTATATTTGATTCGTGATAGTGTGAAGTGGTAAGATCGGTACTATGATTATACATATTTCCACCCTCGCTGTCGATCCTCGAGTCCTCTGCGGAGCTAAACGATCAAAATTTATTAGCTATGTACTCCACAATGCTAAGGCAGTTTCTACATCTTTGGTCTACTGATGAGTAATATAAAAATACGATGACACCAACTCCTTCTACAAAATTAGATTGGAAATGATATTGATGATAATTAACAATATTAAAGAAGCAAATTCTGAAGACTTACTTGAAGACTATCCATACGATGTAGTAACATCCGAATACGCTTGCAGATAAAACGACCAAAAATGTGATCAGTAAATACCACGGAGTATGACGTTGTTGCCTCTTGGTGTCTTCCCAGTATCTATCACAACTCAGATACCAGCAAATTGCTCGGTTTAACTCGCCTAAAATTTTTTTTAATTCAGCCTTTTAAGATTAGAATATTACTATTTTATTTCTTAAAATGACTTCTTATTGTTTTGCATAGAATAAATTCAATTTTCAGTAAAGTCGGAAAAGTGCTCTGGCTTAATTCTAATAAGTTTAAAGTTTATACGTACTTTCGACCTCCTGAAAGTCACGTAAGGAAAGATTAGCGAGAAGTCCCGCAATGCAATCTCGCACGAGTATCTGCAAATAAGAAGATTATCCGTCATTAATTGAAAAAGTTCCTTATTTTTTTTGTCTGATAATAGACAAAAGATTTTTTTCCTCAAAAAATTTTATTTTCATAAAAATCTTTAATAATATTGAATGTTGCTTGTTTTTCGAAAATTATTTGAAATAAAATATAACAAGAGAAAGAAGTATAAAAAGTAAAAACTTCTTCGAAGGACAAATACTGGTTTCCCTGTTAGAAGAAAAGATATAGAGAAGGAGATATCGCTAATAGATTTCGATGGTAAAATAAAGATTTAATTTGTTAACCTCGCACTGAAGCTTCAGTTTTTGCAGTTCTTCCGGCTTGCAACTAGCCTTGAGTTTTCGAAGTTGGAAGGCCTTGCTACGTCGTTTTTTAGACGTGGCCGGAAGAGCGGCTTCTACTAAATTACTTCCGTCTTCCTCGTCGTCGTCGACTTCGTCGTCCTCTTCATCTTCATCCTCTTCGTCACTACCTTCGCCTTCGCAGGCGCTACTTTTGTTGTCAGGACCGGCAACCTCCTGACGATAGGAATCTGCTGAGTATTGACTCTCTGATGACCCTGATCTGTCACGTTGACAATATCTTTCAACAAAACGATAAAATTATTTACAGCTTCATATTATTCTGAAAAAATCGTAATGTTTTTTTACACAGTTGTAAATAGCCGGAACTTCTCAATAAAAACTTATATTTTTTGGAAAGTATTAGAATGTGCCATTAGATTCGAATGCTTTCAAGTTCTAATTCATTAAAATTAAAAAAAATTCAAAATTATTTTTCGAGTTTACAACCTTTGGAGACTAGCAAAGGAAGAACTGCTACCATCAGAGACTGGATGAGATTTCTCTCCTCGATAAGGTCTGGAAAGTTCACGATTCTCACAAGGTGTTGAAGACACTCTGTGTTCCGTGTTTTCTTTCCAGACTTGAATATCTGTGTTTAAAGGACTTGTGCCATCGACTAGCGAGCTATCAAAGTCTCGATTGCCCAGGACATCACATCTCATGATGTCACAATAGTCTGCGAGACAAACGGCATCTTCCGCCTGAAAAATGACAAGGTACACTCATTAAATATTCCCAGATATTCTTGGTATTCTTGCCATTCTTTGTATTCTTAAATATTCTTGATACATATTCTAAACAATTCCAACATATTCCGAAGTATTCCTAAATATTCACAAATATTCCGATATATTATATAATTATATTCCCCAATTCCCCTTTCCCATTTTTGAATTGAGTTTAAATTTTTTGAAATTACTTAAATCCTCTTATTTAAATCTTCTATAATCACCTAAAATACTCAATAATATTTTTAAGTATTTTTAAATACTTTTTAGTAATTTTAAAAGAATTTTTAAGGAATTTCAGTAGAATTCAAATAAGTCTTTCAAGATTTTCAAGTAATTTTAAAATATAAATGACGTTTCTGAATGCTTTAAAGTCTGTTAACTTTCTTGAAATCTTCGGAATTTTTGGAAATCTTTTAAAAATTGAAATCACTCAAAGTCTTTTATTATATCTTTGACATTTTTTTGAATTCTTTAAAATCTGTTAGGTTTCTTAAAATTTATATTAATTTCGCTAAAATCTTTTGAAATCTCTTAAAATCTCTTAAATTCCTTTAATTAAATCTTCTGCAATCACCTAAAATACTCAATAATAATTTGAGATATTTCGGAATCACTTGAAATTTTTTGAACTCGTTTCGAACTGATTTTATATCCTTATTCTAAAATCCTTGTATTTATATTATTATAAGTGTAGCAATATTTTTCAGCGATTATTTTGTAATATTAAAAAAATAGACACGCGAAGGCCATATTTGGGGTGGGACTATTTGGAAATATTCTCAAATATTCCCTCATATTCCAAAATATTCTTTATATTCTCAAATATTCCAATATATTCTCTATATTTCCGAATATTCTTCTAGGAATATATTCCTGGTACACAAAAACTGAGAGTGGTCAACCCCTCGTTACAAAATGACACCATCGAAGCAATCTAAACTAAAGAATTTCATATTGGAAACCTGTAATATTTTGACGTACCGTATTAACGTTACTTTTGTGCCTGTTATCGAAATGTGTGTCCAAATGATTCTCGGTGTAAAATGACTTCCCACATAAACCGCACGTCCATTGAGAAGATCTGTGTTGGTGTTTCGCTGCCTGTTGAGGGTAAAATATGTCCCGACTCTCGTGGAAGGGACACTCTAAAGGCAACTCGACCTGATACTTCTTCAGAATGGGGATCCATCTCTGTAAAAATATGAAATTTATTTCTATTCGTCTAATTAACTCTCAATAATTTTTAAAAACCTTATATTCAATTTTACCTTCTGTACGATCCTCCTCACAACAGACGCGCGATCTCGTGGGCATGATATCTTAAATACACTCGGCCCTGGCCAGGGTATCACAGACAAAAGCAGCACCGCCAAAATCTACAACAAAAAATAAATTAAAATATTTTTAAAAGACGCTTGTAATATTTCTGACCAAAATCGACTCTCCACTTATCCTCATTGTATCTCCTCAATAAAATCTTAAGGACTTTTTATATATAGAAATGAAATCAAAACATTTATTAAACATCTTTCCTAGCCGAAAGATTTTTCATAACAACATCTATATCTTCTACTATTACATCGAAAATTAAAATTGAATTAAATCCTTATAATGTATAAATATGCGGTTCCTTTATTTAATTTATTTCTTCAACTTTATTCTATTGAAAATAAACATTTTTAAACCCTTTCTCTCAATCAATTGTTTACTAAAGGCATTGTGTACACATTATGAAAGCCTACAGATGTATACAGTAAAAATAGAAAGTAACAATATAGAAAAACTATGTTAGAAGTGTTTTTTTTTCAAATCTATTTATTCAATTATTATCATATATCAGAACATGAGAAATATCTTTAAAAATAACATTTCTGACATAATATTTCAATAAATAATTAAGGAAAAATAGGAATTTAGAATTTTTACCTAATAAAGAATTTTATAAAGCAGAAACTTGTCATTTTCAAATTTACTGTGATAATTCTAATCCTAAACTATAAAAAATGACAATGTCAAACTATTTAGAACAGAGTTTAAAAGACACAAAAAGTAAAGTAAACACTACATCGAAATTTCAACAGTGCTGAATTTTTAATACACTACGTATACGAGGAAGTTTATAAATAAACAAGTATCCCCTCATACCGTTGGAGAAAATGAACTCTTGTTCGATTGCTACGTTTATTTAACGCTCTACCGAAAATCCACTTTTTACACTTCACTAATTAAAATTAGCTACAATTATTCTCTATTCAATTTTTTACCTCTTTGAAAATATCATCTCAAAAACAAAAGCATTTAGAAAAGAACTAACAATTTCCGGGATGTTTTCTACAAATCTATACTGATCTGACTATCGAAACACAGAGAAATTTGTATCGATCGTCTCCGAGGTCTTTTACCACTCATTTATACCATAGTCTAATTTTTTGGTAGGAAAACTTGATAGGAAGTATCAAATAAACAACAGCCCCATTCATAGGCACATGCAGATTTCGATCGAAACCAATATATAAATACCTCGTAGTAAAGGGGTTGGGTCTTCATTCATAGCCCAATATCCTGTGCGAAGCGGCTCAGTTATTTTTATTTTCTTAGTCTAGAATTCCTCTATTTTGGATTGTTTTTTGACGTTTTTGGACTCTCGGCTGCCACTGAGAGCGATGAGAGGGCGTTCGAACGACGACGACGAGGGTTGAACACGTCCGTTGCAGAAGGGTAGCATGAGGATGTCGATGACGATGCGCAATCGCAACATGCACTGTTATAGCTAAGGGTGCTTGCGATAATGAGGCCAGCAACTTTTTTTTTTTTCAGCAATCCAGTCATGCGATGTTTTGAACTGCGCAGTATTTTTTGTAAGAGCAACTCTCTCAGAAATTACCCCAAATCTGAAATTCTGCAAAAAGTACCTGAAAAAGAAGTTTATAATTAATTAATTTCTTTTTACACATAATCTATTGCAGGAATAAATCAATTGCCGATGAATTCTAAAGAATACCTTTTAATTTATAATAAAATTCCTCTGATTTTAGTTAATAGCCGTCATCGATTCTTAAATTTTTTTTCTTTTTAATGATTAAATATTTTATTTAAATTGGATTTGATTTTAGTCAAGGAGCCATTATCGCTGTTGCGTGCACCTTGGTCATCCTTAAAATGAAATTGGCAATAAATACTCTGACTAGCTTTGATTATCTTTATTTTTTTAATTACCAGTACTATATACAAATTCGTGTTTCCTAGTCAAATATTTACATAATAAAATGATGATAATAGTTTGATGAAGATACGATGTAAAAAGATACGAATAAGTGATCTAAAGTCACTAAAAATTTGAAGAATGCAGGCGATGATTTTCATGAGACCGTATAGCAAAAATTGAGAAAACTTGTCTAATAATTTTCACGCATTCAGTTGCACTAAATATATACAATACAGTCTTGCAGGCATAGAATTCATTCATACATACGTGTGTATAAGAATATTGTAACGACACATATTTGAATATACACCTTTATATTATGCAATTTTTTGAATTTTTCCAATTATGTAATTCAAAATTACATAATAAGTATTTTTGATATTCCTGGTTTTCATAGACTCTTTAAATATTTTAACAAAATTATTACATACTCAATATTCAATTATAAAAAACATAATATCAATTTTGTGACGTTTAAAGAAGTTAACTTTCGTACTTAATTTAAAAACTAAATAAATAGTTCGCTTCGCATACAAATTTGAAATTTATATGGTAAGCAATGAGTACGTTAAGTTCTCTGTCGATCCCCTGATCAACTTCGACGGATTTCATAACTTATTTAGCGATTCAAATCTTTAATATAATACTAGGCTTACGAGAAATAAAATGTACAATTTATATTTATGAAGACCTGAGTTCGATTCCCAGCGGGGCTAGAGATAATTTTTTCACATGAAAGTCAATATTTTAAATATTGACAAAATTTAAAAAAGAATAGGAGACTAAAAAACAAAACCATTTGAAAATAAAATGAACCTATCGCTTTTCTGCAAAAAAATATGTTTTGAAAATACGAACGTAAAAAATAAATGTTCTTAAATAGTCTAAACACGATTTCGAATTATATAATATTATAAAATTCTTTCTTATCATACAGGTTAGCGAAAATATTTAATTTCGTTTAAAGTGCTCATTTCAATTATTAATTAACGACATTAAATGAAAAGCTTAGTGGAAGCATTCTTTGAAAACATATGGAGAGACGCATATCATTGATATAACTAATTTAGAATTGATCGTGTGCACTTTAAACGAATCATTGGCAGTAGAAATCGGTGAGGTAATGTCTTCAGTCACTATTATGATAATTAAAAACCATAATTAATATTAAATTATATATAAATATCCTATTAATATTTCATTGATGCTGCTTACACTAATATGGTCTGGAATTTTAGATCCGAATTATAAGACTCCAAAATCCTAGACTTTATAATTTTTAAATAGGATTTTAATTAAATTACAGAAAAGATTAAATTTTAGAAAGATATAATATAAATTATTAGAATTATTTCAATCATAAATTAAATCTTAATATTGTAAAGTTTACTTTCAGTAAATTCTTTATAAGTACAGTCAATTTTAGTACCCTAAAAAGTTGTAATTTAATTTTCACTTTAATAATAAAAATTAAGACCATAGTAGTGAAACAAAAATCATAATTTATAATATCTTCATCTACGCTGAAAAGTAAAACGATTCTTCTATCATTCAAAAATTTCTTCAATTACTTTGTAACTTCCAAAAAGAGAATTTTGTTTACACTTGATATCAGCGAGTGCTTCCCGCATTTATGGATTCATTTTACTCTTCACCGTGTTTATTCATCCACTCAGGAATATCTTTGTACTTTCATTACCTACAATAATGAACCCACATTCTTGCTAAAAGATGTACAACAAACGCGAATCCTCACGAGTCACGAAGTCAGTCTCTTTTGTAAAATCGTCTCTGTTTTTAAGTCGATTAGCATTACATTTACTTAATTATAAAATTCGATCTTGAATGAAGTGGAATTAAAAAAGTTGAAACCAGCTTCGCCTAAAGTTTCGAAGGTGTACAGGAAAACAACGTATCCCTCATCACAGACTTACGAATCACGCCCGAGAACTATCCCTTTTTAAGGGTTGCGATCCGTTGGGCTAATAAGACACTTATTTCAAATATCCGAAGTTAAGAGCTTCAGGTCATTCTCGAAGGATCTTGACAAGGAACTACCACCCAACCATCTTCACCGGAAACTGCAGGTCCTATTGCTGGTATGGTTGGCGTTCTTGTTGTGCTACTTCGTGGTCCTTTCATGATCTCCAGTTGCCGCTTCAAATTTAGGTAAAGTTTCCGCAAAGATTCCTGTAATTATAATATATAATTTTTAATTTTTCCTAACATTTTTTTTTTAATTTTCGGAGCATTGAAACAAATATTCAAAATTTTAAACAACATTCTGATGACATTTCTATGAATTCTCTAACCACTGGTAATTAATCTTCTTTCGTATCAAATAGGCAATAACAATTTAGAAAAAGGTTTAGCAAGGGAATACTAATTAATTGCGCGTTACGGTTTTAGAATGTATTATTTTATATCGAATTAATTGTACTCTTGGACTCTGTTTTTATTAATTACGCAATCGAGACCTGGCTCATTGAAGGCTGATCTTGCATTTCGCGCCAGGGTATCAAGTCGATGATTCACCGAAGAAAATGCGACACGAATTCCGACAGACATTGCCATTCGATGCATCGCCTTCAAAGCGTTCAACAACAGACGTTTACGTTCCTAGTGACGTTTTAGTAGGAATTTCCTATTGACGTACTCATAAAAGTTTAAACAGACGTTCTGAAATCTTTCCAACAACTCCAGCGTCTCTCCCGCGTTTTTAACTCTAAGGAAAATGGGCAAATGCAAACTTCTACTGATGGAATTATTATTTTTCAAGTCTGTATTTGTGGTTTTTCTAAGTTCATTTGAAAAAGTGAAGAAATAAATAAAACAAATTAATTAAAAACAATTTTTAAAACCTCGTTTTTTTTTAAATAGAAGCATAGAGAATAAATAAACATATAGAAACAAACTTCTAACCTTTTCGTTCTCCAGCTCTCGAAGTTCCTCTTGCTGTTTGAGACTTTCAATGCTTAGATTTTTCATTAAGGCATTTTTTTGTTGACTCAAAAGTGCTATCTCGGTTTGCACCTTGAAATACTCATGTGCCAGCTGCTTGTGTTCCTCGAAGATTTCTCGAGACTGCGGGCACGTTTCATCCGGAGTACGAGGTCTCTGCTCAGTTTCCAATAGCCGATAGACGTTGTCCAAATCTTCGTTCGTTGTGCTGCTACCTGTTAGAATAAAACATTCAGGTTCAATAGAGCACGGACAAGAGAAAAATAGAACGAATATAGTTTCAATCATTTTAATCCATGTAACAATTAGAAATAAAAAACAAATTGATTATTTAAACTTGACAGAAAATTTAATATATTTTTGAAAGACTTAGATAGATCATTACCAAAGAGGTAGTCGTTTTTGACGGTAAAACACAAGAGAGAGAAAGAGGTATTTGTTTTAAAAATCACAACTTATGCTATTTGAAAAAAATAAAAAAAATTCCTCAATTGTTCAATCCGTTGCTCACTATTTGTTAATTTGTTGTTCCTGGCTTGAAAATAAGCCATAAAAAGATCCCAACAGTCTAGACCTACCGTAAAGACCCTAACGGCTAAAAGATAGAGTTAACGACGCCATCCTTTTCGAAAACTAGGAAATATTTCGAATATAATATCTATATTGAAGACAATACTGACGCAATAGTACCCAGCAACGCTTGAGGGTATCGGTTCCCAAGATGTTGAAGTACTCCTCGCACATTTCGGTTGTGGTGTTCCTCGATTCCGAGCTCGTTGAGTACAAATACTCCATTGGGATGCTGCTGTATCCTCTTCTCGTTAATGCCTTCGAAGTCGTTGTTCGCTTTGCATTCCCGGCATGAGCCAAAATCGAGTGTGCTTTAAATTAATTGGCCAATGACGTTGCTCATCTATCAAATCGATCGAAAAAGAGGTCGATACTAAATGCGCATCACGATAAAATTTTCGACCCTCTCATGAAGACCTTCCCAAGGAAAATAGTCGCTCTTCTGGTCACAGGTTATCAGACAAATTTGCCAACGCCGGATGACCCGTAAATCTTCAACGAGGATTTTTGCGTGACTTTTCTCAATCTTAATCTCAATCCTCTACGTTGAGAGGTGCTCCTTCGTAGGGAGTAAACTCTCCACTAAACAAACGCGCTGCTATAACGAGGATGCTGACTCAGCCACACCTGCTGCTAAATACACTCCACCACGCCCCGCGAACTACCCTTTAGAAACCCCGCACCACTCTTCATCTTCCAAATTCCCAACGACTCGTTCGTACACGAGCCAAGAACAAAACACTCTCGCCTTGAATCATCCACGGGAATCTCGAGATTTTTTGCCACTTTTGTTGCTGCACTAGCACCAAAATGAGTCTCCACCCGATTAGTCGCCGGATAAATATAGTAGCACCGCTACCGTCACCCCACTCGAGGAAAATCGCCTAAACGTCCAGCCCTTCAGAATTTCGAGTCCAAGGAAACTCCTAAGAATTTGGATTCTTCATTCCTTTCAATTCAATGCGAATAATAAATTAGACTTTGAAACCAGAGATATTAAGGGTTCTAAGTTCCAGATTAAAATTGAGATAATTTGATCCTCGTTGATTGACATCTTGGATCTTGGAGAAGGTTGTTGGCCTCTTCGACGATTTATTGTTAGAAATTCCTCTGAATTTCCGCCTACGTGAAAATCCTCGAGAAATAATTTCAGATTAACGTTTTGAATAAAGAAATCAGTCATCTTTGAGTACATTATAATCTAAAAAAAAAAGATAATGTATGTAAAAATAATTCTGGAAGGAAGAAGGAAGCTAGACTAACATAAGAAGTTACAGAAGATGGGAGAGCAATTTCTAAAACCTCAGACTTTATCTAATCTAAAATCTCTCTTTGCTGGAATACCTCCTACAAAATTAACATTTTGCTTATTTTGAATTTTTTAATTTCAATTCAAGTTTTAATTAGTAAATAGGAAAGAAGCTGTAAATTCTTCTGTAATTTAAATTCTCTTTGGAACTGTTTCTGTCAAATCTGTCTTTTTTTAAATTGGAAGAGATCTAAGCTCAATTCTACACCAGCTTTTGGATGCACTATCTGTGCAACAGCATCTCGTGACAGCCTGATTGTACAACGGGAACGGAAGGGTAGGAGAAGGCTCATGAGTCAGCATCGCTTGGTATTTCAGTCTGAAAATAATTCACTTGGTGCGCGACATGGCGAATGCCGGTTTATGTCTGAAACCAAACGCTAAAAGACTCAAATTCGTCTTTCTAGGGTTCAAATACTGACGATGATTTACTAGAACTGATAGAAAAAAAAAATAGACATGAGCCAGAAAATTGCAAAGTTAAAAGTAATCGTCCAATACAGAACTGATATTTGCATCATGCAAAGTTTTCTGTCTGTTATTATTTTGATTGATTGTGATTTGTTCACGCTCTAAGGCACTATTGCGAGACAGAAAAGCGAGAGGCTGATGGCACGTGTGGAAGGCAGATATAAATAGTTACATGCACGATCTGGGCAGTGTCTATATGCGAATTAACTGCAGACAGTTTGGTGCCACTTCTAATGAGACCCTTTTAGTTATTCTAATTAAGAATAATTAAAAACGTGATATGAGTAAAACTTTTTTCAAGTAGGTATTAAAGTTGGAAGCAATTAAATTTGGAATTAAGTTTCATTAGTAAAAAAACGCATTGTTTAGTTCGTAATAAATAATTTTTAGTTATTTTTTAAAACAAGTTATTGTAGTTCAAATTGGATGCTAATTGTGTCAGAAAGTTACTAAGACTGTGAAAAAATGATGAAAAATTGTGCATTTCATGAAATTAACTTCAGTAGCTTAAGGAATACATTATTCAAACTTAATTTTATAACGTAGAGAATAAACGAACGAGTGATTTGAGTGATGCACATGTCCGGCATTTTAAAGTTTGCAAATGGGTCACGATGCGAGCATAAGATGAATTCAGACTCTCGAAATCTAATCATTCGACCTCTTTCTTCCACTTTGGCAAACCTTTTTACGCCTCCTCACAGTTTCTATTTATACGGATATAATTATTATTTCTGTGATCGCATACTTTGTTTTTCAAAAAAAAAAAAAAAAAAAAAAAACACATTGTTCATGGGAGTATAAAATTCACGAGAAAGGTGCATTGTCTTGAGAAACTGCAACATTTGTTAGCGAAATTATTGCTTTACTGTCGAAACAATTTTAAACTCGAATATTCCTTCAAAATAAGAAATGAAGATCCTCTAGTGTAAAATTCTTGAGATTTTTTCTGTATCAAATTTTACAAAATTTTTTATTTCAATAAAAAATTTTATATTCAATTTATTACCGTTTGAGATTTTTAAATAAAATAACTCACTTTGTAGATTTTTCTTTGTCTTTGGCGCCATTTTATCTAAACCAGCCATATTTCGAATTTCCCAAGAAGAATCCAAAGAATTTCCAAGTTCCCAAGCATTCTGAAATTTAAAAACGACTTTATATGTCATTTTATAGACACATGCAATTTTTGAATACAAAATGTTTTTGGAGTCGGAAAAAACCTTGTTTAAAATGAAAAAATTTCATATTAAATTAAAGTGACAAATTAGACCAACCGGATCACATTCTACGTGCAAAGGAGCAAGGTTCGGTCGCTGGTTTATCCGGAGTTGAGAACTCGTAGTAGAAACTTGATTTGAATGTTTTGGATCAAGGTTTAACAATGAATCAAAAGCAGTGAATTGAAAATCACTTTGTTGCATTTGCGCTGAAGTATCCATTGAACTTGGTTGTTGGAGAGGATTACATTGTAGGTTGCCATTCGTTTCAGTAGGTACTGGAGTCGTATCAACTCCATTTTCTATGGAACCGTTCATCTGAGAATTTAAGGTGCTCAGCATGTCCAGAGTATCCATTGTATCACTCATTGCATCCTCATCTTCTTCTACCTCTGCTTCGCTACCTGCATGGACACAAGTAATTAGATAATTCTCTTAATACCCAATAACGCACCATAAACAATTTTATAAACACATTTTAAACATACTTAAGGAATATTCTACAGGTTCCAACTCTGTGCTGAACATTTCTGACACGACAGTCATAATTCTAACTACTTCGTCCATGGAGGGTCGTTGTTCTGGTATTTTTTTCCAACACCTGTAGAATCGATTTTATTTTATAGATCTTTGTGAAACTTTGATATAAACTATCTTTGAGAAACAATTTTAAGAGTTATTAGAACTTAAGACTTACCTAATCATGAGTTGTTCTAATGGTTTTGGACATGTATCCAGTAACGCAGGTCTTTGTCCAATATGAACAGCCCACATGATTCTGTAAGCAGAACCTCCTATATCGTCGAAAGGTTTTTTTCTAGATAAAACCTCCCAGAGTATGATTCCCCAACTGAAAACATCACACTTTTCGGTATAGCGAGAACCCTCGAAAACTTCAGGTGCCATCCATGCGGCTGAACCTTTGTTATTTGTCATGTATGATTTTAAGTCACAAGCAGTTCCAAAATCACATATCTTCAGAGTCAGGCCTCCCATGATTAAAAGAAGATTTGGAGGTTTGAGATCCCTGAAGTAGATTTTTTATATTAGTAGTAAAATATTGAAACAATACCGAATAAAAAAATAAGTATTTTAAATTCTCTAAACTTATTACTCACTGACCTGTGAATAAGTGGTTTCGGTTTCATATTGTGAAGATAGGCAACACCACGAGCACACTGAAGGGCCCAACTCATGGCATGACCAACTGTGTAATGGGGTTGGGGAACACAGTGAAGAACTGGAAAACATCAAATTGAAAATTAAAATAAATAGCAGGTTTCTGAATTGCAAAAAAGTAAATAATCGTTTCTATTTACTTACCATTGTATAATGATCCACCCTCTGCGTATTCCATTACCAGACAAACGGGATTTTTTGTACAAGCTCCATACAGCTTAACAATATTTGGATGAGCTACTCTTGAAAGTTGCCTGACTTCAACTGTAAAAGCTTTCTTTTCGCCTTCCGAACTGATGAGCTTCACTGCTACGTCCTGTCCTCGCCATCTTCCTTTCCACACTACCCCAAAAGACCCTTTACCTACAACCTGTAACATTTCAAGTTTTTTATTAGAAAAAATTACTTCAGTCATAAACGACGTCACATTTGGAAAGTTGTGTCTCGAGACTGTGTGCAATTGATTAGGAAATTATGATTCAACAGTATTAAAAACATTCGATTAATAATTCCCAGTTTCTCTAAATAAAATTTTATAACAAAGAAATCATTTTTAAAAATGTGATCAGACAAAAGTATCGAAAGAATATTTAGAGAATCTGAAAATAAACGTGTATATGTAATTATGTAAATAAATTTCAAATCATCTGGTATGTTAAAAAAAAATACCACAAAGTCTACCGAAATAAGAAAACCATTCCGTCAATAAAAATAAGTCAGCGTCTATTTTCTTGTTAATAAATAAGAGATCGCTTTAAATCACTTAAATTTAAATAATAAACTCTGGAGAT
>JAUESH010000015.1:11540792-11573338 GCA_032275165.1 Synergus magnus
TTGACAGTATCAGTGAAGCAACCCCAAAACCATTTTTCATATGATCAGAACCTAAATTAACTTTACAATCTTTCCAAAGCTTGAAAATTGTCACACATACCTGCAAAGTTAAAACTATATGCCATTAAATAAGAATAAGAATAATGAGTGGAATGAATCTATTCCCAATTTGGAAGGTGAGGTTATGTCACTCACAAAAGACTTTTAAATCTTTTAAACAAATACTTAGAATCCAAAAATAAGACTACTTCTCGGGATGTACTCAATAATGTAATTAGTATTATTTGAAAAATGAAAATCTTAATTAGAAATATGTAGAATCCCTTATGCAAACGAGAAAAACATTTACCCCTTCTCTTTCGATTTCCTTATAATCAATTTCTTCAACGAATTGCTGATGATCGCCGGTTTCTTCTTTGCTCGCCATCGCACACAATCCACGTCACATTATTTTCAGCGCGCATTTAAGCTGCAAACTTGAATTATCGAAAAAATTACTTGAATTTCAAGCTGTCTCAACACTTGCCATTTTCTAATTTTTGTTGGTGTATATAGTTTTACACGTTGCTCTACACAAGCAAATATTCACAAATATTTACACAAGTTCATGCACAGCTTCTTGAATGTGTAAAGTGGGAGAAAATGAGTAAATTACTATGTAAATTATCAGATATTTACTTATATTTTTAGAAAAATTCACGGAAATTTTGGCTAATTTACATGTAATTTACCTGAATTTACCTTCTCCGCCCCCGTAAACGTGTCGGGATCGGGAACTGAAGTTATCTGCAAGTGCTGCCAACAAAAATCAGTGGGTGAGTGGTAATAATATTGACCGATTGTTTTGTCCGACTAAGCAGACGACCCAGACGACGAACGAACGCATTTACCTACATTTTTCTGATTTGTCTCTACCAAATTTATTATTTCATTTGTTTAATAAACAAAGGTTACGTAAATGTCTTTTTTATCCAAATCAGTTTTTTTCCTCAGCAGCATTGTATCATCAAGTATTATTTTTTATGTGCATTATAAACAACAATTAGACAGGTAAGATATTTTCCAGACTATGAGTGAGGTTAGGGCGAGATGGGCATAGGGGGTAATATGAGCGATATGAGCCACTTAATTTTCTCGTACACGGACAGACCCAAACACCAATGATTGGTGTTTGCTGAAAAAAAATCGCGAAACACCACTGATCGCTGTGTACGCACCATTCATTAGTGACAAACACGAATGAGTCGTGTTTGTCGCAGGAATCATTGGTGTTTGGGTCTCTCCGTGTAGGCTATACATTTTTTTTTGTAACTATTCTTTGTACTAATATCAAATATACTTTTATCAAACTTCCTTTTAAAAAAACGTTCGCTTAATGTTGAATAAATTCGTATAAAAGGAGAATAATTGAAGTTTAGAGACCTCTATTCGACTATGTTGCCTTTTGTTTAAAATGCCAAAATTCACTCAAAATCAAACATTAGATGTTTTTCTGACAGTTATTTAGATAGCCTATTTATTAAACTTAAAGTTTTTGACAGATTTATATATAATTGTAAGACAGAAAAAGGTGCAATTTGGATTTTACTTGAAAGTGCTATTTTTATTGTTTAATATGCTTATACGTAATACCTACTTCTAAAAAATAATATATAATAAGTCTTTAAATTAAGTGGCTCAAGCGCACTACTTTTTCATTTTCGTTTCTAATACCGCAAATTATTTTTTATTAATCTTAATCTTGGTAAAATTATTATTGAAAATGTTTATAGAATATATATAGCAACTTACTTTCAAGTAGTGAATTGCAAATTTTAAATACTCATTTCGCCCCACTGTACCCTATAAATGACAATCAACCTTTTGTTTACGAGATTTACAAGACATTTTATTGTTTAGGGAACAGCTTCACTTGGGTGTAGTTCGAGATCAGGAGCGCCAGGAACGCCGAAAGAGAGAAAATGTTTATTTATTACAAAAACAAATTGTACTTGGTGAAGAATTAAGAAAAGCACAAGAAAAGGAGAGTTAACTACTCTTGTCTCCTCTCCGAGTTTAAATATGTTTTAGTATGTCTGATGCAAAATATAAAACATGAAGTTACTTAATTTTTTATTTATATTTCCACCACAAAACTATTTCCATAAAACTCTAATATCTTCTCCGATGAGAATGTAAAAACTTCACATTTTATGTTATTTTTTTTATATATAACTATTCCTTTTTTTACTATCTTTTTTTACATTTTGCAATTAATTATTATTATCCTCTGCGTTCAGAATGAATTTCTGTAATTTACCTACCCAAAAATGTTTTTTTTTTTTCCTTTGAAAATCCGCAATTTTGACAACAGTTGTGCCACAAAATCACTTTTTATGTTGGCAATACTGGCCATTACTGTTCCAGTTCGCTTGGTTTCGCTGTTCAATCGACCTTCTACGGTTTGTAGTGACGCCGACGTTTAAATTTTTGTTTTAAGGACGGTTCAGCTTTTTTAGTTTGCGTTAAAATTGTTCTTAAAACTTATTATAATTCAACCAACCGAAATGGCGTCTGATGATTCTGAACCCGAGCAGACAGGTGAGTTTTTATTCGAGATAATCGCTATTCTTTCCTTGACTAGAGATTCTTCAGAAATTGATCTAGTTAGATCTAGATTTTACGCCTGATAACTGAAAAATTCTGTTAAACTTATTGCTTTTACGAATGCTAGTAATTTGAAGCGGATTACAATACAATTTAAAACGATATTTTGGGTCAAACGGTTTCATATATAGAGCTGGGATTATAACTATTAACATAACCTCTAAAGTGACACTAAAATACCTATTGCGTTGATTGTTTATTACATACTTTTAATTTTCATTGAAATATTTAAAAAAACATTTGTTCCATACATTTTTAATTATTTCCTAAAACCAGAGTTTGATATTATTCGATTGAAAATTTATTCGAATGACCTACGAATAAAAATTTTATTTATTATAACAATTTTAATCTGTTGCATTTGAAATAAAAAAGTTATTGTTTTTTTTTTATTCTAATTTATTAATTTTTTTTAAAGGAAATTGACCGCTAAACTGTGAAATATTATAAGAAATGTAAAAATTTGCACAAATTTATTCGAAATGTGTAGTGTATTTTAGATATATTAAGTTTTTTTTACAAAGCTAAAGTCACTTGCTAAATATTTAGCGCTGAAAATAACCATGCACATAGTCATTTTTTATTCGTAAATAATTAATCGTATCAAACTTGTGAATAAAAAATAAAGGAATAAGAAATAAATAAACAAAATCGAATGCACTGTCATTGAAAAAGTTATTCGTTATTCGCGATAAAATGTTTCTCTTTTGTTTTTGTTCATCAAGCGTTAATCGAATTTGATTTTGCCCAACTCTGCCTAAAATTCTTATCAATTTTATGTTATGAATATTTTACCTCCACGAAACATTTAATGATTATAATTTATTTTCTCCAGATCTTACCATTGTAGAGGAAAGCTTAATGAGTTTCGAAAAGCTGGACCGAGCATCACCAGATCTGTGGCCAGAACAAAGTGAGTTTAATTTAGGAATCTGTTTAAATAGGCTACGAACAAAAAAGTTATTTTATAGCAGCAAATGATGAAGTTCCAGGTGTAAGCGAGTTCGTTGCTCAAAACTCCCCGGCTCCACAGACAGAACAACCTTCTTGGACCTCCCCCCTTTCACCCAACGAAATTAATCAGCTACATCGTAAGTATGCTATTTAATTACGTATAATTCGTTAATAAATTTTTCTCTCACTCATAGATTTATTATTTTTACAGAACTCGGAAATCTATCGATGGATTTACTTATAAAGGAAGTAAAGAAGCTTCACGACATGGCTTACGAACTTGGAGTAGAAGAGGCAAGGGAAATGACGCGTGGAAAGTATTTAAACATATTTAAGCATAAATAATTTTAAGGAAACTTTGTAAATACTAGGGAAATGTAAGGACACTATTTTTTCAAAATATAAAAGACGTAAATTAAACCTTATTCTATCTGTTAATATCAATCTTTAAATTTAGAACTTTGTTGAGCAAATAATTTAATTTTAAATTCTATTTGAGTTTGATTTTAACTGATTCATATTTTTGCACATTGCAGGATCAATTAACTGAAAATGTTCAAATCTTTTAAGGCACTTCATGTTATAAACTCATAAGTTGCTCCTAATCCAATCAATATATTTTTGAACATCCACAAAGACTGTTGGTGAATTTGATTTCGCATCACAATCAGCACCATAAGATAAAACTCCAATCTGAAATTAAATTTTAAGAATCGTTACAAGTTTCGCAACCAATATTGATTATTTTTCTATGTGATTGTTTAGTCAATTACAGGCCTCACAGACCCAAATGCAGAAACAATGATAATGATAAAAAGAGAATACAATCATAATCATATAAAATAAATTGAAAATATTTTCATCCTCATTTTAAATTCTGACTGAGGCCTATAATTTATATGCACTATTAATTTACCAGAAAAAAATTATCGCCCTCTCTGCTTATAAGTGGGGCACCACTATAACCAGAACAAGGTTCTTGTTCTCCTCTTGCACATAATTCTACATTTAATCCACGATTTATATAATAAGAACACTCTTGATGAGGAATCAACCTCATTCTTGACCACTGTTGAATGGTTGGTTTATCTGCAAAAACAATATTAACAGTAATAGCTATCAAAATCCCTTCATTATAAATCAATCTTTCTGTTTACTTTTATATGGTTTGTCTTAAATTAAAAAACCTAATCTTAATTTTCAATAAAGGACATGTGGTAATTACCATAAGAGCAAATTTAGTTTCGCCAACTTTATGCTCGCGATCATAAATATTTTTTGCTAAAACTAGGCCAGCTATCTCTGTTTCTTTAGGGAAAAATATTTATCAATGCAAACGTAAGGTTGGTGAAATTAAATTGTTCTTATGGTATAGTATCACAGGCCCTTAATTTTACCTCTTTGAAGAGATAATTTACCCCATCCAATCAGAGTTCCAATTTTTCCTTCAGTTACAATTAATTGAACTGGGGGAAGGCATATTGGCTGAGCTGTTACTAAAAAAAATTACAATAAAAGTTATACAATAAATAAAAAAATATTCGAGAAAAAAATGGTTTTGTCTATAACCAACGAACCAGAAAACTGAATAGAAGTTGTCAAACGAAGGAGAGCGATATTATTTCTATAGCTTTGAGATTCGAAGCTAGGATATTTAATTATATGCGCGATGGTATAATGTCTAGCTTTATGACTGCAAAATAGGGCATTACAATCCGGATCCGTTGAAGCGTCGAAATCGCCGACCATAACTGAGTGTCTAATAAAATATTTTTAAAAATATATATATCACATCAGTTTTTAACAAAAAATTAATAAAAAAATTATATTATTTAAATCTCCATTACGTAATTAGAATAAAAATAGCCTACAGCTGATAATTTCCGGAAGTGGCGAGTGCACACGTCGCAGTCGTTAAAATTGTTCTCTCATTTATAATTATTCCACTGCAAGGATACATTACAGCTCCGTTTACTAAATCTGAAACAATTTTATGTATTTTTAAGACTTCTTTTATATTTCAAACTTCTCTTATTTACGTAATACTCTTTTCCATGTATTTCTGGAAAAATGAGATGAACGTTGCAGATTCTGAGAAGAGAACTTACTCACGAAGGTAACTCGAACTACAAATGGATAACTTCCTAATGTTTCTACATTGCTTCGAATTAAACTCTGCCCACATTGAAGATTGTAGACAGGATATGGGGACGATTGAGGATTAGAAAAGGCTTCATTAGAACCTTCAGGCAGTTTGCAACATACTTTGAGGCTCGATTCATCGTATCCGCAAATTAATACACGTAAACTGCCACCAGAGAATGAAAATGGTAATTTAAAATTTAATTCTTTTTATCTACAATATAATTTATTACCTGTAAACTGGAAGCGCTTGTTGGCGCATCAAACTCAATAACTCTGGACAACTATGGAGTGGTATACACTTTTTAGATGCTGAACAAGAAGAAGGCATATCCAAACCCGTTTCATTCGAATAATAGTCAGGCCAAGATTGTGCTTTCACGAAAAAACACAAGAGAGGCCAGAGAAAAAATATTTTTAATGTTGATAAATTTATATTTAGTATAGAGGCATTCATCCTTGCAGGTTTCTTATATAATTGACAAACAAGGTACATCAAATTAGATTTAATTTATTTGCAAAATAAATTTCTATTTAATTTTGAATTAAAGCTAAAAGTACATTATATGACCGAGAAGAAATAAAAATTCTTTTTATCAAAGTTATACCAGACTCGAGCAGATTGATATGCAAACTGAAGGTAATCTCTCTCCTTTTGTGCACTTTGCGTGTAATTTGCAACAAATGATTTCGTGTTTCTCAGTTACCTTGGATAAAGTACTATTTGTATTTCCGACGGAAGTCACAATATCACGCTTTAGAGTTAATGCAGTTTACGGCTAATCAGAAAAAGCTATGATCCGGCCTGAGATTTAATAATTCTGAATGAAGTTTGTAATTTAAGTCTCTTAGATTCTAAGAAAAGACTGCAGACTCACGAAATTAATTTCAATGAGTTTTTGAATTGGAAATTTTTTAGATAACATTTTCCAATATATGTTACTGTAATTTCAATAGTTTCAATGTCCTAATAAAATATTTTGAGAAGTAATTAGACCTTATAAAAAATATAAATTTAGAGAATCGTGTTTTGATGATATGAGTCTGTATTTCTGAAAGTAATGGACGTTGTACCATTTCATTATATGTATAATGTTATTTTTTCATTGTGGAACTTGTTTGCATTTTTTATTTTCTTTAAGCGAAGTATCAATTTATTATTCGGCACTGCATCATCTATCAATTTTTTTAATCAGACCTTTTTGAATTTTAGAATTTCAACAATTGTTAAATCGTCTTTCATTCCACTCAAGTGCAGTTTCGACGATTCCAGTAGCTTTGATGAAATCCACAGCTACAATATTTGCAGAATGTTGCCATTTGGTATTATACCACATGGTGATTTTTGCATCAACATCATCTGCCATTTTTCGAAGTCCACCCAGTCGATCCAGAAAAATGTCCCAGGCTTTTGGAGTCAGTTCGGCCATCGCAGACCTTGGATTTACCTTCGAAGAACTGACGACACTAATATTAATTGTAAGCATGAACAATTGAATACAATTTCTTATTTCAAAATCTTCGAATTTAAAAATTCTGAAATATTTTAAGTTTTGAAATTACCTGAGTGCATTTGTCTCAATTTTGTTTAAATATTCATACAAGTCGTCGACCTTTTGAACGTTCCCCCATTGTTGGGTGACAGAGGGCCACAAACTGTCGAACATGCCGACAACATTGTGATCATCATATCCAATTATTAACTTTTTGCCTGAAGACCAAATAGTGTCTAAAGTGCTGGACCAGCCAAAGGATTTTGGAATTATATAGTCTGCAAATTGCTCTTCCAAATAGGCGACTAATTTTCGGTGTATTGTGAAGTCTTTTCCAAAACCTGTAATTAAGATGAGAGAATTTGAATTTCTATTCGTTAAAATTAATTGAAGCTTAATGAAGCTTTGATATATACATACTTTGCAAGATTTCAATTTCAGAATTCTAACTTTTTACTTTTAACTTCCTTTCCAAAAAAAATATTATAGGAAAATCACTATAAACTATAAGGATTTTCCTATAATTTTTTCGCGATTATAGGAAAATTATTATAGGAAAAAATACAGGAACATATTGATAGGAAAATCATTATTCTAATAGGTATTATTTATTCTTAAAATTATTTTCCTATAATTTTCTCCTAATTATGGGAAAATAATGAGAGAGAAATCATTTCAGAAAAAAATTATAGGCAAATCATTAAAGGAAAGTCAATATTTTAATATTATTTATTTCTGTAATTATTTTCCTATAATTATTTTCCTATAATTGCGAAAAAATTATAGGAAAATCATTATAGGCCTACACTGATTTTCCTATAATAAGGGTGGCGACTTGACCGGGAAATGACCGGGAATTTGAAATCGTCCGTCGAATCGCCACCCTGATTAATATTTTTTTTGTAAGAGCTTAGGGAGAAGTAACTCCGTGCTTTAATTGTATACAGGGAGGAAATAAAAATATTGAATAGAAAGTATAGGTGGTTCAATTTTAGATATTTAATTTAAAAGGGAGGTGTTGGATTTTTTTTAGTTAAAAAAGGTAACAATACTACAGTAGAGTAAGGCATGTGCATTTTTTGATAAGTCACGCAAAGTGATATATTATATTGATTTACCGACTGGGAACTCTTGCACATCAAAGATGACTATCTCGTCTGTGTTATTGAGGAAAGTCTTGACGTCATCGATGACTGTTTGAAATGGTACCACGGCGACAAGCCCATGACTTCCCCACCATTGGATCTCCTCCGTAGCATAGTAGCCCACTCGGATATCCAGGTATCGAGTTCCGTATATCAATTGGCTAAGAATATCCTCATCCTGAAGGGTAATCATCCTGACGATTATCAATAATGCATTATTAATTCCTCATTCGATGATACATTTTCCCATTTCGTGAATTTCAATTAATTTCTTTAGAGAAGGTACCTACCACAATTAAAATAAGGCAGTAAAGGTGCTTAAATGTCAAAATCCGAATTTTGCAGGAGCTCAAAAAAAGGTTTTCAAAAGTTCAGAATGTACACAAAAATCGCTAGACAGATTAATTCATTTTTTTAGGTCATGATATCATCAAAAAGACTTTTAACATTTGCCACTTACGCACTTTTGCTTTGCCACCCGCTTTTTTTTATTAATTAATTGATACCAAAATAATTACCACAGATATTTTTCTAATAATCAGAAGGAACTGAAAAAGTTGGTTTATTTCGACGTTTTCACGTCTCTAATGAAGATTATAATGAAAAATTTACTTTTAATCGAAGAGACCTATAGAATTTTTTACAGTTTTAATCAAATACCCCATATTTTAATAATTAAATTTTTATACGAGTTTCATACCTGTGTTATAACGTATTTGGTGACTAGAGTTTCGGGTAATGTGAAATTAGTTTTTGTATAAGCTGAAGAGTCGTGTGTTCCAGGAAGAAAAATGTCTCGCATTCTTCGACGTCCTAGAATATTTTTCATATCTGCCATCCAAGTTGGCTGTGTCTTTAGACAATTTTCTTTCCTCACCATCCCAGTGCGCAACCAAGCAACGTGGTATTCTAGGTAAAATATGCTTAAATGTAATTAAACTAATTTCAAATAATTTAATAAGAAGAAGTCATTAAATTAAGGGGCAATAAGTGGAGATATCTAAACAAAAAACAGAAAATATTTGTTCAATTTCGCCACATGAGATGATGGCCTTGAAATTATTAAAAGTTCATCGAATGATAAAAACTATTAAGATACGCATCTGGTTTGAGGACAAAAATTGTATCAAGATAATTTGATTATCTTAACAAATTTTAAAAGAATTAGAAAGGGTTTTTACGTAATTTTATTAGAATCGAAAACAAATTAAAGTTTATGGTTGATACATTTGTTCTAAATATTTTTATTATGTTCCTTAATCATGTTTACGTCTTTTCAAAGATCTACAAGTACCACTTACGATTGACGTCAGAGATACCTGCTCAGGTAGAGTTGGCAAAAAGTTCTGAGAGCTATCGCTATGACGCAAATGGGAGTGCCATCGGTCTGAGAAAAGTGAAGAGAGGAGAAAAATATAAGGGAAGAAAGAAAGACTGGAAAGAAAAATGGAAGATGCATGGCATGACTAACTTGATGGCCTATGCCAACGAAATATCTTTGGATCTTCGTTCAACTTCTTGGGAATTGAGAAGAAAATACTTATACTTTTCCTTTAATACTCTTAAAAAGTAGGAGTATAGATAGTGTCATGTCCCCGTAACTCATTAATTTATTTCTCTCCTGAGTCCGAACTGACCTGTCAATCAAAAACCTGTATTCGACCACGCGACAATCTCCAAGCCAAGTCCCACTCTACTTCCACTCAATTCCTCAAATTCCGCCGATCGCTTCCTCTCCCAAAACTTTTAGCAATTACAGGAAACTCATTACAGGAAAATCATTAGTATTTTACTCTTACGAAAAAATATTACAGGAAAATCAGTATAAGCCTATAATGATTTTTCTATACTCAATTTCCTATAATTTTTTCGAGTTTATAAGAAATTCATTATAGGAAAATCATCATTATTTTAATATACGCGTTAATGTTACCCTTACTGCTTCAAAATTTGTAACGCGTTACCGTTGCCGTCACTTTTTTTAAAAAGTAATGCGTTACCTTTTCGTTACTTTTATTTATTAAATTTTTTATACATTAAAATGTCATGCGCGTACGAAAGCGCGAAACTTTGTTCATCATTTATACTTACAATAATTTTTTTTAAATCTTATATAAAGTATCTTAATCCTCAATAATTTTATTTTAGTCTCAAAAACAATCCTGTTATAAAAACTGCTTTAATAAACTGGAAGTCTCGAAGTATTTTAATATTATCTATTTCTGTAATTATTTTCTTAAAATGATTTTTGTATAAGGGTGAGTACCACATATCTCTTTCAATTTCTCTTCTTTATTATTTAACTCAGTCTTACCAATATGTTTTTATGTTAAAGGGTAGACTGAGGAATCAACCTATTCAACTCTTGCTGAATCTTTTATTCAAAGCCAACTTTGATCAGTATCAGTATTTTTTACTGAACAAAACGAGGAAAGATAGGTAAGAAGTAGAAAGGGCAGATAAATGTTGGAAGTAACAATAAGAAATTTGATATTCAAGATTACTCAGTACTCACTTAAGCACTGTTTAATGAAAGTAAGATTTGATGTGGGAATAAAATCAGCTTTTACTCCTGTTTTCACAATTCCACTTTGACTGTCTGGTTGAATTATGAAAATCGGCTTAAGATCGTCTCTCGGTTTTTCCGTATAAAGTCCAATTTCATCTCCAAGACGGTACTTTGCATGGTTCCAATAAATTTCAATTTCTCTGTGAGATTCTGGTGATAAAACTGGTGAAATTAATAGACCAACTTTCGAATCCTCGAATTCTAGAAATTGAAAAAAAATGACAAAATATTTAGTCCGAATTTTTATATACCTTAATTTTTGAATGTCCGAGTTTACCCAATTGTTCATTGATTACTTTTTAAACTCAAATTTTTAAGTTCTAAAGTTCTGAAATATTTAACCCTGCGCATGTATATTAGATCTTTAAAGGAACAGTCGAAATTTCAAACTCAAATTTGCTTCCGCATTTTTGACTATACTTCAATTTTTATTAACAACGGTTTTAAACTTTTGAATTTAGCAACTACTGGGCTATGTAGTAGACACTTTAAGAAGTAATCCTGCATTTGTTCAGATATTTTAAAAGCCTAGAAAACCATGAAAATCCGACTTCCCAAAAATATTTAATGTACATGCCGTGTCTCGAAAAATATATCAGGATGTTATTACTTCCTTATCATTACTTTTGTCTTGAACATTCACCTGATAATGATAAAACAGGAAAAATACTGGACGTATAAACTGAGTCACTTTTTAAAATGTTCGATTACAACGCTTCGAATGGAATTATGAATGCTTTCATACTTTTTTTAAAAACAATAAGGATAAATACTTTATTGGCATAAAATTACTGTTTATGCTATTGTAATTTCGCAATAAATTCTTTTATTGTTTTCAATTTATATTTAACGTCGAATCAATTCTACAAAATAAATTTAATTGTCTTATTTTATTTTACAGGGTGTCTACTAAATTTTGCCCACGAAATTCTCGAACAATTCCCGCATTTTTCCCGCTTGTAAATATAAGGTCCCTCTTAGGATAGAATCGTCGTACAATGCATAGTGGGTTGCGATATACATAATTTGCTCCATTGCAATATTACAATTTATTTTAAAGTTATATATAGTTGCAAAGAATGCGTAAAAAATAAATTAATATCAGTCATCACAGTATTTATTGTCATTAAAGCAGTTGAAAAGGTCATTTTTTTAATAAAAATAGATGAGAAATAGGTTTCAAAAGAGTTTCAGGATATTCGTAAGATTTCAAGACATTTTTAATTCAAAACGTTTAAAGTAATTTCAAGAAAATTTTTTAAGAATTCTAAGAAGTTTTAAGATTTTTAAGATATTTCATAAAATTTCAAGACATTTCAATGATTTTAAAGAATTGCAAGCGATTCAAACCGATTTAAAAAGATTTAAAGGATTTTAAAGAATTTGAAGAAATTTCGAAGAAATTTCAAGTGATGTTAAAGAATTACTAAAGATTTGATGGGATTTCAAAAGATTTAAAAGGATTTTAAGACTTCAAGCAATTTCAAGAAATTTTTAAAGAATTCAAAAAGGTTTTAGGATTAGCAAGAGATTTCATCAGATTTCAAAGCATTTTTAGTAATTTTAAAGAATGTCAAGCGAGTTATTTAAAGAGATTTGAATGAATTTGAAGGGATTTCAAGAGATTTCAAGGGCTTTAAAAAAAATGCAAAAATTTAAAGAATTTTAAAGAGATTTTAAGGGATTTTAGAAAATTTAAAGGATTTTAAGAGATGTCAATCGATTTTAGCGAATTTTGAATGATTTTAAATGATTTCAAAGAAGTTGAAGGGATTTCGATTTTTAAGAATTTGACGGGATTTTGAAGTTTCTTTTTAAAGGATTTGAAAATAATTTAAAAGATTTCAAGAGATTTAAGGTTTTCTTTACGTTTACCTACTACGAACAATTAATTTTAATATTGTTAGTTGTTTAATGAGTTGCATGAAAACCTGAAATGTAGTTACAAGCACCAAGTCACGTGAATGGTCTTAACAAAATTTGCATGTCAATTTTCGGACAATTCTCGGATTTCCTTAAATTCCCGCACAGTAGACACCCTACTTTATTCAAAAGTAAAGCTAGAATCTTACCGTCTGTGGAATTTCTGGTGCATTCATAAGGTGCGCAATGAACAAATGAAAGGCTAATAATAAAAGTTAGCAAAACCCATAATTTGTCCATTGTTAAGTATTCTCATATATTTGTTTTGCAGACTCTTAAAATCACGCCAACTCTTCTTTTCATGAGTATTTGAATTTATCTTCTTCCCTAAAAAAATACAAATTAAAAACAGTTTATCCTCTTTTAAGGGCATGTGTTACTCAGCATAACTGCAAATTTAGTTTCGCCAAATTTATGTTTGCAATAATAAATATTTTTCACAAAAACTATTGCGAGTGTAAAGTTGGCGAAACTAAATTTGATCTTATGGTAATTATCACAAGCCCTTAATGATAAGATTATATTTCTTGAAGAGCGCTACAAAATACAGTTCGTCTTTCCATTCTTAAATATTTTTTCAATCAGTTACAACCAGTTTTGTAATTAGTAATTTCACTATCAAGAGAGATGTTTTCTTCGATAAAGGAAACGTTGAATTAAGAGCAATCATTTTGAAAATAGGATACGAAACATCAACCTCGTTCAACTCATTCGACGAAATCAGTCACTTATGAAAATTACGCTGGGTGAGCATATAGAAATTGTGTCGCCATTCCATGACACGTGTCATAGAATATTATAAATTATAACCAGACAAACAATTAATTGCAATAAAGAAAATATTTACCTGTTTCTTTTAAGTGATTAAAAATCACGTATTGTACATATATCACAATCGCCTTTTTCTAACAATAAGTATCGTTGAACTGAAAAGTATTGAATATTTATTATTTTTTATCTATTCACTAAAGAACACTTGTGGTGATATTTATAAATAAGTATTTGAAATCTAGTAAACTATACACTATAAAATTCACTTGCACTTTTGCACAAGAACTTTTGCTTTCAATGTTTATTGGAATAGAGAACACGATTTTATGTTACTACTCTGATTGCATGCGTTTTGTTACAGAAGTCATTTCACTGATGAATGATCATAATGTGGATTGGCTATGGAATTGCTTAGCGAGTTTCACTTTCTTTCTCATAGACTGAAAACTTGAACCCGCGGATGGACATTCGCGTATACGCGTGTTCCCTCAAAGAGACTTCCGTTCTTTATTCAACGAAGCGAGCGACTCAACATCGAGAACGGAGTCACGTATCATCGACCTCATTTATCTGCAATAAGCTCTTTTGTAGACTTCCGGTTGAGCTACACATTGCTCCTTCTCATCCTATTATGCCCTTAAGCTTAAGTATAAACGCTAATCAGTCCCATCATTAAGGTACGAGCCTTCCCTTACGAAAAAATATTACAGAAGAATCAATATAGGCCTATAATGATTTTCCTATACTCAATTTCCTATAATTTTTTCACGATTATAGAAACAGTATTTTATTATTTATTTCTTTAATCGAAAATAATTGTAGAAAAATCATTATAGGGAAATAATTATAGAAAAATAATTATAGGCAGATCATTATAGGAAAATCATTATAGAAAAAAATTATGGGAAAATCATTTTAGGATAAAACTGATTTGATCACTGATTTTATTTGAATTTCAATGATTCACAATCTCGCTGATTGTAATAGCTAGAAATAAGTCACTAAATCAAATCAATAAGGATTTTCCCCGATAAACCCTGATTCAAATTTATAAAGTATAATTTTCTCGCGATTATAGAAAAATCATTATTCCAATAGGTATTATTTACACCTAAAATTATTTTCCTATAACTTTCTCCAGATTATGGAAAAATTATGATAAAATAATTATTATAGGATTGGTTGGATTTGTATTCATCGCCTGTCCTTTAGAATCGAGATCAGAGCTGCCAACTGATTTAAGGAATCTTTAAGGAATTTCAAAAAAATTCAAAATACCTTGCAGATTTTTAAGTATTTCTAGCGAATTTAAATGATATTAAAGGATTTAAAAAGAATTCCCAAAAATTTAAGGATTTTAAAGAGATTTTACAATATTTGAAAGATATCAAGACATCTCAAAGGATTTTAAAAGATTTTAAGTGATTTTAAAGAATTTTTTAAGGAATTTCAAAAAAACTCAAAATAGCTTGCAGATTTTTAAGTATTTAAAATTTTTTAAGGATTTTAAAAGAATTCCCAAAAATTTAAAGATTTTTAAGAGATTGTACAATATTTTAAAGATATCTAGACATATGAAAGGATTTTAAGAGTGATTTTAAGGAATTTAAGGCGATTTCACGTGATTTTAATGAATTTAAAAATAATTAAAAGGATTTTCAAGATTTTTAAGTAATTCCAAAATATAAAAAATGTTTTTTAAACCCCTTTAATTAAATCTTCTGCAATCATTTAAAAAAAAGTAACGCTAATGCGTTCCAAATTTTGAAGCAGTAACGGTAACGTTAACGCTATTTCGCTATAAAATTTTTTGGTAATGGTTTCCTTATTTTTTTTACATCATCTCTGCTAATTTTTAGATCATTTCCATTTAGTCTTGGGTAAATTACTGGAAAAAGTATAGGTAATTGCAGTTACAGAGTAGGCGCGAAACTTCATTTTCAAAATTCCCTTACTTTTCCCTGACCAATTTTTCATTTTATTTATTATGAACTTGAAATTTAATTAATTTTTGCCAAAAGTTTAATACAATTAAGAAAAAAAATGTCTAATTTCAATAATGAGGTGTGCTTTAATATAAATATTATGTTGCTAACTATTACGTGCAATGATACGATGTAGGGCAGATCAGAAGCAAATAAGAGTAAAAAACGGGTGCAAAGGTACTTACGACCGATCAGCGGAATCTACGGTACGTTTTATGAGCTTGAATTCGCTTTACATAATGTATTATAGACGGACGGAACGAGGACATAAATTATAATTTGTAGGTCTGGGCCAAGATAAAATTTTCAAGATTACAAAGTGTACTTCCGAATTCCGATTGTTGGAAAATTCATTTGCACATAATTTTGTAATTATTTTAATAATACGTTGAAATATAATCAGAAAGAATAAATAAAGGTATAAAATAAAATATCGGAATGAAAATCCAAACAGGATTATATTCATAATAAGATGAATTCTAGATTGCATCCGATGCTGTTTCTATTTGAAGATTACACTGGTCTATAAAAATATCGCAATTTAAAATAAGGAAAACAAATACTTATAAACCGTTTCACTAAAGGAATGTGGAATAATCTATTACGTAAATTAATTTTACAAGTGTTTTTTCTTCAGTTGAATAACAAGCTCTAATCCCTGATAAGTAAATCCGGAAAATGTGAATGAGAAAGTCCGTGATAGTTTCAACGAGTGTTATTAAGGTTTTACACACATTATGAGGAAGCAAGCTATTTCCTTCAATTTATATATGAATGCAGGATAAATGTATTTTCGTTACATGCTTGTTTTTCTTACCGAATCGAATCGATGGGAAAGCGAGTCCATTCAAAATACATAAATCTTCAAATACGACTTGTAATTATATATTAGCTTGAGGAAGAAATCTTCAAGTGTGGAGATATTTGTATTATCTTTCAGGAATACCTCAAAGTAAAAAAATGTTTTAAAAATTAAAATCAGCTGATTTTATTTGTGAATACATATAATTGATTAAAATCCTTTGAAACTTTGAATGAAACCCAATTGAAAAATCGCATTGTTTTACTTAGGTTTTTATGACAAGCTAATTTTTCATTGTATAGCTACTTTCCTGTTACTGAATACGAGGCCGAGATTCAAGAACACCTTTCGATCATTTGACCTTGTTACGTGAAGTGTGAAACTAAACAGATTTTCGCAAGATAAAACCAGGAAAATATTTCAAAACTTTGAAATATTACTCTAATCCAGTTTCAATAACTTGTTTGGATTGTATGTTACAGATGATAATAATTATAAATTTAAACACCAATCTACGAACAATAAGTTCAGATCCACACCATGTAAAAAATTGGAAACATTTCTGATTGAAACATTGAGTAAAACTAATCTACTTACATAATAAGATTGATTTTATGTAGTACCACTTTTTTATATGTACCTATGTGCACTTGTTCTGCGCTTAAATATATGACTCAGATTTTCAAACGTTATATGATCTTGTTTTTCTTAAGAGATAAACTTTAACCTTCACTTTGGACGCATGTACCATCCTTACAGCTTCCTAATAATAATTATATTTTTTAAAACTTAGAAATGTGAAAATGATATTTGCAATTAATTTGTCATTTATTCTTTGATTTATTACAAACAAAAGTTCATAAAATTAAATACATACTCTCTAAGCCTGAATTAGAGAAAAGTCGATCACTAATTAACATTAGTGAAAAATTCTACTAATTCTTAGTCATTTTTGACTAACACTTTAGTGAAAAGTTGAAAACTATTAAATCAGGGTGACCAAAAGATTCAATTTTTCAATTTCCCTGACATTTCCTTGACAGAAAATTAGTCAAATAGCGAATAAATTTTCAATAATAGTGCTATTAAAATTTTTCAAAAATTTTGCATATCACTTTAAATCTTTTGAAACTCCATACAATTTTTTGAAATCTCCTAAGATTCTACGGAATCTTTTAAAAATATAAAAATTTCTTAAAATACCTTAAAATTTCATGAAGTCTCTTAGAATTTTTTTTAATTCCAAGAAATTTCTTAATATTCCATGACATCCCTTAAAGTTTCACTACTTCTTTTAAAATCACTCAAAATCATTTGAAATAGGTACTTTAAATTCCACGAAAACCTTCTATCACTTAAAATTCCTGAAAATATTTAGAATCCATTAAAATCTCTTAAAATTTCATTTAATCCTTTAAAATTCCACGAAATTTTTTAAATATCATGGAAATCTCTTGTAATCCCTTAAAATGATTGAAATTTTTTTGAAATCTTTAGAAATCTATAAAATCTCAAAGAATGTTTGGAAACTCTTCATAGTCCCTCGAAATCTTTTAAAATCTGTTAATTAAACGATAATTTATTATTATTATTATTATTATTAATAGATCAGAACAACTAATAATTAGTAAACATTTTCACTAAAGTAAATTAGTGATCGACTTTTCACTATAATTCAAATTTAGAGAGTACCCATAGATAATGTCAATAAGACAAAAGAGAATTCTAAGAACAAAATAAGAATCTTTTTTACGGAAAATGTACTTCGGCGTCTTGGTCAACTTTTTCTGTCTTTTGTCAATTCTGCTCACACGAAGATATATATCCATTTCTACAGGAACACGTTCACATAGCACGTACTGGTTTTGGTACGTGTCTACAATAATTTAAACTTTTTCCTGGATCCAATTCACCAAAGCAAAACAAAAATTAATTATAAAAAAATTTAACAAGAAAAGTACACTACCGGTCAGAATTGTAAGTTTCACCTGGGTCATTGTCACAAAGTTTAAGTTTTTATGTCCCTACCACATATCACAAATTTTAGTTTAACGTAATTAAAAATTTTTTTATTTGAATAAAATGTTACCATTTCGTTCAAAATGGCGTGTATCTACTACCGAATAAAAAATCTAATTAATTATTGAGATCGTATAGAATTACAATCATGAAAAGTTCTATATCACCTGATCAGTAGGAAAATAATAATAAAAATCAAGTGAATGTAAATTTTAATGTATTATTGCAAAAACTTCATGATTAATTATTTCTTATAATTTATAAAAATATAAAATTTTTCTCAACAGGAAAAATATTCAAATATGTATGTCCAATTTTTTCTCGACAACTTTAAGTCCTCCCACAATTGTGTACATATTCATTCTAAAACAAATAAAAATGCATCTTTATTCTTTACACTTCCCTTTATTACAAAACTGAAAAAAACGAAAACTTTTGTGAAAGTAACAAACTTTTGGCTTATGTGACTAGTTGTAATACTCGGCGGCAATACTAAATTAGAGTAATTTATATATTTTGTGTGAGATTGATAGAAAAAACTAAAATTAATATGAGATACATATCTACACTTTGTTAACTTCATCAAAATCAATCATCTTAAAAAAATGGCTGGTTAAGTTAACCAGAATTATGGATAAATATGCCCTTACTATTTTTTCTGGTTGATTTAACCAGCATTCTGGTTGTTTGAACTAGAAATTCTGATTAAAATAACCAGAAAAAATAGTAAGGGCATATTTAATCAGAATTTTGACATTTTTTTGAGAGTTATAAACGGCGAAAACTCAGGCGAAATTAATAAAAACCAATAAACAATTTATAAAATATTATCTTAAAATTAAAATTTTCCCTATCAACCTCCCAGTGATGGTAGTCTAATTTCTAATCTTAATCCTACATCTAAAGATTACCAACTTAATTTGTTTACAATTTTCTTAATAACGCGAATTAAATTAAAACAAGAGGGATGACAATTTAGTGAGAAATCCTGACATGATTCCATCTCTTTCTATTTCGCTTTGTGAATGGACGTAAATAATAATTTAACTTATAAATTAGAAGTACATAAATATGTTACTAGCTTATATTCATAGTTTCTGTCTTGGAAGACACGGTATGGCAGGATTTTAAGTTAGGAATAAATAACAGAGCACATTACCAGGTCTTAAGTTTTTAAGCTTTCTTTTCATTCTCTTGTTATCGTTACAGAACAAACAATACTATTTTATTTTTTTATTCTATAATCTAAATTAATTTTTTGGATTATCAGCAACTGGAATTTATAATGTGATGTAAAATAACTCAACAACCTGGAAATGCAATGCTGCTCGGGTAACCTATTCGGGACCATTTAATGTAGATTACTAAGAGCAGGAGTGTCAAAAATATGAATACCAAATTCAGAATAGAGTCTCTCATATTTTGTACATTATTAGAAATATTGGTAAATTTCTGAAATATAAATATATAACTATTGTAGTCATGTTCGCGGATATTTTAAACACTCCTGGTTGCAAATAATTGTTAATCCCTGTACATTCATAGGAGTGAATAGTCAACGCATCACGTACATAATACGGCTAGAACATTTGAAACGAGATATAAAATTAATTACAATAAATATGAAAATGTTTTAAAAAGAAGATACATTGTACCTCACAAATCGTCAGGTTCCCTCTCATGACCCGAATACGCTAAATCGCTTAATTATCAGTCCTCGATATGTTAATGCAGGTTGTCAAACTGCAAGAAATCATTCAGTCGCACACAATAGTGTATCATAAACACCTATACCAAATTCAGATCCCAAATGGGTTTTATTTTCAGATGAGAAGTCGCGATGACCAATTACAAGATGTGTTTCGGGAAGATATCCTTCAAATTTAAATGAACTTAAATACCAAATAATTAAAAATAATGTAAAACTATCTTTAAGTTTCTTTAATAAATAGTTTCTTATTGGACTTTGACGGAATGCACCTAAACTAAATGTAACGTGAATAAAGTGTCTTTTGCCTGGTGTAGAGGTGCCCATATTTTTAATTTGTATATTTAATTTTAAATCGAAATCTAAACTCCCTTAATTTAAAATAAGTTATTGCAATACCTCCTTTCTTTCTATGTAGTTACTTAAGTTTTAAAGCGAAATACTGTACTGAAGACTAAACAAAAAAAAAATAATATAAATTAAATTCGTTGTCAATAGAGTAAAAATATTATTTGATTAAAATGATTACTCCCTTATCTAATACTAATTTAAGAAATAAGTATTTATGACTATTATTATATATTATTTTGATGTAAAAATAAATATCTAATTTAATTCTTAGCCTGTCATAAAATTCAAGTTGTAGACTACTAAAGTTCAGTCTCTTGTTTGGGTTGCTACACATATTTTGTCAGTTGCTCAAGCTTTGTTTCATTTAATTTCAGGTTTTCTATCCCTCAAGATTCACGGAAATGCAGCTATTAGGTCAATTGTACTACACAATAACTACGTATTAGTCGTGTAACTAAAGACATCGAAAATGGGAACGGGTGTCTGAATGTAAGTGGTTTGAGCTTTCTTGGAAGTCTATACGCTTCTGCACGCTATTTATCCCTCTAATAACCAGGCAAAGTCACGCTTCGGATGATAAAATATGGCAACAATCTTTTCATGCCTCTCATTGTATATTTTTATACAATGTATAAAGTAGAAAGTAGAGACAAATTTTGAACAACTTCAAATATTGATGCTAAAAGGTTCCAATTTTTTTCCTTGTACTACATTCAAAGCAGTTAATTTAATGCAAATGTTAATGTTATACAAAGTAATTATGGAAGCTTTTAATTTGGAAAAAACAAGAGTAAGTTTTTCGAGTCGAAAGTATTTCGAATGTATAACTTTCAAGAAATGAAATTCAGATTTTAATGATTTTCTAAAGTGGAATTAAAAGCTGAAAAAAGTGTTTACGTCTCTCTCAAGAATTTAAAATGAGAAATGAAGTTCAAGTAAAATGAATTCTTTGGTATAAGTTTAAGGCAATCTTCAAAGTCTACTCATAACTATACTTCAATAAATAAACAGAAGAAATTTATTTGTTTTGCCACAACTTGTCATTTAAATTTGAAACAAAAATTTTGAATTTGCATTTCTGATTGTGAAATTACTCCAGATCGACTTATTATCTTAAATAAAAGAAACATATTTATTATTCCCAAACAAGAATTTATAAAGCAAATCAATATAAAGCAAATTAATTTCTCTGGATTTTAATTATGTAGCTTATTTGGCAGTGATTTCGTTTGATTTTAATAAAAATAAGAGTTTTATTTTTCAATAATCTGGAGTAATCTCAGAATTTAGCTTATTTGAAAGAGCCACAAGAAAATTCCCAGGCGGAATTCGATTTTCGAATATATGCTCGCTTCACGTACGTATGTAAAACTTGCGTGACACAACAAATTCGTGACATCCGTGTCTAGCATCACGCTCATATACATATAATACATGTACACATAGTGACACATGTTTTCATTCGCATTCGCATAAAATAATAGATTCAACGTAAATCGACTTCCTGCCGTAAGGCACTAAGTGGCCACGTTTAAATAGTAATTATTTAGTTCTAGATTTATCCATACTCGAATGTACAATATATATATTGCATTATTACACCAATTTTTGACATTTTTGATAATTTATGATATACCTTAGTGAACACCTGCTAATGATCTCAGAGTGCGAATCCAAATACAAAATAATCTTTTATTTCCTAACGGGACAATCTCTAGCTACATTTCTACTTACAGATTTTTTATAGCAGAAGCTTAAACGCGTGACTTCTACACGAAAGTCGTACAATTTTATGCTCGTTTAAATCTATTTAATTACATTCCCAGAGTAAAGTTAGTTTCTTTGCATAATAAATATTAAAATTTAGTCTATCGCGTTTTTACTTTACGTATACTAGAAGCGAAAGTATGAAATATAAATTGTGACAAAACAATGACTGCAGAATATGATTAAACATGTTTACTTTCAATCGAAACGCAGACATCTGGGATTGCAATAAATAAATATGTAAATGAAATTAGGTTTTAAATTGCACTTTTGACTTTGACTGGAATACACAAATGATGGAATTGATTTTTGATTAAAATTGCTGTTAATTGACGATATTAGAAATGTCATGCGTTCACGGTTAGAGCGAAATTGTTAAACACCAGTAGAGCCTGAATTATTTAAACAAAGTTAAATTGAAATTTCAACAATTCGATAGATGTAAAGAGATGTTAAAATGATTTTCAGTGATAGTACCCGTTCAACGATGTATGTATCGCTCGTAATAAAAAGTATCTCCTAAAAATAATTACCCGTTTGACTAATTTCTTAAAAAGTTATAATAATTACAGGGTGTGTTTTGTGTGCGTACTTTACGTATAAATATGGTTCAGTTGCGTGTAAAAGATTCTATTTTCATAGTGAAGTAACGATAAGTAGTTAAAAAGACGGAAATAGTTTTAGTCATTAATCGTGTTAGCCTTAAATGAGTCAAGATTGAAGACTCTTTTTGTCGAGTTAAATACCGAGTTAAATAACGAATAATTTCTTAATTAATTAATTTCACATATTTTTCGAGTCTGGCCAATTCCGGTATAAGTAAGGTTTTGTAGAATTGTCATTTATACTCATAGTTATTTTACGGTCCCAGCATTTTAATTAGATGCCTAGTCAATTGGATATTAAGTCATTACAATCCTCATAATCATAAGTACACTTTACAAATGAGTTTTGTGATGAGTTTAATTAAGCCTCAAGCTGTATATACAATCATTAGGCGTTAAGCAAATCTTCAAAATTAAGAAAACACAAATACGAACATGAAGTCATGATAAAATTTACCTCGAACCATTATAAAAGATTTTTATTGCATGTAGTTTTTTTTTTGCTTACTGGATATTTTCTGTACAAATATTACACTATATTACAATACAACATTCTTTGCATATTTTCCAACTAGAGTTCAATGCTTGGCACTGGATAAAACAGCTTTAGTAATTTTATATTCAATCTATTTTCAAGTTAAAAAACAAGCAATCAAAAATATCATCGTTCTGTGACTTGTCAAGTTAAGATAAAATTATAAACCGGTGGCCAGACTAGATTCAAAAATGTTAATTTGACTATTAATCAATTAATTTATTCTAATACTCGAGCAACGCTGATACGATTTTCTTCTACTAGTATAGAGAGTTGCAATTTTTCGATAATAATGGGACAAGTTCTTTCGAATTTTTTTCATTCTGTTCGTGTCTTTTCTAGTTAAAGCTCATCTTATTAAGCCCTATTGTCGAGATTCCAGCCAAAAGGTTTGCTTTCACCACATATAAAAAAAATTTGACTGACGTTTGTGTGTGGTTTGGAACGGTACTGTTGATTAATTAGCGTTCAAAATGCCACATCGAACCGCACATGAAACTTTTTTTTTCGTGTTCGATAAGCGACTATACATCTATACACATATTGCATTGCAGATTGAATAATATTAATAATATATTTTGCGGCACTTACCGCTACCGAGTATAACTTTCATCAATTGTACCTGGCAGTCCGAGTAAAAACGTACTCGGGACAAGGAACTGTTAGGTAAGGATCCGTTTGTGATGGTCTCGTTTTTTTATCTTCTTCTTACAGACTCACGCGCGCAAGCGTGGGAATGATTTGGCTCTTTTCATCCATTCTCCGCTCTACGAGTCTCGAATTGCGACATTAGAATCCGATTTCGTTAAACAAGAACAATTTTTGTAAGCTTTTGAAAAAAACGAGGCCACCCCGGAGCCAGATAATTAACCCTACTTATGAATTAGCCTTTGCATAATGTTGCATTTTAATATAAATTTCAACATTATTTTCGTATACTTCTTGAACATTGCATATGTACATTTTGGGAATAGAGAATTTCTCGTCCCCATGAATAATTTCGCAGGTACTGCGGTTAAAAGAATCACTTATGTTCAGACTTTCATAGAAACATGCTTTTGGTCCGCTGAGAAAAAATAGGACACGTATATATCCGGAACCAATTCAATGTATACTTTTTTTTTTTGCCAAGATCGGCGCGGTGATGCCTATCGCGTTGCCCTGAGTATCGTTTGTACATAAACCTCTTACGAATCGTCTCATACACTATAAGAGCCAGTCTTTGGGAGAGAATGACTCAACGGATCTCACCGATCCAACGGCACATCCTCTAAGTTCGTTACGTTACCAAAGTGCTGGAAGCCGTTTTTGAAGATCCGCCCCCTGCTGGTCCCCGCTCTCGTTTGGTCCAAGAGCGTAACATTGTCCTCAAAATCCCTCACCCACTTCGCAGTTTCGTTACCCCAACTCAATCGAATTGGCGCCGCGTTGTGGTAAACCTTCTTGATACCAAGATGTCGGATTTTCACGCCCGCATCGGAATGATAGAAAGACTTCTCGCAAAAGTCCTGACCTAAAAACGGTTCCAGTTCGGCGACGATTTCCATGAAAGTAGGCCTGTCGTTTGGCCTCCACTTGAAGCACTTCTCCATCAGCTTTATTATATTATCCGGACAGTTGCGTGGTATAGTCAACTTTCCTTTATGTAGCACAAAATTTAGCACATCCTCATTAGAAAAACCCTGGTAAGGTATCTCGGCCAGTGTGAGAATCTCGTAGAGGACAACACCGTAGGACCAGACGTCAGAATCCGAAGTGAAAACTCCGTCGGAGAGATTTTCTGGTGCCATCCACCTTATCGGCAGCAGCCCCTTCTTTCCTACCTTGTAGTAATCGGTTTCGTAAATATCCCTAGCCATTCCAAAGTCTCCAATTTTGCAGACCAAGTCCCTTGAGACCATGCAGTTTCGCGCAGCTAAGTCACGATGCACAAATTTCTTAGATTCAAGGTAAGCCATTCCATCTGCTATTTCAGCAGCCATCCTCACAATCCTCGAAGTATCAGGCACGTTTTGTGTGTCGCGAATCTTACGTAGATAAGTTTTAAGGTCCCCGTTGAGCATCAACTCCATGATGACTAAAGGGGGACTGTCTATGGAGACGACACCTAGAAGTTTGATGATGTGGAAGGTCGAGAAATTTTTCATCACCGAGCCTTCGTTCAGGAACTCGTTCTTTTCCCGCTCGTTTGCAGTTTCTGGAATCGTTTTTATCGCCACGTCTACGACTTTGTCTCCGATTTCCTTCATGCGACCTCGATATACCATCCCGAAATTTCCAAGACCAACTTCTTCCAGGATTTCGACATTTTCTCTCGGCACTTCCCAATCATCAATTATGTATTTGACTTCCATGTAATCTGGATTTACACTCGCTATCAGTCTTTCTTGAGTCTTCTTCTTTTGGTGGCTCCTGAAAAGGAGGAAAACGAAGACAGCTATCGCGGCGAAAAGACTGAGAGGCAAGAGTATCGCGATGGTTAAAGAGTTGTCTTCCTTCAGATTAACGGAAACTTTAACTGCCTCAGAGAATCCACCATCGCCTGCTAGGGATGTGGATCGAACTTTGAAGCTGTATTTTCCAGGACTCAGATCTTTGATTTCATGCGTCCCACGTTTCTTTCTGTAACTCGTCATTGGTACACATTCGGTGATTTTCTTAGCACCCCTTACGTCGATGTTGGTATACTCGATTGTGTATGAAACAGTTATTCCATTCGGATTCTTAGGAGGATCCCAGGAAACGATAACAGAGCTGCTGTTACCATGGTTCCTTTCTCGAGCTCTGACATTCCGCACGTTGTCTGCATCATGTCGCTTACTTGTTCTAGCATTAGTGTACTCAGTTGGAGAACACATTTCTGTTCCATTTTCGAGTGTGTGACCGCAAGCCGCAACGAAAATTGTGTAAGTACTAAAATGACGTAACTCCTTCAGAGTGTACGAATGATGCGAATTATTTTCTGCATTGATGTTGAAGACAAATCTATAATAACTCCCGTTATAAAACTCTCGGAATCCTGAGTCGGAACTGCCACGGCCCTCAGAACGGCAGTAACTCTTTCTACCTAGTGACATGTAATCTATGGCCATATTTTCGTGGCAAAATATTTCGAATCTCTTGGAACGACTAATTACTTTGTTCTCGGAACCTGTCAAACAGCAAGAGTATGGATCGTCCTCAGATACTTGAATTGTGATTTCAGGAGAATCTTCGACTTTGGTTTCGTCCTGTAAACCAAATTCGCAATAATTTCTGATCATAGGAAGCTCCTCATCGTCAGGTCTTATGAATCCAGAAAGTATGTAGTAAGCAATGGGGCCGTTTGGCTCTTCCGGTTTAGTCCAGTTCACTACTATTTCGTTCTCACTCTTGGGATAAGAGACTACATTTGTAGGAACGGATGGTATGTCGCTTTTCGTTCGGAAGAATATTATTTTAGACTGGCCGACAGTGCTCGCAAATCGAGCATCTTCGAGCGACCCTTTACCCTTAAATTTATCCCTATCTCTGGCAGTGAAAGTTTTTACATAAACTCCATACCTAGTATAAGGTTTCAAATTAGTGATAGTCTTCGATACCATCGTTTCCTTCTGCAAATCTCCGTTCGGATTATCCACGTCCAGGATTTCCCAAGGATTGTTACCACACGCACTTGCCTCGTAAGTGACGTTCGTGCTCTCTGTTTCAACGTAGTTCAAAAGATAACTCAAAAGACGTTGACTTGCATGTGGCGTATAGCTGCTCCACTCAAGTTTCGCATAATTGGAACCCAGGTCAGCGACAGTCATGTTTATCGCTATGACTTCACAGGCTACCTTATCTCCGTTGGACTCCGGTTGTACTTCCAATTCTGTTTGTTCGGTAAAGCCAACATCTCGACAAAAGTCAAATATTACTTGTAAACAAAGCTTGGGATTATAGTGAAAGAAAGGTCTTCCATTTAAGATTGTAATGTTTTGATCCTTTCGAAATAAACTCGAGAGATTTGGATTGTCTAAGATGACGATACTGGAATTGTTGATGTCCAAGTTTGTACCCCTGATGATTTTGAGATTCTTGAAAAATTCCAGGTTGGTGATTGGAAAAGAATGTGTCACTTTGAGGTAGCCTGTAATTTCTTCAATCTGACCGAAAGATACCTCCAATTCCTCCATGAGCTTAGGATTTCCACTTCGAATTTGAAATTCCAACGCACCTCTCACCAATTTTATATCTTGAAATACCTGGGCATCAGAGATGTGATGAATAATAGCTCCACGAGATTCTCTGCGACACGGTCCTCCATCGCACATCCTACAAGATGTCATCTGTAAAAAGAATCAAAATACAAACAAAATTATAAGAATGCAACCAGATATCTAGACAGGGTGTCTACTAAATTTTTTCCACGAAATTCACGAACAATTCCCGCACTTTTTTCGCTTATAAATATGCGGTCCCTCTTATAATAGAATCATCATACAATGCATATTGGTTTGTGCTCATTGAATGAGCACAAAAGTTGATACAACTTCACAGCTAGTTTAATGATTTTAAAGATTATCAAACAAGTTATTTAAAAGTTATTTAAAAAGATTTGAATTAATTTGAAGGAATTTCAAGGGATTTCAAGAGACTTAAAAAAAATGCACTGATATATTTTCTGTCATTTCCAAACAGCGAGATAACTTCTTTAGTTTAAAAATAAGAAGCCGGTGAAAATATATATGGTACGGTCGGTAAATAGTGACATCATAGTTTACCAATTGCCCTTAAGGATTTTCAAGAAATTTTATAGGATTTCTACGAATTCAAGTAATTTCAAGGAATTACTGGGGATTTGGCGGGTTTTTAAAGTTTCCTTTTAAAGGATTTGAAAACAATTCAAAAGATTTCAAGGGATTTAACAAAAGTTGCAAGTATCAAATAAAAATATTTAGATAGAAGGACAATTCCCGAATTTTTTTCATTGCACGGATTTCCTTAAATTCCTGCACAGTAGACACCCTGTTAGATCCGCTTTGATTAAGTTTTAAATATACAGAATTATTAATTAAACTTACATTATTTTGATCGTAGGTCTCCTCAAAGCCATCTGGACAATACAGCGCGCAAGCCTTTTTGAAGGGGCGCCATTGACGGACTTTCTCTTCGTAGTTCTTTCGAGTCTTCGCTATAGCATAGCACTCACTTTTGGTGATACATCTTCTCGAACGATATGCGTAGCTGGAAGTAAAGATCAAAGTTAGAAAAAGAATTTAAAAAGACCAAATCAAAAGTCCTGCAATTGTCGGACTTGATACTTACAAACCATCCGGACATTCGTCGATGCACGTTTCTGTATTATTTATTTTATGGCGAAAGTGTTTGCAGACATAGCAATCACTTGCCTTCGGGCCCATACACTCTCCAAGGCACTGGTCATGGCATTTAGACTTTCGTGTTTGTTGGCAGAGATGTGCACCCGAACAGTGTCCACCAGGGCATTGAGAGCAGCCTAAAAAAAATACGAACAAGATTTCAAGACGCTAACCTGATTAGAAATGCCTGCATCTTGTTTTAGAGCAGTTTATTTCATATCTTTGCAGGAATATCAATTTCTTGTATTGGAGGGTAAATGATGAAATGGACAATTTCGATACACCACTTTCGAGATACAGTTGGTTTTAACTGTTGGGTTGTTGCAGTAAAGGAAATATAAATACAAATGCATTTATTTAAAAGCCTTTGACAAATGCGGAAAAAATAAAGAAGAAAACTTTATGACAAAAAATGATGATAAGAGTTATTTAACTGCAAAAGAAACCAGCACATAACTGGAATGAAGCAGATACCTTCTCACCATTATAGGCAAAGAATTTTTGCGAACGTCGAACGAGTTTCATGCTATTCGAGTAATTTAGCAGAATGAATATTCTAAGGAGCAAGTATCTGGAAGCAGGAACTCACAAAATCGAACCCAATTAGATAAAGAAAACTTTAAAGATTTTTAAATTAAAAATTTAGTCTACACTCTGCATGAACTTAGAATATATATAAACAATATAATTGGTCATTTGTGGAGATATCGGCTGTGAAGGCAAGAAACAAACGACTCAGTCATCTTCTTGGCCTTATTACGAATGCAAATACTGCGAAAAGTATTATAAAATACATATATCAATGCATCCGTTTGCTGGTAGATGAACTTTAAATAGGATGCATATATAATTTATGAATACTGCAGTGGTATAAACTAGCAAATAAAAGGTAGTGAACCTCAAATAAACGTAAATGTCAGACTCAGTTACAAGCACTTAAATTTATCTACATATAATCTACATGATTATTATTTATGATAGTTAAATAGACCTGCTTTTTCAATTCGAACAAGGTAATTAATTTTTTTTACAGTACGTAAAATTTTATTATGATCGATCCAGTTTTTTTCCCTAATAGTTCCTTATACAGGAAAGTCCTTATCGTAAACAAAATCCAAGTTTTTTTTTTTTCTGATTTTCAGCTATCATCTTTACCTATGCTCCCAATTAAATAAAAAATTTCTTTCTCTGATGCTCACCAGGACAAGAAGACTCGTTTCTGTTTTCCCTAAAAATCTTTTCACCAGCTATGACGATGGGGTCCCAATCGAGAGTTGTGGCATAACATAAAGAAGGATTCTTCTCAATGCGTACTCCGCCTCTAGAAATCTGGGTCAATTTTGGTAGGCCAATCTGTGAACAACAATATCTTGTTCTTTAAAACCAAAAGTAGGAGTCGGAGGTCGGTTGTAGGTCAGACGTCTTGTTAATTTAGCTAATTGGTTAACGCCAATTGACCTAGTGGTCAACTGGTTTTGACAAACAAATTCGAACTGACTGATCGATTATATGTCGCGTGGGAAAGACAATTGTTACAATCGTTTGCACTCCAAGATTGATCGTACGTGATGCCTGCATCATGATTGATATCAAGGATATAAAGTGACATACAACTAGTCCTTGACCTGTCCTCTAATTTCTGATGGCGCATTACGATATTGATATACATTTTTCAAGGTTAATATTTAATTATTAAATGCATGCCTCACAGTCTTATCCGATAAACAAAAGCAGAAATGGTAAATGTTTTCACAGACATGTAGAAATGTAAAATTAATCAAATTAAAACCTCTTCAAATTTGAGGACTTTCCAAGGAATTTCTAATTTTAAATATTGGCATGAAAAAGAAGTTATTATATTTCGCTTTCTTCGGAATTTTTATTTTTGTTAAACTCTATATTATAGACAGGGTGGCCACAAGATTCAATTTTTCAATTTCCCTGACAGAAATTATTAAAAATTCAAATAAATTTTCAATAATAGTGCTATTGAAATTTTTCAAAAATTTCACATAACAACACTTTAAATCTTTTGAAACTCCATAAAATCTTTTGAAATCTCCTAAGATTCTACGGAATTTTTTTAAAATATAAAAATCTCTTAAAATTCCACCACAAACTTCAAAATCACTTAAAATCATTTAAAATTAGCAAAAATCTCTAAAATTAATAGAAACCTCTTGAAATCCTTAAAAATTTCACGACAGCCTTCAAAATCTCTTGAAATTCCTGGAAATTCCTAGAAACGTCTTAAAATTCCTTAGAATTCCACGACAACCTTTAAAAACCTTTAAAATTTCATGAAGTTCCTTAAAATTTCTTAAAGCTCCACGAAATTCCTTCAAATTTCGTAATATTCCGTGAAATCCCTTAAAGTTTCACTAATTCTTGTAAAATTACTCAAAATAATTTGAAATCCTTTAAATTCCACGAAAAACTTTAAAATCACTTAAAATTCCTGAAAATCTCTCAAAATTACTAGGAACTTCTTGAAATTTCCTAAAATTCCAGAATAATATTTAAAATCCATTAAAATCTCCTCAAATTGTTTAAAATCTCTTAAAATTTCATGCAATCCTTTAAAATTCCTCGAAGTCTTTTAAAAATCATAAAAATCGCATGAAATCCTTTAAAATTCAATGAGGAACTTTAAAATCTCGTAAAATGCGTCAAAATCTTTTCAAATTCCATGAAACCTCTAGAAATCTCTTTATAATCCCTCGAAATCCTTGGAAATCTTCTAAAATCTGTTAAATAAAATATAATTTATTATTATTATTAATGGATCAATTTCTATTTTACCTGACAGCTACTCGCAGTTCCCTGACATTTCCCTAACAAATTTTTTTCCTCTATCATTTTCCTGACCTCCCTGACATGTGGCCATCCTGAATAGACGTCTAACTTTTAGGCTTTAATTACTGTAGGTAAAGCTTGTGATTCTCGAATGTATTGTTTTTAATTGACAAGAAGTAAAATTGTCAAAATATTGCATTTGAATGCTTTTATCTTCAAACACACTTACCTCTTGCATATTCGTTAGTTCAAATAGCACAAATGAAAAATCTGTCATAAGAGCTTCTCCTCTGATGACTTCAAGATTTGGAAATAATCTCCTAAAACTTTTCAGATTGTCGACTCTGTACGTGACAAAGTATTCGGTAATTTCACGAAGTTTTGGGAACGTAAAATTCTCGAATTCTGACTCATTGACTCTTTCTATTAGGACGATTTGCAAGTAACCTTCAATCACAACACAATCAGCCAAGAGATTGAAAAATCTAACGTCGTTTCTCACGTCAATGCTAGGACAAATTCCATTTTTGTCGGCTACGCTTTGAAACGGATTTTTTGCGGGTTTCCCAATATTCTTTTGTGCCTCTTTATTAACATTTTCTGATACGATATTCTGTACGTTTTTCCCTTGTGCGGCATTTGCGGACCTGAAAAAAATATTGCACATTAGTCTTGAAAATGAGAGAAATATAATAGCAATACAGAATTAATATGTGACTGACTGCGAAGAAAAGGACCTAACGTGGAAAAAATTGATTTTTAGTTTTTTATCGATACTTTTTAAATTGCTCGTTCATTTGCAAAAATCGGAAATTGTTTTAATTGATTACTTTTTTTTGTTATTACGCCACAAACATAAACATGATAAGCGCAAGCCTGCTTGCGAACTCGGCTACGATGTACACAAAAAAAAAATGCTGTTGAATCAAAAGTGCGCACTTTCGCGCTCGTTCTAAAGCAGATCTTATTGATTCAAATAGATATACTATGATT
>JAUESH010000015.1:11608385-11627069 GCA_032275165.1 Synergus magnus
TACTTTATTTCGAGAATATTTTATCACCCCTTAGAACAACCCTGTTTTGAGAGGTGTTAGCGAGATAATTAAAGATTAAATCTCACCTCTAGAATCGAGGGCACCACTTCTTGAAGTCCATTATTAGCAGCTGATCCGCTGAAAGCACTGACAAGGGTGACATTATGGCCCCTTGAGATCAAGGTCGTTCCAAGGGCAATAAATGGAATAGTGTGTGACTTTGTACCACCCATAGTTGCCATTAAAACATTGTAACTATAACACCACCGCACAAAGCCGAAGAAAACTAAGACAACTGCGGACAAGTAACTTCCAGCCATTTTTCTAGAAGATTAAAATTGCAGTCTGCTTTCTCAGTTTTTTAATTTTTCCGAATTTTCTTATTTATAAAACCAGACGCACTTGCATTATAACCGAATTAAAATCTCCCCTAGCAAATAAATGCTACTTATTTATAAACTGGATAAATTTTTGAAAGCAGCTGTAAATTGAAAAAAAAGAGAAATAAGATTTTAAGAGCTCACTCCGTGAGATTACTTCCTTAGATAGATTCCAGGAGAAGACTGGGAGATACTTTAATCGTTTATCTTCAAAGGAGTGCTTATTTGTAAAGCACTAATGTAAAGGTACTATATACGCAGAAGTTTAACAGGGGGTGGGAACTGAATCCCATTGTCATTGAAATATTAGAGTCGCGCCTTCCTTTGAGAAGATCGATTCGTCGCGAGGTGAGATTTGAATGACTGACGAGAACGGAGTTGTGATTAATTGCCGTTTTCCAAAGAGCCATCGACAGGGACGTATTTTTATCTTTCTTCTTTTTCTTTCTTCTTTTCAATAATTTTTGGTTAAACTTGAACGCACTCCTTCGACTTTGAAACTGGTTGTTTCTTGGGGATTTCTACGTGACCCTGTGTTTTCGAATTCCCGTCCTCTCATCTTATTTAGATCATCTCTCGATTTTTACGCTTCCGCCACTTGTACATTCGTGTTTGCGCGCTAAACTTGCTGATGTTGTGTAAACGTCGCGACTCCAGGTTTATCTTTACTTTGAACTTTCACTAGCATCTCCGCATAGTACCTTGTAAACAGCATCGATCTCAATTCCGCGTAAGCAGATTTTACAAGGTTCTTTGAACGAAAGACATCTTCAAAATTACTGCTTCACCTGTAAAAAAGTAAATTTCTTACTAATTGTAACTATTTTTGTTTTTGAGATTGTAAAAATTGTGCAGCAAACACAAAGCCTATATCTTAAATATTTATGAAAGAAAAAAAAATCGAAGATCAAAGGACCAAAATAATGGAAGAAACCATACAAAAGAAAGAGGAAAGAAAAGGAAGACGAACTTCCAGTGTTGCCAGATAAGTGGCTTTCCCACTAAATTTAGGGGGTTTTTGTCCCTTTAGTGTGAACCCTGCAAAAAACGTAAAATTCAAAAGTATTGTTTCGCATTCACGATTTGTTTCCGTGAATTCTGCTATGCGTCAGTTTCGCATAGGAGGTTGGCCGAAAACTTTTAAATGCTATACATCGTGTATAACATTTAATTCTTGAATGCGCTTGAATCTGAAAAATAAAAAATGTTGCACGCAATGCTTTTTAATGCGAGACTTCACATTCGTTTTAATGCTTTCGAATGCGACCGAATGATAGGAAAGTTCTAAGCAAAACGAAAACTTTTTAAATTGAGAGTTCGCATTGTCTTGAATGCTTTTCAAAGCGAAAGAATGAAACGAATTTTTTGAGCGAGGTAAAAACTTCTCAATGCGAAAGTTCGCATTTGTTTAAATGCTTTTGAAAGCATTGGACAGCAGAATTGAAACGTATTCAAAATGTCAACGTAGACAAAATGTCTTTTGTGGTTTTTTTCATGCATTTATTTTTAATTGACTCTCATAAAAACTATTGAAAGTTGGATCGGCTTTGATGATCGAATTTATTTTTCATCAACATATTAAAGATATTTCTTGACATATTTAACCTTTTCGAGGCTTAAAACTTGTGTTTTTGATGTAAACTGTTGTAAGGAAGTCAAATCAACACTGGAACTTCCCCCTTCCTTCTAATCCTTCAGCACTCTTATCAATAAAAACCTGTTTGCTTTTGTTTTAGGTTTTTTTTTTCTAATTAGAGTGTTTGCGTGAAAATAAAGAAAAAACTAAAGATAATTGTTATTTATTTTTATTTTTTTACTTATTATTTTTATTTATTTATTTTTATTTGGTTCAATTAGATATTATTTTTAAAAAATAATTTTTAATTTTGGGAGATTAATCTGCTTTAATTGCAGTATGCAAGCTACAAAAGGAAATAAACTGGGAATCGTGCAGCATCAATATTTGGGGTAGCTAAAAGTGTGGGTGTACTCTTCTCTTAAGTATACTTCAAAACGAATTACACTTCTCAAATAATATATGAAATTTCAGAATACACAGTACCGTTCAAGAGTATGGGGCGTCTGTAGGCAGATTTTATTTACTTAATTTTTGCATGTGATATATCGGTAAAATAAACATTAATATCTGTTCCAAAATTCAAAACCCCGTTATATGTGGTGTATATAGTTATATATACACACTTAATTTGGAGAGACACTAGTTCTAATTGCTGTATTTATACTAAAAGGAATAAGTGGTAAAATTGGTCAAAAGTAAAGTTATATTTACGCCGGCAGAATACGCCGGCAAAACGGTTTGTCTGAGATAAAAGCTTGCAAGCATTTATTCACGAATGATTTGTTTCGATTTCGAGAAAATGGCACGTAGGAACACTCAATAAATTCTTGCTAATTTGTTTAATGAATTTTTTTATTATCTGTAAATTGATTGACTGAGTGAGATTATGCTTTATCCTTTATTTGACTTTAAATATAAACTCAATCACTATTACGCATATATACTTATACATAAAATTGATAATTTTGATGTAGTTTTTAAATTTAAAGATTATTGAATTTACATACGTAAATTTTTGGAAAGTTGCTAATTTCATTAGCAAAACGAAGATAGTATCACATAAAAAAATTAACTTAGGCGGATTTTGGAATAGAAAAAAGGGATGATTTGTGAACTCAAATACGTGGCGAGGAACTTTATTTAGATTTTATGAACAGTACTTCTGGAAAGTCAGACAATGTCAACGTTTTTTATTGATTAATAACGCATCAGCAATATTTTACGCAATTATTAAATTATTATGAATAACTTCGAAACTAAAAAACATTTTTTAACAATCTTTGTTTTATTTTAAAAAGATTAATTTTGTCTTGCTCGAAATTAATCTCAAATCCAGAAATTAATTTTTATAGCCTCAAGGGTATAATGAGAATGATCCACTTCAATTAGAACAGTAATATTTGTATGTATAAATTGTAGAATGCACATCTTGTTTATAAACTTTATTGAAGCGTGGAGAAACCTTAAAATGTTTTAATTATTCAACTCAAAATTAGATTCCACATTAAATGTAGCAAATACGTGTATTTTCGTCTGACCTATTTTCATATATTTGAATTAACTTGCCCAAATTTATGTATGACTTAATTCGTAAATCAAACTGGATATTTTTTCACTATGTGTATATTTATTATTAATTCTGATATGGTTTTATACTTGAATAAAATCAAGAATCTCTTTTTTGTCGAGAGAAACGAGAGGAGATTTCTCTACCGATCTTTTAAATATATATATGTTTGATTTTTTAAAGTTTTAAACTCATTTTAAAGAATATATATATTGAAAAAATGAGAAAGGGTCTGCTTAGTAATAACATCTTTAATCTTAATAGGATATAAAAAAAGAAGAAGAAATTTCAGAAACTCTATCAGTCTCCGCGCAGTATTCTTTATTGCATTATTATTTGAAGAAAATGAAGATAGAAAACGGTGGGTTGAAAGATGTCGAAGGGGAGATATTAATCATCTTAAATGTGTAAAATTTAGAATAATTCTAACTAAAAATATATACTTAAAAATAAAATGATAAATAAGGCCAAATAATCCGTGATGAAAAATTACAATCTTGCATATAGTGATAGTAAACTTTCATGAAATAAATTAAAATAATAAATAAATTGCTAGTATAACATTTTTACTTAAAAGTGTAACTTAATTTGAAAATGTCGAGTAATATATATATATTTTACCAGCCCCCCCCCCCGCGTTTACTGGTTCAAGTTAAGTGACTTTTACTAAAGTACGTTACAATTATTTTTTATGTGTATGTGTATGAGCAAGAAGCATACAAAGTATTATTAGTATTTAATGTTACAAGCACTCGATATACTTAAAAACCATGAAAAATGTAACTGAAAGTAGCTGCGAGTTATTTATTTTTTTAATCTTTCAATGTAAAATTATTCAAGTCCACAATTTGAAATTCTGTAGGCAACAGTTATCTTTGGAAATGGAATTCTTTTTTAAATTAAATATAATTTTGAAATCATTGGTATTAAAGAACGGAGTTTTTATGTTAAATGGTTAGGAAATGTTTGAAATTTTCTCATGCCAAAAATGTTTCATCGAAACCTTTGTAGAATTCAATAACCGAAAAGCATCAAAATCTCCCATTTTCAAATATTAAGGTACTTCACGAGTAAAATATATATTGTTTTCAAGTTATTTAAAGATTTCCGCATAACATAGATAATAATACCAAATACTTTTTTAAACTCGAATCAGTGAAATTCCATTAATTCTTAATGACTCTTTCCTCACGATTTCAATCAATGAAAATCTACTGGAAATTAGTGAAAAGTCACTGAATTTTTCAGTAACTGTTACCGGAACTACTGAAAATTTCAGTGAATTTTCACTGATTGAAATGGTGAGAAAAGAGTCACTGAAAAACAGTAGAATTTGACTGATTCAATTTAAGAGAGTAATATAAAACATTTTTCACACTTTTGCAAAAAACTCTACTTACCACATGTTTCAAAAGGTAAATCCGAAAATATTTGTCAAGTTTCCATTTTTCAAAGTTGCACACACTCTTAATTTAATGTTTAATTGAAATTCACTTTCATAATTAAACACAAAGAAACGTGGTTGCCTCCTATAATATAAGGAGAAAGTAATTTAAGCACTTTTACATTTCTCTCCAGAGCATAGAGGACTTTTTTAAATTTTATGAAATAGGTTTATACGAGTTAAAAATATATTTTTTTTTAAATCAAATTTTGTGAATTCGTAAATTGTACAATACTTGAGAAAATTAGCGCGCTCAGATAAAGTTCGAATATCGCGAAGCGTGAAAGTTTGACTGACCAGTGTAGACTTTATGATCAGCTGGGCTGAAGAGAGAGTCGCTCCCACCTATTTTCTTAACAAACTCCATAGGAAGATCTTTTGTCGTCAAACGATGTGTTTGTTGTGATAATAGCATTTGTTACCATTTCAAGTACAAAATATTGAATTCGAGAGGTAATGTCGAAAATCCCGAAGCATGTTTCTATCAATCGTATAAAAATGCTACCAACATTTGACAATTCTCAAGAAATCTACTTTAAAATTGAATAACTAATAATTTTTTAGAATATTTATCATTTAAAAATGTTCATAGCTTAATTTAAAATATAATAATCTTCAAATATTCAAAATAAAGTGCTTATAATACTCTCTACAATTGAATCAGTGGAAGTTCACTGATTTTCAGTGAATCTCTTGTCAAGATTTCATTCAGTGAAAAGTCACTGAAATTTTCAGTAATCGTCATTTTTCACTGATTCAAGTTTAGAGAGTACTTACATTTTTAATTTCAGTTTTATAATCACTCGTCATTTTACGAAATACTTCGTAAAACAGTATCTATTACTTTTTATTTGCAAAAAAGTTTCTTTAATTGTGTCGGAAACAAGTATAAATTCATGGAATGTCAATAGTCGCGAGTCGTACTATAGTAAGAGTGACTGGAGAAATTGAGGAGTCGGTACCCAATTTCAATCAATGAGATGCTATGGCTTCACGCTTGATTAGATATTACCTTATATACTTTTCTCAGGAGTTCAGTCTCCTGTCTTACTATTATAAATAGAAATTGTAATTAAATATTTTCGAAAAACGAATGTATCAATGATGAAGTTCAATTTGAAGTATTCAGAGCGTGACCAGAATGTTTTGATGAATACAAGTTACGACATATATACTAACTAAGTGAAAACTAAAAATAATATTCAATGTAAATGAAAAAAATTTACCTTCCAGGAGCTCGGAAACTAAGCTAAACATCGATATTATTTCCACAATCCAAAAAAATCATTATTTACTTTATAATCATGTTATAGACTGTTATATAGAGATATTGGCTATTTGTCGACCAGTTTTTTAGTACAGATAGTAAAATCTTGCAAATTGGATTAGCTGCATTGGAAAGGGAAAGGGGAATTTTTCCGTCCTCTGCTAATGCCATTCGTTTTTAACTTTAATAATAGGCACTCCATTATTTTTAATTAGACAAAATTGCTGAAAAATGTATACGATTTAGTATTTTTAGTATTTTAGTATTATTTCGGTACAAATGTCGGGGATGGAAAGAGTTATTTGTAGCAAAATTTCGGTACAAATAGCCGAATTTTTTGGTACGAATAGATACTGCCTTTTAATATTTATCTAGAGCAGAATTAATAGGTTTTCTCCAAGGCTCACTTCATCTGGACCTGTTCTTTATGCACCTTTCACACCAGATCGTTCACTTATATTTATATACTTATACCTGTGCGATATGAGACATTAATGATTATTGTATTTAGTTTTCAAAGGAGTCGAAGAGTCTTTCAAGTTTATTCACAACGTGCAAATAAAAAATATAATTGCACATTAACCATTTGGCATATAAATTAGTTTTTTATTCAAAAAGGAATGATAATAATAATTCATGATGGGCTGTAAACCGAGATCATTTTTCGTTTTAATAACTTAAGGTTTTCTTTTTAATTATATTCTGAATCCTTTTTTGTAATGAATAATAATAAAATTGAATGATATTTATTTTTTGAATCGTCAGGAAAAGCACATTTTTTCTTGGGGTAAATCATCCCCCTTTTTTTTACATTACAATATGTAGCAAAAACAAAATCGGAGGCGGCAACCTAAGAGAGATTCCTTACATTAGTGAAATTTTTTTTATGGAGAAACATTGAGTTACATTTTTGAAGTTTAATTAAATTGAATTATATTTTTGACGTTTAATTTCAAGACAAATTGAGTCTGACAGCATTTTTTTTGTGATGCCCATAAATCTATTTCATTAAAACAGAAACTGTTCCGGCCTATAATCGCGCTTTACTTTGGAAATTCATTATAGGAAATCTCCAGTATTTTAATATTATTTATTTCTTTAATCGAAAATAATTGTAAGAAAAAAAATTATGGGAAAATCATTTTAGGATAAAATCACTGATAGAAATAGCTAGAAATAAGTCCCTGAATCAAATCACTAAGGATTTACTGACAAACAGTGTAATCTCACTGATTCAAATTTAGCAAGTATACTTTTCTCGCGATTACAGGAAAATCATTATTAAAACAAAATATAGGAAAATATTGATAGGAAAATCATTATTCTAATAGGTATTATTTATTCCTAAAATTATTTCCCTATAATTTTTTCCTGATTATGGGAAAATAATAATAAAAAATTCATTAAAATTTTAATATTATTTATTTCAACAACTATTTTTTCCTATAATTTTCTCAGGATTATAAGAGAATCTCTACAGGAAAATCAGTATGGAAAATATTGTGCCAAATCATTATTGAAAAGAATTGTAGGAAAGTTATTATAGTAAAAAATTATAAAAAAAATCATTATAGGCCTATACCTGATTTTTCTACAATATTTTTTCATTTGTTTTTCTACCAAATTCATTTTGGTGAATCACTAGAAAGTACGATGCCATAGGCTTGTTTGTGGTACCAGGTGATTTCGTATAAGGTGCGTACGACCACTGAATTTAAAACAGTTAATTGAAATTCAGTGGATCCGGTATCAAAATAATTTCACTTTTATCTTGAATGCAATAGTTTGCTATTTTTTTTACGAAATATATCACATATACAATGTATACTTTTTAAGTAATTATAAGATTCATTTTTATGTTAATTAAACCAATAAACTCTGTGTTTTATGAAATAAATTTTATAATCTTGTGGAATTTATGTACCTACATGTCATATTTTTATTCACTTTATAGTAGCTGCACTGATTATATTTCCTTAATAAGATAGAAAGCTCATTCTGCTATGCTTCAGTTTCGCATTGGAGGTTGACCGAAAACTTTTAAGTGCGATACTTCGTGTGTAACATTTAATTCTTGAATGCGTTTGAATCCGAAAAATAAATAATTTTGCACGCAATGCTTTTTAATGCGAGACTTCACATTCGTTTTCATGCTTTCGAATGCAACCGAATGAGAAAAAAGTTCTGAGCGAAATGAAAACTTTTTAAATCGAGAGTTCGCATTGCTTTGAGTGCTTCTAAAAGCGAAAGAATGAGACGAATTTTTTGAGCAAAAGGTAAAAACTTCTCAATGCGAAAGTTCGCATTTGTTTAAATGCTTTTGCATGCGATAGAAATGAGACGAATTTTTTGAGTGAGTGAAAACTTTTTAATGCGAGAGTTCGCACTGGTTTGAATACTTTTGAATACGGCCGAATGATAGCCCTTAGTTGGCACACCTGTTTTCAACTATTGTGGAAATTATGTGATTCCAGGAAAGTGTGGCAGCTAAGGGTTAAATAACCTGAATCACTTATTAAAGTAACTTCTGAAGATGTTATCCCAAAATTGTCAAATGAAAATATTCATTACCAATAGCTTTTTTTGTAATAACAATTTTTCTTGCTAGTGTCAATCTGACCCCATGTGCCAACTGAGGGTTAAAAATGTTTCGGTCGAGTCAATACATTTTAATACTTTTCAATCCGACGTTTTTTCCAGGAAATATTATTGAAGATGAAAAATTCTGAAGGAGTTCTTCTTATATCCATGAAAAGAAAAATTTCCGAAATTTTCCACACAAAATTGAAGATTAGAAATGAAAATGTGTAGACTACGTTTCGTAAAGATCTAAATAGCTTGGAAATATATCTCTTCTTCGTCTTTATAAGAAAATAGAAAATAATTTATATAGAAATTAGAAATGATTAGAGGATGACTGTCTCATTTGTATATATTTCGCGATGGATGTTCCTGTAGGTACTTGCCGATTAAGACGGGAATCAAGGGAAAAAAAAGCAGCGAAAACCTATGCATTTTCCAAGCGATTTCACTTTCGTCATCTCGACTGGATACTGCATAACCTGTGCGTGTTATGAATTTGCGATTCTTTGACCGATCGGAACGACCATGATGTAATCATATAATAGCGTCATTATACAGCACAACGTGACACTCATTCACTTGTGTTAATTTCCAAACATAATTTACATTTCATTGACATCTTGTGATGCCATGTGATACATTTAAATCTGATATTAATTTGATTGACAGTTATGTTCAACGTGTGTGGCACATTAATTAAGAAAAGCAAAAGTGTAGTTCATGACAGTATTACGTCAAAAGTAACGCGTTATTGAATGAATTTCGGCACATTTGTACCGCGTTTTTGATATAAAGAATAAAGTTATACGAGAAAGTGCCATAGATATTTCAAAGGGAAATCGTTCACGTTTGAAGCAATGCGACCCAGTTTCATTCCATCATCTGTGTTCCGAAAAGAATGCTATACAAAAAAGAAATGAAAAAAGGAGAAGAAAGTAGAGGAAGAATTTTCTATTGTTAAGTTTCTTATTAGAAGTGAACCCAAAAAGTAAGATTTCTCGAAAACGTAATATTCAATAACTCTTTTAGAGAATTCTAAAAAAACTAAAACTTGTTAATAATTTAAGGAAATTGTCCTCGTGATAAAAATAAAAAATCTGTCGCGTAGATTAAATTTAGTTCATACATATATAGGGGGAGATCAACTGTTACGATTTAAAAGTTTTAAAATCAGTTTTCAAAACCCTCCTTTTAGATGAAAGCACATGTCCATATTGATTAAGGCATGTGTATATATTGAAGTCGTCAATATTCTAGTCTTGATTTATTCTATAAAACTATTCTTTTGAAGAATATTTGATTAAACTCACACAAACAATTGAGAACAAAACATTAAACTCTAGAGGAAGTTTTTACTTTGAATTGAAATAAGACGCTTCGGTGTGAAATGTATCCTATCCAAAAAAGGGATGTTCATAAATTTTAAGAAGTTTATTAAAATTTTAGAAATATTAAAGGATTTCACGACATTTCGAGGAATTTTATGAAATTTATTTTGATTGTCAGAAATTTTAAGGGATTTTACCAGTTATTGCGGTTTTCTAGAATCTAAAGAAATTTAAATAGATTTGACGAAATTTCATTAGATTTTCAGGAATTTTAAAGTATTTCACGAGGTTTCGTGGGATTCTAAGTAATTTACAGAAATATCAAGTGATTTTACGAAATTTAAACGAATTTCATAATCTTGAAATCCTTTAAAGTTATTCTAAATGTCTTGAAATATAAGAAAATGTGAAAAATGTAAAAAGTTCGAAAACAAGTTTCAAAATATCTTAAAGCATGCATGGTACAAATTTATGACACCCTGCTTTTTGCAAAAGGAGTGCAAAGTGGAAGAAAATTTCCGTGCGTCGCGTAGAAATCAGCCATTTTCTAACCCTTCACCCGAGAAATTTATTAAAAAATCTATCAGTTTCTCAAGGTTTTAATATACGTCCGGACAACCTGTCAACTTTGTTAAATGCATGTCTGCTTATATAATATTATACAAAATATAGAATTCTTTTAGGTATACAAAAAACCTGGAAATAGTATTTTAAATTTTCTTTCACATTTATTTTCAGTCATGAAATATAATACATAAAAATAGTTTGGTAAAATCTCAGATCGGTAAGTTTTCTTTTGTTTCATTCTACATGACTGGTGAAATTAATATGAATCACATGTGCCCTCCACTTACCGTACTTTTCGGTAATATTTGACAGATACATTTTCTCGAATAAAAGGAAATTACAAAATAATTTTCTTATATGCAAAGCTGAATCTTTTGTTACTAAACAATGACAATATTTAGTTTAAAACTGGTAAATGCCAAGTCATATTACATATAAATTATATTTATACACAAATCTAGTACATCATATTATATTGTTTATTATTTTCGTGGTTTCATTGAGATTTCTTCAGTGGGTTTATTAATGGATCTTTTTATTCTACTAGCAACTTCATTTTTTTTACAGAAGAATGTCCGTACTGATTTCGTAAATTCCGGATTCAAGCAGGCGTAAATGATTGGATTGTAAGCACATGACGATTTTGCGATTATTGCTGGTACCATCGATATTTCGGGAGGTAAGTCAACCTGCAAATTTTGGAATAATGTTCATTTTTAATATGAATTGATACAATCAAAGTAGAATAAATGTTTACATTTATAATAAAAGATAAAATAATCTTAATTTGTGGCATTAAAATTGTATCAGTTATTTCTAAGCAGAACTAAAACTGAAGAACGTAAATAGAGAACCAGATTAAAAATTACACGGTTATTTCTTACATGAAAAAATTGTTTTGCAAGCGATACAATAGCGTATGGCAACCATCCGAGTTTAAAACCCACAATCATCACCGCCACCATTTTTGTTACCCTTTCTTGTTGTTTACGTCTTGCACCTACAGAAAATAAAGTTTCGGTATAGATGTATTAGAATAACCTATTGCGATACAAGAAAAAAAAAATTGTACTTACTGACTCTTTTTTTAATATGTCTCAAAGTAACTAATATAGAGATATAGGAAAATAAAATGATCAGCAAAGGAATAATGAATGCAAACGTGAAGAGAAATCCAATGTATATCTGAATTATACTTTCAGAATCATTAGTGTCCCAAGCAATACTGCATGAAATGTTTCTCGCTTCTGGTCCAAATTTTCCGAAACCAAATAAAGGAGGCGTGGACGCGCATAATGCATATATCCATACGAATATTGACAGGAATGTAGCATGTCTATAATGAGAACAAATTATTATTGTTTAAAACTTTATTCTCATGCGAGTTTGAACTGAAACAAATAAAGAATAATATTTAACTTAAATATGCTGCGGTCTTACAGTTAGATAAAGTAATAACATTTTACAGTTCAAATTATAATTTGTAAATGTAAAAAATCACTTATCATATTTTAAGTAAATTATAATTTTGCAACTAGGAGGTTTCATGTCAGATTTATTTTTTTAGATTTTCTAGGGGCCATCCATAAACCACGTGGACAATTTTTTACCAATTTTTGACTCCCCCTCCTCCCACCCTCGTGGACAGTCGTGGAATTTTTACGAACACCCCCCCCCCCCTACTCTGTCCATGTGGACATATTTTATGAAAATATAGAATTGGCTGAAAATTCGAATTTACTTGAGAACATACCCCCCCCCCCCCTCTCTCTCTCTCCCCCTAAACTGTCCAAGTGGTTTATGAATGGCCCCCTATATTATTTTCCTTTTGAAGCAGCCACAGCTGCGAAAAGAAAATTATTTTTTTCTTTTCAAAGTAAAAAGAAAGTCGAAGTTTCTCTTATCCAAGACAACTTTTGTCAAATAAGGAACTGTAAATAGAATCCATTGAATATCGTGTCCGAATGAACTTATGTGTGTAAAACTTTACATATATAGGTGAAGAGGTTCTTATTGTCGACTTCGAGGATAAAATTATTTTCATTATCACTGAAATAACAGTGTATAATGTATATGCCTTAGAAACTTAATTGAAACTTACTTATATCTATAACGACTTTTACTAGAAAGAAACATATTAAAGTTTGAGCTGAGAAGAAATTTACTGACCTATAATTCATTTTTCTCTGTTTGAATAAATTAGCTATGAATTCGATCTACACCTTATTTGCTTGTATTTATAATTTTATGGCACTCATTTGATGAGCACGTTGCTTCTTCATTATAATTGAATAGAAAAGTATTTGCTTCCTCATATTAGAGGGATCATTAGTAATTTTCCTTAGATCAGCTTTAAAATGTGATTATACAATTTGAAAAGCTGTAGTTGAAAAATCAATTTTTCAAAATTGAAAACAACTATAAGAAAATGTATTAATCTTACAGGACAATCGATTCGTCTCAACACATGGAATCTTTATTTTTCTTACACAGACATAAATCTAATACCTTCTCTAAAGAGAATGTAAAAACCTATTTTTTGGATCTGGAAAATGTCATCGCTATAAAGCTTCCTTTACGAGAATGCAAAATTTTATACTTTTTCAGGAAGACTTACCTCGTAGTAAACGGTTTTATTGGTGCTACAATTAAAATCCATCTATCCAAAGCCATCGCTGCTAAACTTCCAATACTGGCTACACCCAGAGTAGCCATTAACCAACCATGCCTTTTTGTGATTAAGGAAGTATTAGTTATTTATAGTTGGATAAAAATTTGATGTGTAATGCAGTTAACTGTTATTATATTTTTCTTTACCAGGTGCACAACTTATAGCTCCAGGGCCAACCACCACTCAGGGCAGATACTGTTGAAAAAGGAACTCCAAGGGAAGCCATTAAGAAGTCCGCAATCTAATTAATTTTACGTGCTTGTCAGTTCTTAATTTAGAACTTTATTATCAAAATTTTTATCTTAGTATAATTTAAACAGCTTTCATGCAATCTTACGGAATATTCCTTAAGACTAGTCCCAGCAATCAGGGTGGGCTAATCTTAAGGAATTTCCCATAAGGGGCTATTCAAGTATTACATAAGGTGTTTTTCGTTTGTTTCATGAAATTAAGTAATTTTAAAAGATTTAAAGATTTCAATGGATTTTACGAAATTTCATTGGATTTTTATGTATTTTAAAGGATTCAATGAGATTTCATAGGATTTTGAATAATTTTAAGGAATTTAAAATGATTTTGTGAAATTTATTGGGATTTCATGAGATTTCAAATAACTTTAAGGAATTTGTCGATATGTTGTAGGATTTTAAGTAATTTTAAGAACTTTTAGGAGATTCAAGGGATTTTACGAAATTTCGTTCGATTTTCATGAATTTCAAGAGATTTAATGAGATTTCATGGGATTTTCAGTAATTTTAAAAGATTTAACGATATTTTAAGGAATTTTAAGTAATTTTGAGAAATATAACGATATTTTATGGGGAAAATGAAGGAATATCAAGTGATTTTACGAAATTGAAAGGAATTATACTAGATTTTGTAGGATGTTAAAGGGATTTCAAGGAATGTAATGATATTATGCATTTCTGTCTCTTAATGTAACCTGAAAAACTTGATTTCCAATATACTATCAGCTCTTAATATTATAATTCCTTAAAAGTTTATTTTATGCTTTTATTTTCTATACTTATACCATCTCTATTTGTGGAAATTCTTTTATCAAAATAAAATAACATTTAATAGATATATCCATTCATCTAACGGAATATCTTATACACGATTAGGTTCTACCGTTTATGAATGTAATTTTTAATTAATTTAATAAGAGAGGTTACTCGAAACACTAAATTCTAAAAAAAAAGGAATTTAATGATGGAATAGAAGCAATCTTACTTGTTAAATTAAGTGAATATTAATATTTTCTCCTTATTTTTACCATTTGAAAATTTAACCAAAATATATTATGTATATTAAATATAAAATGTATATTAATACATTAGGACTGTCAAAAAGAAAATGTATAAACATGAGGGGTTCGTTAATCGAAATTATCGATCATATTTGGAAAAAGGGGATGACGGGCTGTGACAAAGTTTTTATAACAGAATTTTTATAGGTTATGAATATAAAAAGTCCCTTGACACTTTAATTGTACAAACATAAATTTTCATGATATTAGCCTCAGCAGCGTACCTACTACCTACAGCTAATATTATGGTAAATTCCGCAAGAATAGCTGCCTACTCTCAAAGCCGGAGGTATTATATATTATTCCAGAAAATTTCGTAAGAATAGCCCTAAATCTGCCCTTTAAATGAAAATAGCCGTAACTACAATTCGGATAAGCTACCTGTCACTTTTTCGTATCTAAAATAAAATTCATAAAAGCTCTTCTTTCTAGTTAGGTTCATATAATATTTATTATTATATGAATTATATGAATTATATGAATATTACGTATATCGCATTTCAAAACGCATGTTTATAAATCTAACTAGAAGGAAGAGCTTTTACGAATTTTATTTTAGATATACGAAAAAGTGACAGGTAACTTATTCGAACTGCAGTTACGGCTATTTTCATTTGGAGGGCAAAAATAGAGAGCAAAGAGAGATTATTCCATTATTATTATATCTTTATTCCAAGGATTATTATATTCCAAGAAGAGACGAACAACTGCAAGACACGTATCGAGAAACAATTGAGATTGAAGAAGAAAAGACAACACCAACATTGAAGTAATGCTAACACAGTTCCGGTATGTGGCGAAGGAAAGAAGGAGATGATTTTAGTCGGTAAACATCTGACATTGTATCTGAAAAAAAGCTAGAAGGGTATCTTTTAGAAGATTTCCCCTCCTCCTACTGCAAAAAAATTTTTTTAAATAAGGGTTGAATGGAGAATAAATGAGAATTTGTATCCCTATGAATACGCGATTTTTCATAAAATTCAATACATTTAATTACTTTTCAATCCGACGTTTTTTCCAGGGGAAACATCTTTGCGAGGTGCGCCTACCGTTTGATTAGACGGAATTAAATATATTGAAAATATGTTCTCTTTTGTAGAATAAGAAAATACTCTGAGAAGTGCGGCGGTCGCTGTGGAAATAGAAATGAATTGAGCTGCTGAAAGTAAAAAGTAGATAAAAATATTTCGTTTGTAAAAGTGGGATAAAAATTATTCAGAGTAAAAATGGGACAAAATGAATTCTCAGAGGAAAAACGGGACAAGGAGTTTAGCGTGGGTATTGGTGTTCCGTTTTTACTCTGAGAATTCATTTTGACCCGTTTTTACTCTGAAGAATTTTTATCTTACTTTTACAAACGGAATACTTTTATCCACTTTTTACTTTCAGCCGCTCAATTAGTTTCGGAGATATCCTATTCATATGATGGCATTTTAGATAGATGGAAAAATCGCACATTCAAAAGAAAAGAATAATCTTCACTTTTACGCTGAAATCTGAAAATATTAATTTTTCTGTGTTCAACCCTTATTACCGGGGAGGCCTTGAAAAATAGGACTCTCTTTACATCCTGCTGAACACGGAGAAAATCTATTCGTGAAACTTTACTGAACTTTGAGTACACTTGGAATATAAGAACAAATTGGAAGTTATTGCAATTATGATTATATGAGAATTCGAATTTTTGATACTCAAATGGGGATCTTTTATCTTTTGGTACTAAAATTCTGGCATTCTTTTTCATGTGACAATTTTTTATCTAGAATAAAACGTTCGTATGATAAAAAGAAAAAGAAAAAATGTTGGTATAAATTTTAATTTTTGAGGAAAAATTACACCATGAAACAAATTTCAGAACTTGTGACACCAAAAGTTGGGGTTCAAATTTAATTTATCTGATATACAATATAATTAATAACAATTACAAGTGTACAAGAGATTTTTTTTATTCAATTGTTAACAAAAACTAAATAAAAAAGCCGTTGCAGATGTTCCAGCTTTTTAAGGATTTGATTAGGGATTGATTGGCAAATTTGATTGGCTTAGTGGACAAATAAAAAGTTACCGCATTTTTGGAATAACATCAAATTTTCAAGTATTTCTGCGGTTCCATTTTTATATTAATAAACAATTATCTTCTAAAACACACTAACATTTATTTGAAACAAGTAAACATTTATGTAGTCATATAGCATATTATGTAGTTTTATGCCTTGAAGTTATATTTTTTAATGTATTGAATACATAATTAACCATATAAAATGCATATATATATATATAATATTTACTGCACAACAAATAAAATTTTTATACATATACAGTCAAACATCAAAACGTAAATGTTTATAAAACATCTGAGTTTAGAAACCCACCGATAAGTTAAGTAAAGCAACATTAATAGGTGTCCAGAGGTTTTTTCTATCCTGAAGAATGAATATAATGATAAGGAGGTTGAGTGTAAATCCAATAATTCCAATTGTAGCCAGCGTTGCGCCAGATCCTATGTAAGCGATATCGCTTAATTCGTGGTCCACTTTAACTTGAATATCCGTAGTATTGTTTAAAGCCATTTTTATTATTTATATATGTTACTATTTAATCAAATAAATGTCTCGAGAATAATTTTATACTATTTTAAAAAGTTAATCATTTATTTTTAAAAGTTAGCGTAAAAAAATCACAGTGTAAAATTGAAAAGCGCTCAACAGGAAGAAAACTGATTCTCAATACTTGCGGGAAGTTAGTATCCAAGCACCAAGTGTTGAATTCCCTTATATACATTGACGATCCCCTTCTCGAATATAATCTGACCAAAAAACGGCATGCGCGTCGTAACCGATCCTGGAAAAGGACCTCCTCCAATATATTGAGATACTGCACACTAAGTCATTGGGTTTAAGGGGGGGTAAGGTTAATTCGGAGAAAAAAGGCATGTTTTTAAGAATTTCTTTTGACGATACAGATAGTGTTAATTTATCCAGTCAAATTTCATATAATAATACCTACAACACTTGAACTATATTTTCCTAAATTTTCATTGCAAAATGTTAAAAATTGAGCGAGTGACAGTGAATCTCCGGAGGCGCCTCGAAAAAAAGGTGTACATCATAACTCGCAACAGAATCATTAAAAAAAAAATCTAATTACATTTGTTAAAGGAGATGTTTCTCGAAGTAATGACGAAGAGATTTTTTTTTTTTCGATTTTTCAATTTTTCGTAGCACTTGGAAGCCAAAAAACCGATATTCGCCCAAAAAAATCGGCTAATTTGTTATTTTAAAATTAATAATTATTTAAAAAAAGGCTTCGTCAATACCTGTTGAATTATGTGGAAAATTTCAAAACGATTGGTCTAGTAGATTTTGAGTGATCGTGTACACGGACTTCAAAAATAACAAGTTTCAGAAAAACGCTGTCGTGCAGGCATACGTAGAAACCCGGCCTGGAGCAGCGGACGCTCAAATACTCATAACTTCGTCAATTTTGCTCCGATCGACTTGAAATTTTGAGACAATATTCTTAAGATATTATGCATTCATTTTAAAAAATGAAAAAAAATTGAAAAAAAAAATTAATACCTTACTCCCCCCCCCCTTAATGAATCCCTTATGTACACAATAATCAGGTAACAAGGTAATCAAGATATCGCAAATAAATTTGCCGAAACTAAATTGAAAGATAGTTGAATCCCTCTAAATCGTAGATGGGCAAATCGAGAATACATGGACATGGACGCTTGGGTTTTTACTTCCTACTCTCTGTGGAACAATTGAACCGTCGCATGGAATAAGGGGGTATGTTCACTCTGTATTGAAATATTAAAAAAGTCATTGCAATAAAATTTGTAGGAAGAAAATTACATTAGCATATATTAAAGAAAATCTTTATTATTTCAACAAAATATCACACAGAAAAAAAAATCTGTTACTATTACAGAAGCCCTATGTTAAAATAGTGACAGCATAGCTTTTTATGTAGAGCTTACAGAA
>JAUESH010000015.1:11627169-11664746 GCA_032275165.1 Synergus magnus
TTCAGAGTCTATATATGCGGCCCTGAGTTTAGACCTGAGAGTGCTCGCTCGTCGCATTTTAATTGACCCCGATCTTAATAGGCGTTCTACCCCCGTGGCTGCTCTAACTTCGGAGTACGAGTGTATCCGGGTACGAGTGTACTACACAATCGTGCGTAGTATGGGTAGTATGGGAAGTTCTCTGCTTAGCGAATCTCTGAGCACATGTGAAAGCAGTGAAAGTGTAGTTAAAGTTATATATTTTTGATACATATTAGATATGGCTGAAAGATATGAAAAAAAGAGAAAAAATTATCTGTCCATGTACCAGAAATTTCTAATTTTAGAAAAAATTAAAAACGGCGAATCAAAAGATGCGCTTTTAAAGACATACAACATTTCTAGAGGTGCTTTACGTAGAATTGTTCAACACGCCGATAAGATTACTTATACATCCAAAAACTTTGAGCTCAGAAACAAAAAAAACACGAAATCTGCTGAGCATACTGAATTAGAAGCCGCTTTACTCAAATGGTTTCACCTAAAACGAGACTCAAATGAACCGATTTCGCAAGCGATGATTCAGGAAAAAGCTCTAATTTTCAATGAGATGCTAAATGGACCAGCAAAATTCAAAGTAAGTTGTTAAAAACGTATGCATTCGGAGAAAAATATTGAATTCTGCAATAATATAACAATAATTTTAACCTACATGACTTTCAAATGCAGCATAACAATGATACATAATCTCAAAAAATGACAGTTTTTGATATTGTTGCTTGAAGGAAATATTTATTTTCATTTCATTAAATAAATGAAAATATTTCATTTTTATTTATTTATATTTTTGTATTAATGTTTTGTTCGTTTTTTAATTACTACAAAAAAATATGCTAAAATGTAAAAGTTCTAATATTTACAATGTGTAAAATTGCAGGCATCAAATGGGTGGCTTTATAGATTTCAAACTCGCCATGGATTGAGAAGACTATCACTGAAAGGGGAAATATTGTCCAATGATACTGATCCTGCGAAAAAATTTTCCGAATTTTTGATGGAAAAAATAATAAGAGAAAATTTGAAATTGGAAAACATATACAATGCTGATGAGTCCGGAATATACTGGAAAATTCTGTTGGACTATACTTTTGCATTATCAACAGAAAATTCAGTCGCAGGATTCAAGGATAGTAAAGATCGCTTCACGGCTCTATTTTGTGCTAACGCTAGTGGGACTCACAGGATCCCTCTCTTAATAATTGGCAAATCAGCAAAACCAAGAGATTTGAAAAATTTTATTCATCAAAAAGCAGAATTACATGGTATCAACTACCTTGCAAAACTTGATGTTTCCTATTCAGCCCAGGAGAGTGGATGGATGAATTGTGAGATATTTAAAAAATGGTAAACAAAAAAATTATTTTGGTCATTTGATCTACTTTTTTTATACATAAGATATTTATTTATGTAATGTGAATGAAAATATTTGTTTAATTTTGTTAGGTACGAAGATGAATTTATAGCAAGAGTTCTGGAACACCAACGAGAAACAGGAATCGGTGGAAAAGTTCTTTTGATTCTGGACAATGCTCCGTCACATCCATCTAAAGAAGAACTAAATGTGATTAACGAGAATTTTGAAATTATGTTTTTGCCGCCAGACGTTACAGCCCTTATTCAACCAATGAACCAATCACCAATCTCGACCACGAAGAAACTGTACAAAAGGAATCTAATGAGAAAGTTACTTATCGAAAAAGATTACGAAAAAATTGAAACGTTTTTAAAGGATCTGACGTTAAAAGACTGTTTATTGATGCTCAGCAATGGATGGTCGAGTGTGAAGCAGACTACTTTAAAGAATGCGTGGAAGGCATTACTACTGGAAAATATGGGAACCCAAAAGGATGAAAATTTTATGTACGATGAAGAATCTTCCTGTTGTGAAACCAATGCGTCAGTTGAAGAATTTTGTGCACACCTTACCAAGTGTTTATCAAAAGAGGATGAAGAAAAAGAGGAAATGTCGAAAAAGGTGAAATCACAAGTTGAAGAGTGGTTTAATGCAGATGAAGGAGATAACGGCTGTGAAATAGCGTCAGATGAGCAGATCGTGCAATCCGTCTTGAATCACCAATTTTATTTTGTTGACATTAAAAGTTCGAGTATGGTGATTGACCAAACCAAAAATATCCATGAGGAGCTTAAGAGCAGAATTGACAAAGACGAAAATATCCATGAGGAGCTTAAGAGTAGAATTGACAAAGACGAAAATATCCATGAGGAGCTTAAGAGCAGAATTGACAAAGACGAAAATATTGCAGCCAACGAAGCACTTGAAGGCTTTTTGAAGTTTAAAAGTTGGATGATAACACACGTTCAATGTTCCGAATCTCAAATTCTCAACTTCAACGAATATGAAAATATTTTAAGAAATGCCACTGACAATGTTCAAAATATGTAAAGTATTTCTTTGTCTTTAATTCCAGACATAGATACATAGATAGATACATATGTACAAATTTTCGTGAAATCTTGTCGAAAATGTAAAACACTGTAAAAGACTGTTACTTAATTAATTTTTGTTACTATTAGAACTTACTATATTCTATAACGTGTAGTATTATAGACTTACAAATTTTTGTAAAATTGCTTTAATAAATATAAATAGATTAAAAATTTTATTTTGTTTGTTTATTCAATATTTTGAACTAAAATTTTTTTAGAATCATACATACATATTTTGTTAACAATATTTAAAAATATAACTCATTGCTAATTCTTCATTATTTTCAATTGATTATTATTCAATTCATTATTTTATAATCATAGACATAGTTAAACAATATATAATCTTTTTTTATAAATCGTTCCTGTTATTCTATTGTAATTCAAGTATAAAATTTATCAGTAGCGATATACTTTTTATCATAATGGTAATCAATTTTAATTTTATAAATTGCTCATTATTATTAATTACATGATTAATTAATAATTATGTATTGCATATGTAGATTATCAACACATTTGCATCGATGTTTTGATAATTTTTGAAAGATTGTGCAAATACCCCGGTGGCTGGTCAGGGATTGAGGTACGTGTAGGTAATTAATTAATCAATTACATCGCCCGCTAAATATTTATCTATTGAAATGTAAATAAAAAATTTTATTTTATTTCTACAAAATCAATAAAAAGGTTATTTTAATTCAAGATTACAAATGATTACCAAGAGAAAAATAGTATTCTTTCTTTGAAATGCAAGTTTTATTTTCCTTTAGAATTTTACGAACCTTTTGAATTTAAAAGCATTGTCGTACAAATGTATATATTTTCCATTGCATACAGATATGTACACTTAAATTGAAATAGAACGTCTTCTGCCTTTATACAGTACAAATGAAATTCACCTGCATTATATTTACAAATTTTAATTATTATAATTCTAGACATAATCCACAGTAAATACAAAAAATAATTATACTAGAAGTAAATTTCATTACAATATTATGAATGTGGCAAAGATTTCACACGAGTAACTAGTTTATAGGAAGATAACTGAGATTGGAGAAAAATTCTATTACAAAAAAACTGATGACGAAGATACTCATTTATATTCTAATCTAACTTGAATCTTTATTCAAGACTAAACATCTTTATTAACATGAAAAAGTTGAATTTCTAGCATAAAAGTAATTCGTTTTAATGGAAAACACGTTTGGTTCTATTCTATTTCGAGGATTAATTAAAAATTGTATAAAACAGCAATTAAAAAAAAATCATATAACTGAGAAAACAAATTTCTTTATTATGGAAACAGTTCAGCAAAACAAAGTCGGTGCTTCAAAATGAGTATATTTAAGATATTTACACGAGATCAGGACATAAATTAAAAGATTTCGAAACTGCTTTTAGTTTTTCTACAGCATAGCCATTTGGAAAATTTCTAAAGCTACAGAATTAATTTTCCAATATATAATAAGATCAATTTTACCTACCTCACGAAAAGGATCAAATCCTAATCAAATCATTATTCTAAAAAATTAAGCCAATCTAAGCTCAAAGCTACGTTTTCTAGACACAATTTTTTTTAGAGAGCTCGACAATTTAGATTCAATGCTCAAGAATCTTAGCAGACTCAAATAAAAAATTAAGAAGAAATAAAAAAAATGGATACGAAACAAATAGCTACCTTTTGGTGAAGTTTTGGTACTGATTGCTTAAGTTTAAACGCTGAGAAAAAACTTTTGATTTTCAGCTCGCGGGATTAAGTAACTCAAACAAAAACTCGAAACAAATTATGGCTATTAATATAAAACATTGGTAACATACTTGTAATAATCAAACTGAGAGAGTCAATCTGAACCGCAATAAAATAATTATCGTTTCTCATACCAAGGCAATCTAAAAGTAATTATAATAGAGTCACAATATAAACCTGTTCCTTTTATCGAATAAAAAGAAATATTTACAAACGTAAAAAAATATAAGATATAATGTAATTGCACAATAAAACTGTTCCCCACTCGAAAGCATCATGTCGTCTTGAAATGTAAAAAAAAGTCATATATATATTTACACATCAATGCGTGCAACCAAGACAAACCAAAAACAAGGATTCTGCTTTGTTTTGACTGACATTGATTTAGATTATCACCTTGAACATTAGTAATATCATAATGGCAAAAGATCGATAAGATTAGCACGGGGTTGCGTTAAAGCATCTGGAAAAAATTCTGCAAGTCTATCATATAAATCTGTTCGGCGAGCGTGTATGCTTCGCGCTAGTAAACTCTGTTCTGGATTCACACTTAAGTAGGACTGCAAGGAAGAAACATCGGAGGTTGTTGTTTCATCCTCTGGAGCACAATGCTCTCGAAATAAAATGGAGGCCAGCAATTGAAACTGAAATATTGCACAAATAATTAAGAAATACACTTAATAAATCCGCTTTCCAGTTTGATCGACACGATGCCTGTATTTCAATTCCTACCTCTTTGGATTGCTCTTCATCGCTATGATCGATGATTTCCGAAACTTTTGTCTGTAGATACTCCAGAGCTTCAATCGTATCATTCATCGCCAATTCTTCGAACTTGTGTTTTCTAATCATTAATTTGCAATTCCTTAAAATTTGCTCATGAGAAGGTCGGCAGAGTTTCAGGATCCAGAAATCATCAAGTCTCAATTTAGGAAGACAGGAGCGCCCAGGATTTCCTCCAAAGAGATAATGAATCTTATTCACGTGGTCATATACAAGTTGGTGGGCAAATCGAGGGCACGGTTCGTAATCCTGCATTTTGCTCCAGTATTTTTCGCCGATGTTTTCATTTCGGTAGATACAAGACCATTTGTTTTCCATAATATTGTAGACCCAAAATGAATTCTGAACGTTGTCATCCCTTTTGTCTTTATCTTTACTAAGGCCCTAAAAAGTAAATATAAATTAGAGGAATAAAATTAATTTTCAGTTTGATTTTCTTTGATACTTACAGATAGTACGTAAATTTCTTCCAATTCCGGATCGATGGTTGCCCTTTGAGTAAAACCAGCAGCAGGAACGTGATTAGAATCACGGTTTCGAAAATCACTCACGCTAATTTGCTCAATTTGAGCCGTATCAACTTCATAGGTAAAAAAGTCGTTTAAATATTCTTTACTCCTTTGCCCAGCAAAAATATACAACTTTCTAGATTCCTTTAGAGGAAAGAAAATGGAAACCATTAGTTTTTTGAATTTATAGACAATAAAATAGAGAGCATAAAAACAAAACAGTAACTCACTGGATGAAACAACATGGAATGTCCAACTCTTGACTTAATGCTCAGTACATTTGGAGGACTAGGTCTCGAAATATCGGAAGCAAGTTTGCACCATGTGTCAGTAGATACATGATAAGAATACAATCCAGAAAAGATCGGTTCAGTCGAATTCGTAATTACTTCAGGATCTTCGGAGCTGAACGAGAGATTTATAATTAAATATTCTTATTTCAACTAATTAAATTATTCTAATGCAAAAGTCACCTACTTTGTAGGAGAGATGAGAACTCTGCCACCAAAAACGTAAATAGTTCTCTTATCAACGTCCATGGACATTTGGTGATCGAATATCAATTGTGGACCACCTCGAGCTGCTGTGTCTTCTGAAATCTGCGTCCAGTCATTAGTATCGATATTGTAAACGTAAAAGTCACTCTTTAAATTTTCAGAAGAGCGAAATTGCGTGTCCAAATATCTGCCAAGAGTAAAAAGTTGCCTCCTTTTTGGATCCAAACACATTTTATGACAAGAGCGAGCCTTCGGTCCTCCCTTTAAAGAAAAGAATCAGGTTATGTTACTGTGAATTCGTATACTTCGAATCCTAAAACAATTCTTGCAATAATTACCATTTAGACTTCTATAGTCATCATTTCTCTAGATTTTATACTTACGACATCTCCTGTATCTCTGCAAATTAATCTCCACCTCTCGGTAGGAATGTCGTAAGCCCAGAGATCTGCGAGATCCGAATTTCCATCCCAACCCCCGAAAAGATAAAGCGTTTCTCCTAATGGATCTAGAACCATTTGGTGGCCGCCTCTCATCCCTGGTTTTACGTCGCGTGATTCTATCTTTGTCCAGACTGCTCGATACACTTGAGCATTTATGTAATCGTCCAAAACACCGGCTGTACAAAATAAATTCGGTTAGACGATCTATATGATTTCGAGATTTAATAAACCTTATATATTAGATATTGTGAGAACTCACTGTTAACGGCATTCGTAATGAATCGCTCAGCCTGTAAGTGATCACCTTTTGTTACTAATAAATCGTATAAGACTGACAATCGACTGTCTTCAAGAGCAACTCCAGTAACTCGTTGAAGAGTATCAACAACTTCTTGCTGTTCAAATCTTCGAAAATGTTTCATGCAAAGTCTTATTATTTCTCTCTGACGATACTACAACAGAAACATTGGATTTTGATTATTTATTGATTAGGAAATTTTTAATCTGCTTAGGATTTAGAAATATTACCGAATTGACCCATTCAATACTGGGTTTGACCACCAAGGGATCGTCGATACCAGTAAGGTGAACATGCCAAATGGAGAAATTAAAACTAGGCCCCCAGGATTGTAATGGAAGAATTTTTATAAACCTAATGGGGAAATAGATCTTTTTACTTCCAATCTCATGCTTTAAGTTAAATGTTTCTGGCATTGAGTCATTTTTCAGTCCACTGAAATACACATTTAGATTTATTATACATTTTTTATAAAATAATTTCATTCATATATTTGAAGTATTTTGATCAGCACCCACCTTTCTAGAAGCTCCATCATGTTTTCCTCTTCCAATCCACCGTAAACTTTAAATTTCTTAATGTTACAAACGTGCGTCTTTTCATATTTGCCAAAAGTAATTGTTTGGACGATCGCCGGTCGCTGCAACTTGAGTACAAGGTACTGCAACATTAATAAAAAAAATTTAAGTTCTTTTTCAATTAAAGTTTAGCAATCGCTTGATTTTGAATACTTCATATAGAATTGTTCACATTGAAAGATTAATATTTCAATAATTCCAAAGCCATGTTTAAATAAAAAAGGAAAATAATCTAGTTTACCTGAGGATGGTTGTCATTATCAGATGACCAACGTGATGTCTGATCAGAGGGTTTATCGATGATGATGTTTCTGTAAAAAACATTGTCTTCAAATAACATCATTTAAACAACACAAAAAGCAATACAAATTATTAAAAGAACAACGTCGGATGCTCGAACAAAAACGTTGACTCAGAAGAGTCAATGTAAATGATAAACAAATGCGCATACAAACAGGGAATTGTTAACCGGTTTTTGAAAGCATCACGAATAATTTGACAGCTCAGTAATAATTGAAACATACTGAAACATTTTTCGAGAAACATATGAAATTCGTAAAATTCTAGATCGAAAAATACACCGATTTTAGGTTACATAGCATGAAATTCGACAAGCTGATATTGCTGTTCATGGCACACGACACCCCGCACTTTTTGCAATTAACTATTATTCCATTGCATCTGGATAATAAAACACTCACTCAGGCACGTAAGTAGAAGAATAACTGGAACATTTGAAGATTCTATATTCTAAAGATTTTTGAAAATCACCACTTTCGGACGACGCCATGTTACTTAAAATGACATAATGCAGCAGACCGATGAGAAAATTGTTAAATAAAGAACAGAATGAGCAGAATATCGTTAACTTTCATAAAAATTTGACACATTGTCCAGGTTTTCCAATGAAATCAAAGAATTATTAAAAAACACCAATCACATTCAACTTTTGAATGTTTTTGAGGGCCTTTCCATAAAGGGTTCTAGTGCCCCTAGATGTAGTTGCAGAAAATGCCACACCTTAAATAATTGCGCCTACTGCGCATGCGTCGCGCTCGGCATCTGATTGGTTGATATTCGCGCGCAGTTTAAAATGCTAAAAACTATTATTTATATTATTTATTATAAATAATGAAATTCTAACTTATCGAAATGTTTATTAGACCGATATAAATGAATCTTGATAAAAATAAAAATTAAGTGCATATTCTGTAAATAAAATATAAGTGGGTACCAAAAGATATTTCTTATTTACACAATATGCACTTCATTTATTTTTATTTATATAAAGTTTCATTAATATCAGTATAATCAATATAATAAATATAATTAAACTGCACGCGAATAGCAACTAATCAGATGCCGAGAGCGACGTATGCGCAGTAGAGTACGGGGCTCCGTTTGGAGCAGTATAAAAACAGGCACGAATTATCAACGCCGGCACTTTGCAGCGTCGTAAAATCGACTCTATTTTGAATGTTTTTAAACAATTTTTTAGAAAGATATTTTACATAGTTCTTCTTTAAGTTTTGTGCACCATTAGTCCCAACTTGTGATTAAAAAATTTTAGTAATACAACATGCCAGAGTACAAAGTTGGTAAGTTTAATTTTGCTCCGAAAATCATAAGATTTCTCGCACGTGTTCGTTAATTTAGAGAATAATAAATTAGAAATATATCATTTGTTACGTAGGATTTTAAATTATCTTTTTGGGTGAATAGTCGATAGGATTAATGATGAACACTTACAAAATATGTTTACGCACAAAAAGCAAATTCAAAATTTATTTATAAATTTGTGTAAAATTCTATTTGTAGTAATAGAACTGTTTAAAGTATTTTAATTTTACATGTTTATGTAAAAGTTAAATTTTAGAAAAATGTTATTTAAAATGCTACTAGTGAGGCACTTTCTAAAAATTTTAATCACATCTTTTTATTTAAATTAAGAAATAACTTTTTAAAAAAATTCTTTTCATATTTTTCAAAATCATTACATTAATATCTTATCTTATTTTTTCCATTTGCACATAATTTTACTATTTTTAATTATTATTTACTTATTTTAAATTATTATTTTTTTCTATTTATAATTGTATAATAAATATTTTCAACAGCTAATATTTCCTTGTCCGAATGGGGTCGAAAGGAAATAACTCTCGCAGAAAATGAAATGCCGGGACTCATGTCCCTAAGAAAAAAATATGGTCCGAAGAAAATTTTAAAAGGAGCCAGAATCGCTGGTTGTCTGCACATGACTGTACAAACAGCAGTTCTAATCGAAACCCTAATTGAACTTGGTGCTGAGGTACGAATAATATAATTTAGTAGTCTAATAAATAAAAATAATATGCCACAATTTAAAGAAGAATTTTAAAAAGGAAAAGATATCTCTTTGTCTAATAATTTATTCTTTACTATGTACCGTTTATGTAAAGTGACTTTTGAACTTTTACTATCTGGAATCATATATTTAAATGTATCGACATAGAATGCTTCAATATTTTAGCATATGAATCTTATCTTTATTGTACTGATCTCATTTCCTCACCATTTATGGTGAACTTTTTCCAGCTTTTTTCCATTATACAAAATGTTATTGTTATAAGATTACAAATCATGAGGGACTAAAGACAAACTATTTAACCATTACTGTAATGATGAAATCATTATCAGTATGCATTTCATCACTACGAAATAAGTCATTTTCTTCCTTATACTAATTGATTATCACTATTGATTATAACTCTCAATACATTTTGTTTAATACGACAAAAAGAAACATTTAAAGCTTGTTACAGCACCGAATTTTGTGTATTTGAAGATCTAAAAAATTTTTATCTGTAAAAATTAGATTTGAGAAAATTCAAATTAAAAAACGATTGGAATTAATAGGAACCAAATAAAGAACTTAAGCTGTAGCTTTTAATTTAAAGATATTTAAAAATGATATCGCCATAAAATGACGTAAAAATGTTTTTTTTTTTTTCTGTTTAAAGGTAAGGTGGTCTTCCTGCAACATCTTCAGTACCCAAGATCATGCAGCTGCGGCGATGGCAAAGGCAGGAGTCCCAGTGTATGCTTGGAAAGGAGAAACAGAAGAAGAATATTTATGGTGCATTGAGCAAACCTTGGTTTTCGCAGACGGCAAACCATTAAACCTTATCCTCGACGACGGAGGCGATCTGACAAATCTCGTTCACGAAAAATATCCCCAGTACTTGAAGGAGTGCAAGGGTATATCTGAGGAAACCACAACCGGAGTGCACAATCTCTACAAAATGTTTAAGGAGGGAAAACTTAAAGTTCCTGCTATAAACGTTAACGATTCCGTTACGAAGGTTTATCTTCAATTCTATTAAATTAAAAAAGTATATGATTCTATTGAAAAATCTTCTAATGGTATTTTTAACAATTTAGAGCAAATTCGACAACTTGTACGGATGCCGAGAATCCTTGATCGATGGAATTAAGAGAGCGACTGATATCATGATCGCTGGCAAAGTTTGCGTTGTAGCTGGCTACGGTGATGTTGGAAAGGGATGCGCTCAAAGTTTGAGAGCTCTAGGAGGTCGAGTGATAGTGACTGAAATTGATCCCATAAATGCTCTGCAAGCTGCAATGGAAGGTTACGAGGTTGGTTTTTATGTTTATTATTATAAAATGTAAGGTAAGGTGTTGATTCTTTGGACAAATTTTAAAAGAGGAGATATTATCTTTCAGGTGACTACAATGGAGGAAGCTTGTGTCAAAGGTCAAATATATGTGACGACAACTGGTTGCAAGGACATTATCACAGGAGATCACTTTATAAATATGCCTGATGATTCTATTGTTTGCAATATCGGCCACTTTGATTGTGAAATCGCTGTGAAATGGCTTGATACTAATGCAACAGAGAAAATAAATATCAAACCTCAAGTCGATCGCTACACCCTAAGTAACGGAAGGTGAGAAATTTGTCTTATAAAAGCTTGGAAGTAAAAATTATTTAAATGTATTCCTTATTTATATGATTGTACCTATTTTCTTTTAGACATATTCTTCTCCTCGCCGAAGGTCGTCTAGTCAATCTGGGGTGTGCTACGGGCCATTCCAGTTTCGTTATGAGTAATTCATTTACAAATCAAGTGTTGGCACAAATTGAATTGTGGACCAAGTCCGATTCATACCCAGTTGGTGTTCACATGTTGCCAAAAAAAGTTAGTGCATTTTTTGAACTACACTTTTTTAAATAAAAATGTTCTTCTTTACTGTTTACAGTTTAAAACTTTGTATACCATAAATAATATGTTATGTATATTTTTACAGCTGGACGAAGAGGTAGCTGCTTTACATTTGGAAAAGTTGGGAGTGAAGCTGACCAAACTTACTCCAGCTCAATCAGAGTACTTGCATATCCCAGTGGAAGGACCCTACAAACCTGATTATTATAGATATTAGATTAACGCTTTCATTCTGTCACAAAGTAGTAATAAGACGTTGTGCTGCGAAATGATAGTAAATGTACACTTTTCCACAGTAATGGATTCAATACATTTATATCTTATATGAACTCTAGTTTTGACTTGCCACCTTTCCTTATGATATTTTTCTTAAGAATTAAAAGACTTGTTTCATTATTTAATTCAGAACGTTTGTTCAAAATGTTTAATTCTCGAGAGCTTTTCGACGAATTTCTCCAAATAAAATAAAAAACAAATGACTTTCAACATAACCATAATTTTACTTTTTTAAATCTTTGCAAGCAATTGCTTAATTTAAATTTTTCTGACTGTATTTCATCGTAAAATAAGAACAAATATATATTTGGGAGAATGAAAGCAATAGCTACTTCGCCACTTCGAGTCAGTCCACTTATAAAGGTACGAAGAACCGAAAAAAAAAATGAAAAAACGTTAATATTAGTTTCTAAAGTGTGATTATTTTCACAGTTAAGTCGCTGGGTCTTTTTAATCTCTGGAATATGTTACGGAATAGTAAATCATAAGAAATACAGTATTTTAGCAGCCAATTTTAGAGAAGAGGAGAAGATAATGAAGATTTTAAGAGACGAACAATTTGCTCGTGAAGAAGCTTTAAGAAATGAAGGTATTGCAAAAATCTTCCAGGGAATCATTTTAGTTTTCAAGCTCTCTAAACTTCTTTGCAACCTTTATACATTTTTTTAAACTATTAATTTGAAAAAATATCAACTTTATCCAGAGACAGCAAGAGATTTAGCGGAAGCTTTAACTGGGTTGCGAGTTCGATTCGAAAAAGCACTAGGCGCTGATGATAATGATATGAATTCAGCTGTTGACTCCACACCGAGTGATGAGGTCCCTTCAGACGAGGATGTGAAATAGAATTGTAAGAAAAAGAACAATTGAAAAATAAGTTTTATATTTTAAGGAATCAATACAATCAGGGAGCACCATCCTGAACATGAATCCTGGGTAATGATATAAATACTGCTTCTGCTGCTTTTAAAATCCATTTTCCGGATCAGTTTTCTTATGTATATACACAAATATACATACTTTGACTTTGTAAAAATCATAAACAGAATATACGAATTTGTACGTGATTTACAGGGCTGCCACACAGTAACTTAAGTCACTTTTTAGAGAAAAAGTCACTTATTTTAAGATACAGTCACTATAAGTCACTTTTTTAAAGGAAAAGGTCATTTTAGAGTTTTTAAATCTATTAGACTCCGATTTTTTCTCAAAAAAGAAAAGAAAATCTAAGTACTATATTATATGTATGGAATCATCTAGAGTACGAAAATTCTATTTAATATTGAAGTTTAAATTATTTAAATTAAGGTAACTTAAATTAAGCCTGTAACATAAACGAGACTTTTTTTTTCTAGTTCCTATCGTAATGAAATGTGGAATATAAATAAGGCAGTTTTGTGAAAGGCCTGTTTAGCTTGTATTTAAATGAATTACAATTTGTGTGACTTGTAAAATTTATTCTAGAAATTGTGACCTCGGTATTCACTCCCAAATTCAGCCCTAGAATTTTATTTAATTTTGTCAAAGCAAGCTGATCAAATATATGTGTAATTAAATCAAAATTAGTCACTTTTGGTCACTTTTTAGATCAAATTAGTCACTTTTGTCACTGTTTTGAAGTAAATTAGTCTGTGGCAGCCCTGGTGATTTATAACAAAGCTTTAATGCCGTTGGAAGATATTTAACACAGTTACTCTTTGACCAAAACAATTTCTACTCGAATACTTACATTTTCAGAAGAATTATACTTTCCTGCAGGCAGCAACAACCACATCCAGTCGGACATAACGTTTCTTTTGTAAACCATGCTGCTAAATGTTGCGTGTGGCCACCATGACCACAGACTATACAGAAATTGCTAGGGCCTCTAACGGAAATATGACAAATGGCACATTGAAAAGTCAATCGCTTGCAATTACTGCACTGCGGACCTTTGCTGGTTTTACCACACGTGGAACATTCGCTCTGGTATTCAATACTTTTGTGCGTATCGGTTTGGGACGTGCTGACGTGTTTCAAAACTTGGGCCCTCGCATCCAGAAGTTTCCATCTATGCAATACTTCCGCATAGGCTTTTTTGTATCCATCGTAGAGAGCCATATTTTTCTCATCCAGCAATCTAAGAAAATTAAATATGATTAATTTCATATTTCTCTTACACAAAATTAAACCACACTCATGTGCTAATAATTACCTGACATTTCGACCAAATTCCCCAAACGTGTCTTGTATTACTTTAAGATCGTCCAAAGTTTCCGACCAAGAGTTGGACCGATTTTGTTTCAAATTTTGGAAATTCCATCCTTCCAGAGTCGTATCTGCAGGGTGTATCGTATGATATGGAGATCCACCAGGCTGGAAAGGAAATCATTTTGTATAAACTATAACATTGAACAAATACCAATTTAAAACGCCAAAGCTGTGTGCTCAAAATCTCTCACAGAAATTCACTAAACAGATATAAGAAACCGCACAGCCTCTAAAAAGATATTTCAGTCGATAAAAACTTCCTGAAATTCTTACAAACACTTGGCTAAACAGACTCAGTCTTTCTAATATTATAAATATAGTTATAGAGCACAATTAGCGACATTTGTTGTGGCAAGTCATAGAAACTGTGCAAAATAATACAAGAAAAAAAAATCGAGAACAGAGTCTGTACACTGCAATTCAAAATGAAATGAAACATAAAAGCTCTATTTCTAAAAGGTTCACATTTCAATATTTAGGGTATAGAAAAGTATAAAAAAAACATTGTGAAAAGTTTTGAAAAATTATAACTAATTTGAGATTTAAGGATAGCCAAATCAAGTGGAATAAAAAGAGACAAAATCTTAAAATACATTAATAGATAATGCATCAAAGAATAGGGACCCAAAGAACCATCCATCTAATCCAGAAGTTTTTGATACGATATTGAAAAGTGAACCGCTTCTTACCTTCGGCCACCGCTTTCCCGTGAAAAACCTCTATAACAAAGACAATAAAGTATGGCGTCAGTGTACATGTAAGGTGTCTTCTAAAAAATTGCAAAACAATCTCAATTTACGATTTCTACGTCGGTACAGTATTCACAATTCCTGACGATGTTTCTAATCCAACAGCAATTTATGAAAAAACAGATTTAAAACCATTTATATCCTAATTCCTGACTTCTACATTAAAAATATTTTCATGTCCAGAAAATGAAATACAAACAATACTTTAATAGAGATGAGAACATCGAAGAATGAACGAGTGTGGTTTTATGAGCTTTAAGAGTTTCGTAAATGATATGAAATGTGTATTTGCTTAAAATCTACGAGGATTTATTACAGGTCAAATATAGTTCTTAGGTCATTCGTCTAATAAAAAAGCATTTCGAAGGTTTACTATACCGTCGCATCTAAGGAAATATAATGAAAAATACACAAATCGCATGCTTCAAAAATTGAAAATGCATGCGAGAAAGGCGTTAAAATATTATTCTTGGAAAAAAAGTAAAAAATGTTTATCTTAAAAGATACTTACGCTGACATTCACAGATTTGCTGATCATCCGTCCTTGATTTAAATCTGCGTTTTCTGACCGGTAACTAAATGCACAGCTGAGCATTCCAGCCATTTGAATGTCGGATTGTTTAGCGTAGTGTTGTATTCTAAATAAAAAAATTGACAAGATATAGGTATTTTCTCAGAAAAGCTTTTATAATTGGAAGATTTCTATTTCGAGAGCCTTAAGGATGTTGGATTCGACCTCTAGCTTAAGAATAGGTCAAATAAATCGTGTCCACAAAGTGAAAAAATGCGTAATTTAAAAATATTTCGTGTGAAACGAAACGTTCACATTATCTCCTGAAAGTTAAAATTTTTCGTTTAAGGGGCTGTACCACTTTGAATACTCGAAAAAAAGGCTATTTTTGGGAATTGTTTCTGAGCATGCTATGAAAGATATGTATTGGTATAAAACTTATTAGGGGTGATTAATAAAGTCTTAAAATACATAAAAAAATTTGTTTAAATGCATTTTATAAAACTTTTGTGTACAAAGACAGGGTGTCCAGTGAAGACATGTGATAGAATTCCCGTACATTTCCCGCACCAATAAAATTCCCGTACAATTCCCGCTTTTCACGTTTTTCCCACACGCTGGACACCCTGAAAACCCGCAGTTGAACGAAACTACTGGACCGATTCTTATGAAATTTAGAACACATATTCTAGATATAAGTTCCCACAAGCTGAATCAGTCCCAAGTTAAAATTTTAATTTTTACTATTTCTTTTACCAAAAGCAGTAAAAAAAACATTTTTTTTTTGTTTTTTGTCAAAAAAAAAAAAAAAAAATAGTACAAATTAAAATTTTAACTTGGGACTGGTTCATCTCGTCGGAATTTATATCTAGAACATGTGTTCTAAATTTCGTAAGAATCGGTACAGTAGTTTTTGAGATATAGTACAGACCGTTTATGTACCCACTTTTCGAGGAGTTACGTTCAGCTGCGTTTTTCGTACACAAAAGTTTAATAAAATACATTTTTTTTAAATTTGTTATGTATTGTAATACTTTATTAATCACCCCTAACAAGTTTTATATCAATATCTTTCATAGCATGCTCAGAAACAATTCCTAAAAATAGCCTTTTTTTCGAGCGTTCAAAGTGGTATAGCCCCTTAATGCAATAAAATAATTTCGTTAATGTAGATAAAGAACTTACAAGGAATGGATTAAATTCTGTCCAAACGGATGTAGAGGCCAGGATACTTCTATATCAGAAGTTTGTTGTGAATTTTGCACGGAATTCAATGAAGGCTGAGAAATGACTAGAGCTGCGAGATACCAAGCTTGAACTAAATCTGGTCTCTCCAAAGCTGCTGCTACATTTGCGTTGTAGTGACACATTGCTGGAATATCTGTTATATTTATGCTGTAGGGAAAAAATTTTAGTTAACTTTGAATTTTGACGTCGATCGATTGCGTAATTGCATTTAAAAATGATGGTACAAAGCAAGATCATTAATTATTAAAAAGTAACACTCACATATATTTCTCAGCAAGTTCTTTGCTAACGAAGAACAAAGAAGATGCATCGTAAATTGTCACCATGGAATGATAATTCTTATGACAAGGTTTACTCTGAGGCTTATTGGAATTTTGTATGCCACGTCTTGAAACGTTCTGTTTAATCGAGAAAAAAAAATGATTTAAATGTATCCTCAAGAATAATGAAGAGGAGTTTCTACTTTATTTTAAATAGATCATTATTTCTTACCCGATCTTGAAAATAGAATGAACTAATAGAAATGTTATCAGTAGACTGAACGTATGAATTGGGATAAATCTGCATGAAATTTCCACCGTTTCGTACACTTGCGCCCAAAGCTGCTAAGGCTCTTGGAGTTGCTCCTTCTGGTTTCACGGAGGTTCTTCTTGCATAAGGTGAACGTCCAAAACAGACGAGTATACCTGAGAAAATCAGATGTATTCCTGCTTTTAATTCTTGAATCAATACTAATCATTCGGATAATATTGACTGTTTTTACTGCGTACCTACGCAGGAAAATTTCGCACCAGAAGTTCTGGGAAAAGGGATATAAGCATCTTGGTAGTTTGTACAAATATTGGTAGATCCCAAGAAATTTGCATTGTGTTGCATATGATATCCTAAATGATTGTTTTCCGGTTCGTCTTTGATGCACATCTATAAAAAGTATAGGATTTTAAAAAGTTTTAATTTTAATTCAGTATTTTATTTAAATATTATTCCGTTTTAAAATCTTACTTGATCTAAAGTAATAATAAGTTGTCTTAGACACGGCTCAAGGCAGGAACGATTTTTCCTGACTCGTTGCTGGGCAGTTTGTTTTAAAACCTTTAATAATTTAACCTTAACGTTACTATCAATTGTAGTGCCCGGACAAAACTGAAAAGTTGGTTGGGCACTGTATGGATAATTTCCGGGAAAGTTTACTTTTAGTATCACATTATAATTTTTGTTACACGCTGTGACTGTGCAACTTCTTTCAACCGCATCCATCGTATTTACCTAGATAAAAACCTCGATTATTTAATTTTATTGTATTTATGGTATTGAATAATTCGTGTTCGATTATTTAATTCTTTACCTCTATATTTGGTATATTCATATTTATAAGTGAAAACTCTTGTTGCAGAGTTTTTGGTTGAGTGGGAGAAGGCACTTCTTTATCCTGGTCGGAAAGATTTAAATCATGATTTATTGTCGATCCGTCCATCTTTGTCTCATAGTTCAATTCTGATTCATTCTGCGATTCATGCAATTGTAGTTGTTGCACTGACTGTAAGGATCCTGCCAAATTTCAATTATTTTTAGAACAATTTTTAAGCGATACAATACTTATTGTACAGAAATATATGATTGAGAACTTACTTAAATTATTATCTTCTGAATACTGAGTGTAAACAGAAGTTCCATCTTCTATATCGTTCCCGCACAGCTGAAAGAAAAAAAGTCAAGCCTTTTCTTCTTCTTTTTTTTTTTTTACTAGAGAGTAAAATTAAGACGAACCTTTTTTAAGAAGGGGTCGATTTTAAATATCCTTAGACACTGGTCCTTCGACCACGTAATTAACTCGTAATCATTGTTTTCTGCAGGACAATTGAACGTTAAGATCTAAATATAATATCGGATTTAATGCTGATTAATGTACAATACCATCTTTTTGTTGTCTCCATTGAAATTCTAATACGACATCTGTATGTCCTACGAAAGTATAAATTGGTGAACTGAGATTCGCCGTATTCCACAATAGGAGGCTATTTTCTCCTCGACGCAATTGTGGAACTACAATTGTAACGAGGCCTTCTCCAAAAGGCTAAAAAGGGTAGATAATTTTAATTTACAATTTCTAACAAAATAGTGGAGGGTTTTAAAAATCAAGAGAACTTTCATACCGTATATCTCGCCCGCCATACTGGAGAATTTGTTGTAAGAATACTTTCTGCTCTTCGGGGATTTCCGATATCAAATACTTTTACTGTACAGTCCTGACTCGAAGTTGCTATTTGATTTTGTTGGAAAGGACACCAATCTAAACCATGAATCTAAAAGAAATTTAAAAAAAATCAACAACAGAAAGATTCCTAGTTTAAAAAATTTTAGTCATAATAGAAAGTAGGAAGAAATTAAGAATTGCAACTGCTGGTGTTATTTTCACGATACCTTTGTCAAATGAGCTGCTATGTATTGTATAGGACTGTTTCCTTTTCTTTGGTCCCATATTTTTACGTCTCCGTCGTGCGCGGTTGCCAAGATGTGTGGAGATAATATATTCCATTGCACTTGGGATGCACCAGCTAAATTGGATTAAATTAAAGATTCTTTAGCAGTTTTTTAATTTCAACGCATTCAATTTTTCAACTGTACAAAATAATTGAACAATTTTTACACTTTTAAAATTTTAAGGCTTCTCATCTTACCAACTGCAGAAAGAGATAGACTCGGTTTTCGTTGATCTCTTATGTCCCAAATGTGTATAAAAGTGTCGATACTGCACGAGGCCAAAAGGTCAGGCTCCGAAGGATGCCAATTCAAATCACTAACAACACGCGTATGTGCCCTTAGGCTGTGAATGGTTTGCAAATCGTATCCCCCTCCTCCAGTGAAACATAAGATTTCGACACGGGTATTACTCTGAAAAAAGTATATCAGTTCAAATTAGTGATGATAAAAGCAAAAGATAGCGTGGAGTACACAAACATAAAAGCCAGACTTACGGAAATGGCACAAAGATGAGAATTTGAAGCAGTGGGGTTCCATTCAGCCGAACTAACTTCGTATTTACTTTGTCTATGAAACTTTTTTAGCGAATCAGAAACATCGTCGAGTTGTTTAATAGCAAAGCACCTGCGCCTGTAAACAGAATATAATAAAATTGTTATTATGAGTTCTTAATTATTTCCAAATAACAAAAACGAATAATAAGTCTGGAGCTTTTTTGCCTATCATTTTAAGTTAAAAACTTTGAGAAACTTCTGTTTAAAAAAAATATTTCAAATACGAAAAAAACGTTTAACTTGCAAATTACAGAAGTGAAACTAAACAGAATTGATCTCACATTAACAACACCATGTATAGAAACTGTGATAGTTCTTTAAATAAACAAACATACTCACCCCGCCAATAAAACAAAGTTACCAGTGGCATCAACTGCCATAGAATTGGCCTGTAAAACAAAATCAAAGCAATGATTATTATTGCATTCAGATTTCAACAATGTAGTTTTTGTACAAAATTTCACTGACATAAACATTGCTTCAAACGAGTTTTAGATTAAATCTAAGTTTATTTACCTGTAAATCTCGGTGCTCGGTGACGACATAGTTGCTTCCCCAGCGTTTTGACATTTTTGTAATCAAAAATTGACTTCTGTCATCACATTGAGAGAGGTTAGGAACATACCTCTATAGCTTCAACGCTTAATCTTAAACATCGCAAGCGCGCAAAGTCATATATATGTGTGCATATGTTGATATGTGTCAGTTGGCGTTAGTGCAATCCGGCAATTCACATTAAACCATATACATACTTATACATAACTATAAGTTGACACATTGCACACATCGACCCACCACAATTATATATATGTATATATATACATAAACATATATCAATGTAAGCTTAGCGATCGCAACGCTTTTGCGTCGGTCAGGAACCAACAGGAACCCACGAACCCTTCTCTTTGCTTCACTTTCCCCTCCGGAGTCTATAAACCCTCGACTGCCCATGACATCAAGCAAAAAGTGGGAGCAAAAGATAGAGAAAGAAGTTTGGACGCTTTGTATGCTATTTCTGTCACGTACGACGCATTTGTGCACCTTTTGTATGCAGTTATCGTAATATCGCTCGAGTTTTGTGTCCACCCGATAGTGAAAAATCCCAGTGTTTATCGAGGAAGTGTTTTTTGAGCTGGTGGTTTTCTAAATCCGTAATTCTGTGAGTGAATAACAATGTTTGTGATCATGGATTGTTTTCACCATTAACGGGCCTTGAGTAAAAGTTTTGACAACTGATCCTTCATCTCGACTGCCCTCCTTCAACTCTTTCGTTTTGCGCGTTCGTCGTTTGACGAGAACAAGAAAAAGAATATAGTGAAAAAAGTGAAGTGTTTTTTTCTCGGCCAGAGTCCGAACTTCTTTTTGGACTAGAGTCTAGGCCGCTTGCTCTCGACGTATTATTCGCTGGCGAATTGTCAGCGAAGAGTGTTCCTAAGGTTCCTAAGCTAGATAATTGCGTCAAGACTGTAAAACTTGTTGATTTGGGCCCTAATTACTCTTCTTGATTTGTAATGTACCTCAAGTTCAGTACCGAGCGAAAAATCATTAAATCAACAATCAACTTCGTACACTCGAAGAGGAAAGGAATCTTCATACACAAGAAAAAAATGTTCAAAGATACAATAAGTCTTAGAAATCGTATAAGTTTCCTAACAGCACGTCGCTACTAAACGATTTTATTAAAGAGCGTTGTTGAAGCAAAGATTTTTTTGAGCTACGATCGATGAACGTGAGTGTCTTTCGTTGAACGACAGGTTCAGATCGATTCAAAACAACATCAAAGATCATTTATTGTGAGATCGTTTGCCAAGTTCAAGGCAGAAGAAGCGGCAAAAATGAAGCTGTTAGAGAGTTCGCGATTTGAAGCGATCAACAGCGCTTTGTCGATCACGACTGGTGACAGTAAAATAATAGGAAGGTGAGGATCACTTTTTTAGTTTTTTCGTTTTTTCGATTTTTCGATTTTTTTTTCATTGGTTTTTTTGCAGGATCGAGAGCTACTCATGCAAAATGGCTGGGAACGATAAACAGCTCTATAAAAGATTTAATTCAGAGCAAGGAGTTAATCCACATGATCTTCAAGCTCTGTCACCACCGCAGACTTCTCTTGGGACGTCGCCAGCGCAAAGTTACTGCAGGTATAAACGAGGGTATAAACTACATATAAAGGGCTCTTTCCCCTCCTTAGTCTCTGCTTGATTTTTGTCAAAAAAAAAACACCTGAACTAGTTGGAAAAAATTTCATAACAAGGGATGAACTTCTCTGAAGTTGTTTCTAGTTGCAAAGTATTTCTATTTTATTGTAAACTGATTGAGTTCAGGTCAACTGTCTTGATCTTTAGAGGCATTGACCCAACAAAAGAAAATATTTCTTGCTCAGAACATGTTTATGAACTGTCAACAAATTCAGGGTGGTCACTGAAGTCTTATTAAGAATGACCAACCTAGGCCGGTCAAAAAATAAATCTACTATCATTTCTCCATTTGTTGGTTTGGTGGCCATTCTGAACAAAAGAACTGCTCAATTAGTTTACTGAAACCAGTTTAAATTCAAGCTCGAGGGAGCAGTGACCTTGAAGGCTGTTTATAAAATATTTCTCGTTTAAAGCACGTATAGAGACAATTTTAAGAATAAAACACAGTTGCAAATTCTGTTTCTGTTTGTTGCAATTATGAATACAAGTACATAAATATAATCAATAGAATGTCTAAATCTTCAAAAATTATATTTGTTTAAAGCAAAATGTTTTCCGGTACAGAAAATATAGAAATTAATTTGAAAATTAACGAAACTAGATATAAAATACGAAAATTTACTTTTACGAAGCAGTCATTTCCTTAAATGCGTAAAATGACTGTTATCAAAATGCTTCATAAATGCATTTCAAGATAAAACGTAGATATTAACATATTTTCTTCTCAAATTAAACTGAAAATGGTTGAATTCATTCTAAAGTGTATTCAACTTCGTATTCTTAGAAATTTTATTTTTTTACTATTTATTTAAGTGCTATTTATTGAGAAATTGCTAAAACAAAAAAATTCAGATACTTGTTAATATTTTTTAATTAGCTCCATTGTTAAGAACACGTAAGACGAACTGTTCGAAAATATTGAGGTACGAACGTTGTTTTTGAAGATAAGACTTGCTGAATCAACAATCGTGACTGTATTCCTTATCACATTGTGTCTTAATGTGATTGAACGTAGAGGAGAAGATTAATTTCTTAAAACAAAGTTGTGGTTTCTTTGTTTTGACTGATAGAAAAATACATAATTACTTGTTTATAAAACACATTATTATTTTAAGTAAATAGTGGTTACAACCTCAACAATGTAGAAGTTGGAAGCGTTCATAAATATACAAGTTCAAGCTTGATGGGTTTAAAATTAAAGTTTTTTTACGGTGTTTTTTAACTATAGTCGCAGTATTTCTGGAGACGAGGATGGTCCTCTTTGTGACACAATAAGTCGCAAAACTTTGTTCTACTTGATTGCCACCTTGAATTCTGCTTTTCATCCTGATTACGATTTCTCCGATGCAAAGAGTCATGAATTCAGCAAAGAACCAAGTTTGCAGTGGGTCATGAATGCTGTTGACAGTAATCTCAGTGCTACAGCCGGAGATCATTATCGTACTCTGCGTACTGCTCTTTGGGCCGCTGTGGAAGACGAAATCTCCATGAGCGAATGCGATATTTACAGGTAATTTATCAAGGACTTCAACTTTCATATCTCTCGAATACAAAAAAAAAAAAAGGAAACAAAATTAATCCAGCGGACTGAAGATTGAACATGCAATAAATAATCAGATATTTTAATTATAATTGTAATCGGTTTTTAGTTACAATCCAGATTTGGCGTCTGACCCATTCGGTGAAGACGGATGTCTTTGGTCTTTCAATTACTTTTTCTACAACAAAAAATTAAAGAGGATCGTATTCTTTACTTGCAGAGCCATAAAGTAAGGGTATACTTGACAATCTTTCGATTACAACTATTAATTATTTTTTCAGAATTAATATTCAAAAATATGTTTTATTTTAGCCCTATTTATGCGCTAGACTCTGGCATTGGGAGTGACTTTACAATGGACGAAGACGAGGAAGATTATTAATTTTAAGCTACTTCAACTTGTAAAAAATTTCTTTATTCTCCATAGTATGAAAATTTAAAATCTTTATCTCCAATTTCCAAAATCAGTGAGATTGTTTATAGTATTTGTTGTGCTTTGACACCTATGAAACAATTTTCCTCACGCATGTAATTGTAAACAGTTTAAGAAGGTAAAGTCCTTGGAATTTAAGTAGACAGTGCAATTCTGCAGATAGTAGATTCGTTTCTTGATCTGTAAGTTACTTTCAAAAAGTTTTTATTCATTCGCTTGTAAAGCTTCTCTGTACTTTCATCCTAAAGAATCTTTTTTTAGGTAGATACAGAATTAATTATTAAGTCACCAGGACACTCGAATTTTTGTTGTTTATTTCTTATTTATATTTTTTTTTTCTTTATATTTTTGATGATTGATCTGATAATTCATTCAGACTGACCTTGTAGTCTCTAAACTTAGACTTGCGTTAAACTCACAGGATGAGTAAGATAATCCTCAAATGTATCACTTTTTAAATATTATTGCTTATATTTGTGTAGTGTTTACTGAGAGATGTTCAGAGAAATTCAATATTGTTATTTTTGATTGTAAATCATTCGGTTTTTGCACATCTATGTGATGGATTTGTAAAAGCGTACTAACTTTTTTTTTGTCATGTGATTACGTAGACTGCACAACGATCTGACTAACTCAGAATTCACAATATCTTTAAGATGAAGATGTAAAAAATCAAAACTTTTAGGCAAAGATCTCAATCGGATAATCATTTTCAGTGAGAATTAACAATCACTCCATAAAACATGTTACCGAAGTACAATATTTCAATGAATTTGCTTTAGGTAGAAGAGAAATTCACCATTTTGTAACTCTAGGTTACAGTGCACTTATATAACGTTTAAAATCATTTAAAAACACATCCCTTAATTGCTTATTGCCTTAAGCCTCTTATTACTTCTTAAGCCTATTACAGTACCAACGCATATTGTCAAAACTTATTCCCTTATCTTCATACTTTATTTTTAAATCACAGAACCACTTATATAAGATTATTCAGTAAAAATCAAATTTTAATTAGACGTCTAAAAGGCTGTTTTTGTCTCAGACATAAGAATTTGTAAATTATGTGAGAAGAAAATCGGAAGAATATGATAGGATATAAAATTAATTTTGTATGGAGAAGATCATACGAATTAATAATTGGCTGTAAAAATGAATTGTCTTTCCTTTAACAGTAGGTTCCTTTAACAATAGTCTATCATTGTTTTATTCTGAAATTTCAGGCACCCTTCGCAACTTCAAATATTTTTGTTAGAAGTTCAGAAAGTTCAAAAGAAAATTCGAAGTATTTCGAACGTTTTCTTAAATTGAGTAGAAGGTTTTAAGTTGAAATTGAAACAATAAGAAATGTAAACATTTCGAATTTATTACAGTACAGCGATAAAGTTTTTTCACAGAAATTAAAGAAGTCGAAATAATGCAAATAACTTTGCTTTTAAATACTTTAGATGTGATCGCGTTATTTTAATGTTAAAATCATCCGTGTAAATACTGTGAAAGCTTAACAGTAATTTCTACTTTTGCAAACGAAGATCATTTATAGTTAGATTAACTATATTTCATCGTTTTACATTCTCTTCGAGCCCCTACCTGACCAATACTTACAATCAGCGCAGATAATTTTAAAAATTCAAATATTAAACTATAAAACTAGTATAACTTACCTAATGCATTCACTTAAGTTTATTTATACATCATGACATCGGGGGACTGGTACATGCACATATATGCGTCGCAAAGTAGTCGTTTCGCATGTTCTGGTAGCTGTCGATCGTCAGTTATTTGTGACAACTCGTTGGCTCCTTCCTCGCTCAACAAATTTGGAAAGTCGGGACAGGGAACCATTTCGGGTATATTATAGCCGTTTTGTTCTCCTGAAATTGAAAAAATTATTACTGTCCATGAGACATGAAGAATAGGAGTCCGTTCTAATAGTGGACGGTTCTCAATCAATCAGTTATGAAAAATCGGGTAAATTTTAATGTTGTCTGAGAAATTCAGATTAGGGGAATGTGATAATTTACCATAAGAGCAATTTAGTTTCACCAACTTTATGTTCGCAGTAATAAATATTTGTTGTAAAGTTGGTGAAACTAAATTTCCTCTTATGGTAATTCCTATATGTTCTTAAAAATAGTAGAAAAGTAAAAATACCTTTTCGATCCGCCATGGAGTCGAAGAAACACCAAGGGGCTTCCGACCCAGGACCACATTTTACAAATGAAACATAGTGTGATGTTTCGATGCAAACTACAGCAAAAAGTTCCAAATATAATCGAGGGACGGAACAATGTTCTTGTAAAGCGGCGAAATCCATTGGAATTGTAAGCTTCTTCGGTTTATGATTGACTCTTCTTTCATGACGGTGAGCCTAAAAAGTGTAAAATATGCTATTGCAATTACTTCACTTTTTACTTTAAATTCATGTTTTAAATTGAAGGAAATAGTGTTTACCTTTTCAAGGCAAGCTGTACAGAATGCAATACTTTCAAGGCCCTCTCCGCATTCACCATAACATTGTTTGCACTCATAGATTGCCAGGTTAGAACAAACTGTACATTGCCTCGGAGCTACAGTACAAAATTGCAAAGGAATTTACGTTAAAAAAACAGCTTTCTTTCAAACTTTTGCCTTCAAGACCACTTTTAAACATTAAATAATTACTTACAGTCTTCTATTATGTCTGTCACGTCCAGCAACAACGTAGGCTGAATTTTCTGGTACATCTTAAAAGATTTTCCAAATCGAGGCATTTGTATGATTAGGCATGAAGGAACTTCTTTTAGCCTAATATTACTCGTCAAAAAACTCTGTTCCAACAATTGTTGTACTGTAGGCAAATTAAGATGTTCGTCCTTCTCCACAAAAAGTTGATAGTGATATGCCTCTTGATTAGAACTCAGTTTCAGAAAAGGCTCTGCATTTAGAATCTGTGCTACTAAAGACGTCAAGAATTCTTCCGGATCTAGAAAATATTCATAGTCTCAATGTAGAATTGTACTTAATAACATCAATATCTTTCATCAAATATAGAATAAAATTTGAAAGTACCTTTTTCTTCGCTCGTAAGTCCAGAAATGGATGATAATTTTTCAAGCAAAGTTCTAAGCTTCATGACGCGATCAGCTCGCACGTAAAAATTCTTTCTGAGTGGATTTACAATTTCCTCGCGAAGGACTCTTTGCACTTCTTCATATTGAGCACAGTCTTTTTCATTTGGCGGCCTAGAAAATAAAAAAATTATACCAAACATAGAACATTTTTTAGCATCAATCGAACATAGCATGCATTAGTTTCGTAATTTTATTAGAACTATGAAGTGGGATGGATTATTAATTATTAAACATGGGAAATGAGGTGGGAGTTTGTTACCTGAATAAAAGGTTGTCAAACACACTGGTAAACGTAAACATGCTGAAGAGAGTAGCATCTAAGTAGCAGGAATTGTGATGACCTTGTATTCCACGATTTTTTCCACAAATTTTCTCCAAATCACCCTTGACAGAAATAGGCCGCACCATTCCCTCAACTGGGAAACTCTCCATGTTCCCAAAATTATTATCCACATTTCCTTTGAATTTATGGCTGTCGACCTTTGAATTAAATTTGAATGGTTTATTTTAATAGTTAATTTTTTTTTAAATATGAGATTTTTCAATGTAGCTACTGATTTTTTGGTAGAGGAGAATGTAGGAAAATTTACGATACATAAAATTAATAGTAAAGTAGTAAACGCAAAGTGTTTTAGACTTACAGGAGTTTCGAATTGACGACATTTTTTTATGTCTGTGAACAAGGCTCTTTGTGGTTTACATTGAAAATATCTTGTGTCTTTGTAGATCCCATCTGTTCCTAAGTGATGTTCATCATCCTGTAGAAATATATAATTAATACAGGAACGCATGTTAGTTGAAATTGCTAATAAGGCAAGCTCGAAAATAGTAAAAAAAAATTGTAACTCTTGCCAATTCAACAGCTGCCATTATCTTTCCTGAACGGAGACCATCTGGATTTCCAATCCATTTAACGACACCAGAACGTGTTTCTTTATCCAAAAGTACTTTAACATTCGATCCAACCGACAACTCTCCAGTGTCAGGAACCACTCCGTGTTTATTGTTTCCTTCTTTTTCAGACTCATCATCTACAAAAAAAAAAAAATGAAAAGTTAAGAGTAATACAAGTAACTTTTGTAATTCCTCACAGTAATTACAATTAACCTTAAATAGATTTTGTAAATATAATACACTTTTCGCGAAATAAGTGTTGAAGACAAGGTAAGAATGTTTAGAAAAGTTTAGAAGAGTTTAAAAAGTGTTTTCAATTTTAGATTTCGAACTGCATACATTTTTCACCATAGTTCATCCAATATTGGCCATTGTAGTTAATATCTAAAGTACTGCAGGCGTCTGAATCAGTATCACTGCTCCACTGTTGTTGCAAAAGAAAAAGAGGAATGTCCTGAAGAATCGTCGCCATTTCATAACAAAATTACAGTAAAGGAGGTATTCTTCGCGATTCTCCCGGTGAGACTAAGCGCGGAATACGTGACTGGTTATTTTTAAACGCTTTAGTTATTTTTACTCTTTTTCGAGGTATGCGGAAGGCCACTCAAGCCCAAGCATTATTTACGGCATGCAAATTATCAACGTGGAACAATAGTAAACATAAAGCAAGGCTGCAAACCGAGTTTTGTTTTTACATTCGAACAAGACATTTCTTTAATCTAGATTAAAATTCATTAGAAATCTTTAAAAAAAATTATAAACCAGGAACAGTTTAAATAAATAAATAAAAGTAAGTAATTAATGAGAAATCTACTCGAATTTTGAGTTTTAACTGACTTTGCCGAATAAAAAATGTACTTTTTTGTTTTTAAGTAGTTTTAATTTATATAAAGTTTACTTTAAAACTGTTTGCAGCCTGAGATGAATATGTATAAACGTTTTATTTTTTTCTGCAAAAGGGTAAGTGAGATCTATGTGTATTTATTTTATATTAAAATGTGTTCATAAATAATTACCGAGTTGTAATAAATTATAGTCCTTAAGGATTCGGCTGCCTTTGCCGTTTTCACTGGATGCACTCAATACTGTCTTAAATACTGGATGTATTGAATTTGTTAACGACGCATCTTTGGTGAAAGACATAAACTCACGATTGTTATTAGCACTATCATCAAATACATAGCTATCCAAAATCGAGCCATTTGTATCTCGGACTTTCATAGATTCGTTGTTGCGACTGTTTCCACTGCTAACGAAATCTTCTACTCGTTTTGGTATTAGAATATCCTTGTGCAAATTCGCTATTAAAAGAGAAGTCCCATTTTAATTTTTATTTTTAAGCAAAGAATATATTGAGAGGATTGTGTGATACTATTCGAATTTTATATTGAATTGATGTTTCATACAATCCGCAAATAGATCTAAAATTAAAAACCATTACTTCTATCCCCATTCCTGAGGGTTTCCAAAGCTTCTTTACTGCAAGGTGTAATACTGTTTATTGCTGCAAACTTTATATTAGCAGGCTCTTTACCTTCCTAAAAATAATAGTTATATTAATTATCAATCATAAAATCCTGTAAATAGTTTGGCAGGTTACGCTTTTAAGAACAAAATTAAACGCTTTTTTAGTTAACGTCAATTATAGTAATTTTCAAAGCATTAACTAAGAAAATCTATGTACGACAGCTCCTCAAGCGATTGTATATTGAATCCGAATTTCAAACTTTTGTTTTATTCTCCGAAGAACGTTTCTGAAAATAGACAATTGATTAATGTTTTAATTACCTGTAAATCGAGGCCGAAATAAATTCCTTCTCCCGATTCTGGTACTGGTCCAATGAAAGTGACAGTTGCAAGACACGTGTCAGATGAGCTGCCATTGGGAGAAAACCATACTTTGCTGTTTTCTCGAATATTTTCAATATCTTTGCACAATTGTTTATTATTCGCAATTTTCACTCTTTCTTCAGGTGCATCAACTGCAACTAAATAACGCCATAACTTTTTTGATACTGGAATAAGATCATAACTATGACATCTCCACTCTGTATTATGCCATAAACTACGTTCAGGTGATTCTTTGATTTTTATTCGAACCCTGTCATCTGATTCTTTTCCTACTGCTTCTACGAGCATTCCTTGTTTTAAAATAGTGACATTAACGTCGCATTTTCCTGAAATTCTGTTCAAAACTGTATCTTTTCTCACAATATAGTGCTGTGTCCTTAAATGTTCCTCGATCATTTTACTACACCAATCCTCCATCTCGATTAACGAGCATTTATTGAATATATTCAATAAAAATTAATTTAAAAATAAAGCAATTTTTGCTGTTTTGTTGGGTAACATTGTAAAGGTAAAAGAGTTAAGTATTATCATTTTAAGTAACATTCTGGATGACGACACAATTCAAGTCTCAAAATTATGTTTAACACGTCCAACGGACGTGTAATAATTTTCCCATAGATCACATCGTATGAGTAAGAATTTCGTAATGTCTCAGCTTTAGGTAAAAATTAGATCACAATAACATGCAGCACTAACATTGAACAATTTCCATTTCTTTTTAAGTTTTTACTTGTCGAGTTGATTGTTGACAACGTGTTTTTTCTCCGAAAACAAATGACAGGTGATTGGAGACAAATGGTCACGTGACACAGGGAAGCGCCATCTTCTTTTTCTGTATCTTTTTCGGCGCAATTTTTAAATCTCTTCTTTGTAGGAAGTGATTTTGGATGTTTATATAATTATAATATTTAATTTGACAGATAATTGTATCTATCATTACTTCAAGTTAATAATCTAGTAGTTAAAATAAAGTTTAAATTATTGTTAATGTATTTTTAAGTGTTTTTTTTTTAATACATTCTAATGCGCATGCGTACCCGCGGTCCGCCATCTTTTACATCGATTTCTTCCCGCTTCCTGTTTCTGGTAAGTGCAGTTCGTCTCCCAAAATATTAATATTTTTTAGTAAAAATCCGTAAAACTTGGAGAGATCCGATAATTTATTATAAAAATATCAGACGAGAGAGAATTGTACGTAAAAATGTTATTTTAATTTACCAGCCGTTTGTAAATAATTTTCGGAATGCTTTTGTTATAAATATACTAACCTCAAATTGTAAATTTCATTTTTCGTTTTTTAACAAGATTTACAAATCTTATTTTAATTTTCAGTTGTTGCAGTGAAAAGCAGACGTGAAAAATGGCCAAGTCCAAGAATCACACGAATCATAACCAGAGTAAGTATTATAATTGAATGTGTAAATGTTTGAAGAGAGGTTAACCTCAATGTCAAAAAAGTCCAAAGCTTTCTGTTTTAATACAAACGTGCTTTTTGTAATTTTATCAGAATCTTTTTTGTTAAAATTATCTTGTGTAATCATAAGCCGAAAAGTTAAACAAATCTTTTTTCTAATTCATTCAAAATTAATAATTAATAACGACTAAAATTTATCGGACGAAAGTAGTTTTACTCAAGGTTTTTGTTTTTATTTTTATCAAAAAGCGACTTTGCGTAATAATACAGTTCAAATTTGGTTCTATTACTATAATTTTATTTTTAATATATTTTGTACTATGATTAATACTTTCCTATTCATCATTTTTGGTAAAGATTTAATGTTTTTTTATGATTTGAAATTGAATTGGGAAGTTGTAAATGATTGTTTTTTTTTTTTTTTTGTATATAAAAGAGTCTCTAAGTAAATTAAATTTTGAATCTTTAAAATTTCTTATGCTTTAGTTTTTAAGTCTTTTTTTAATAAAACATTTGAAAATAGGATATTTTTTAAAGTTAAAAATGTAATTTTCAGACAGAAAAGCTCACCGCAATGGAATCAAGAAGCCAAAACGTTACAGGCACGAATCTACCCTTGGTGTAAGTTTTAATCTGTTCTTTTGAGTTACGAAAACAAATATATTTGCTAATTTTAAATTTAATCCAGGACATATAAAAGTAATTTTTAAATTTAGTAATAAAAAAAATCAGAATTAGTTCTCTGGATTCAAAAAAAGAGATGTTTTTTTTTTCTTCTCCTTCTGTTTTCTTTTAATTATATTTTGATTTAATATTCTTTAACTTCAAAAAAATATTAGTTTTAAAAGTTTACTAACAATAAAATCAATTTCCAAAATTAACAAAATATAGTATAAGGATAACCGTTTTACAGATGGATTTGAAATTCTTGCGTAATCAGCGATTTGCAAAGAAGCACAATCTGAAACCAAAAGCACAGATCAAGAGGGCAGCCGAACGTGTAGCTCTGCGCGAATCTAAGAAATAAATGCATTGTAATTTTTTCCTTTAATAAAAGATAAAAAAATCAATTTTTCGGTCTTATTTATTCAGTTGCTCTAGAATCCAAATTTTGATGCTTTGAAATATGAATAGCCTTTATCATTCTCATTGCGGTTAGCATTTTATATTTCTAATAAATTTAAAAAATTAGTAAATAAATAAAAAAAAATAAATAACTGTACAACTTCGAATCTTTTATAATTTTCTTGAATCGGTATAGACGTAAGATCTTTGTCATATTTACTTTGGACTATTGCAATAATAATTTTTATTATTACCATTTTATGACTTGACAATTTCTTGCAGGCTTATCTCTTTCAGTTTAGAACTTTGTAAAAAGAGAAAGCTATTCAAATGAGTTAGTGTAAATCCAATATGGCAGCCGTGAACACTGCAGAAGATCATCGAGGAGCGGAAAATCAAAAGCATATAATGAAACCCGCTCATATATTAATTTTTAGTGGAAAGAGAAAATCGGGTAAAGATTACATCACGGATAAATTATACGAGAGGTAATTTAATTTATTTAAACTAAAAGATAAATGAATGTATGAGGAAGCAAAGTTCAGTGGCCTACTAAATTCTTTTAAGACATAGAGAAAATGCATTTTAGCCAGTAGATACACGTTTCTTATCGTTTTCTTTACGTTTATCTGCTACGAATAATTAATTTTAATTGTTAGTTTTTTAATGTAATGCCTGAAAATCTGAAATATTGTTACAAGCACCAAGTCATGTGATTTATATATGGCCTTAAGTACATTTTTTTGATTAAATAATATTTAATTAAAGTTTTCACGATAATAATCATTTTATTGCTATTAAAGACACTACTATTAAATACATTATTTAAAGATGAATTTTATAACATAGGAATTTAAAGCAGAAAATTAAGTTAATCCTGATTATTTATTTCTAGAATCGGAAGTAACAAAAGCGTTATTATAAAATTGTCTGGCCCAATAAAAACTCATTGGGCTAAAACTTCAAATCTGGATATTAGTCAGTTGCTTGGAGATGGAGCCTACAAGGAAAAATATAGACTTGAAATGGCTAAATGGGGAGAAGATACAAGAAGAAAAGATTATGGCGTCTTTTGTCGAGCAGCCATTGAAATGTATAATGGTAGAGTATGATAATAATCTTGAATTTGAAGTATCTATTTCTGTTTAAGGTATAGTATTATAATTTTTTAGCTGAGAACAAACCGATTTGGATTGTAAGTGATGCAAGAAGAAAAACGGATATTCAATGGTTCTTAGAAAATTATGGCGAGCTTTGTAAAACTATACGAATAAATAGTAGTGAAACTGTTAGGAGAAAAAGGGGTTGGACTTTTACACCAGGTATATGAGTGTAATCAACTTTAAACTGAGTTAATTCAAAAAGATTTTTATTTAAAAAGGTTTTTGAAAATTGATTTTTCTGTAGGTATCGACGATATGGAGACAGAATGTGATTTGGATGATGTGAATAATTGGGATCTTCATTTAAATAACGACACTGAAAATGTGGAAGATATATTAAACCAAATTTTAGAACTTATCAACTGATTAACAATTAATTCATAATACAAGACGACATTTGCATAATCAATACATTATATATTATTGCAAAATTTGTTGCTTGTTTTTTTAATGTTTTAGAATAATTTATATAAAAATTTGATGTACAATTTATAATAAATAAACTAGCAGAATAATAATTTCTATTAAGTTAATCGCTAAGTTAATCGAATTCTAATTGATACAATAAGTGAATGTAAATGAAATAAAAAAATATAGAATTAAATATTAAAAACGACTCTCAATTTACATTTTGCATATAATTTAAGGGATGGGTTGATCTATAAATAAACATTTTTAATGGGTATATTTTTGGTTTAGGGTGTAAGGTTAATTCATAGTAGATTGGGGATATATATGGGGCATTCCCTGCCAAATCGACCACTTTGACCCCGACTCCTTTCGATTTGTCTGAAACTTTTTTTTTCTTTTTCTACCCTATCGAAAACATTTTTCAGAATTTTTTCAAATTTTTTTACCTAACCCAAAAAAAATTATGGGTTTTTCAAAAAAATGACTTTTTTCTTTTACACATGGCCGTAACTTTTTAAAAAATTGACTTATCGGAACTTTTTTTTTTTTTAATTTTTGTTTTTAAATGCATTTTTCAGAAAAAAAATTATAAAAATTATACAGATCTATCTTCAACGTTTTTGTTTTTAAATTTTCTGAAAAAAACGGGAATTTCGAGACGATTGTCATTTTTAATTTTTTTTTCTGGCCTTTTCGAAAAAAATTGAAATTTTTCCGATGACTACCACTTTTAATTATTATTATTTTTTTCCAAATTTTAAGGTTCTCTGTACATTCTAAAAAATTTTCAGAGTAGTGTTATGAAAAATAAGCTGAATTAAAAAAAAAATTTTTTTAATTGAAAAAGAAAAATAGAAAACGAAAAAATTCCCCTCTGAAAATTTCAGAGAATTTGCGGAAAATGTTAAAGTTTTTTATGAAAAAAAGGAAAAAAATTAAAAATGACAATCATCTCAAAATTTCCGTTTTTTTTTTTCGAAAAATTTCAAAAAAAGTGTTGAAGATGGATCTGTGTAATTTTTATAAATTTTTTTTTTGAAAAGTGCATTAAAAACAAAAATTTTGAAAAAAAAAATGTCCCGATAAGTCAATTTTTGAAAAAGTTACGGCCATTTGAAAAAGAAAAAAGTCATTTTTTTTAAAAACCCTTAACATTTTTTGGGTTAGGTAAAAAAATTTGAAAAAATTCTGAAAAATGTTTTCTATATAATAGAAAAAGATAAAAAAAAGTTTCAGCCAAATCGAAAGGGGTCGGGGTCAAAAGTAGTCGATTTGGCATGGAATGCCCCATATGTAGTTTAATTTTCAAGTTTTGGTACCGCCATTTTTATTTTACTTTTTTACACGACTGTATAATTTTGAATATTTATTTCGATATTATATATTGAATATTTATTAATAAACAAATTTAAAGCAAAAATTAAAAGTTAAGTTATACCTTTGGTTATCCAAACATAAGTGTGCGATTAGTAGTTAGATTACTGGCCGCTTGGAATTACCGTTCTCTTTATCTTATTTTTTTTCATAATTGTATAATTTGGAACATTTATTTCAATATTATATAATGAATATTTATAATCAAATTTAAAAAAAAAATTAAAAGTTAGGTTAAAAAAGACTTTCTTCAAGACTACGGAAGTCAAATTCTGCTTGGTTGCACAGGAACTACATATGTACAACTGGAGTCAAAGGTTCAACTCTTATCGGCAGGTCTTTCCTGTCATTGGTCCAAATTTGGCGCTCGATTCAAAATCGAATTAGATTAATTTGCTTTTAAATCGCGCGCCAAATTTTGACCAATGGCAGCATTTCTCCGGTTGGTAGCCAACATGTGCTGCGCGCGCAGGCTGCCACTTTTGATAGCACTGTGCTGATTGGCTCAAATGGTTAAATTCTTGGAAGTTTGAAAATTTGCTGAAAATACGTTAGAATGGAATATGTCCTGCATTATCATTAGTGTTTGTGAATATTGGAGCTCACGCTCGCAATGTTTATTTCTATTCTGGGACTTGGGGGTGCGTCGATGGGATAAAAAATCTTTCGAATTTGTGATGATTAAGTGATTTGACTCGTGGGTATTAAATAGACAATCATTAGTATGGTGTTCGTGAATCTTGGAGGTCAATGCTCCCAATTGTTATTTACATTCTGCGACACTGGGACTTGAAAGTGCGTCGATGGGATAAAAATTCGTTCGCACTTGTGATTTGACTTGTGTGTTAGACAGTCGCTAGTAGTGTTCGTGAATCTTGGAGATCACGCTCGCAATGTTTATTTACATTCTGGGACAATTGGGAGTGAGTTGATTGGACAAACAATCGTTCGCGTTTGTGCTGATTAGGTGGTTTGTTTTGACTGGTGGTCGTTACAAAGACAATGGAGACAATGTAATTCGATCCCAACCGTTGTGCTTTTACCATTTCCATATGCCGATCGTCTCAACAACATCTTAAGGGTCGACGTTTGTAGGAATTTTGTGTCGAATTTTTTATTAATAGTGTTAAAAACTAGATTCGCGAAGTATTGAGTTTACGAAGTGATGACAAAATGTGTGACGAAGTAAGGAAACTGGAGATTGTTCACTAGGTTATGTTTGCTCGTCAGTGTCTTTTTTTCAAATATGTAATACCTAGTGCTTCAGAAGAACGATCGACTGCAACAAAATAGAACACAACAGAGTGGTAAGTTATCTTTTACATAAACTAATATATGCTTCAATATATGCTCAAAAAGAATATTTTTTCCAGTTTATTTTGGGGTGCAATATTAAACTTTTTGTGTACACTGTAAAAATTTTTTTTTGTTGATTTCCTACTTTTCTTTATAATTTTATCTAAATTTGTAAAATAACTTCGTGCAGCGTAGTGAATTTACCAAGAATCTTGTAAAATCGTCAGGTGCAATGATAGAATTTTTACAGGTTACGGTTGGATTTCACAAGATTTTGTAAATTTACCTCTTTCAGAGTGGGTAAGTTTCTTCCCAATATTGAAAGAGGTAAATTTACAAAATCTTGTGAAAATCCAAACGTAACCTATACAAATTCTACATTGAACCTGACGATTTTACAAGATTCTTGGTAAATTCACTACGCTGCACGAAGTTATTTTACAAGTTTAGATAAAATTACAAAAAAAAAAGTAGGAAATCTACAAAAAATTTTTTTTACAGTGTAGGTTATTAAACACCTGGTACAAGAAACATTTTTTTAAATCAAATAATCTTCAAAATGATACTATAATTACTTTATCTATAATATTTTTTCTTCTTCAGGTGCACTATTTTGACTAATAAGTTAATGGACACTGAATCAGTATGGAGTCAAGTGAAACAGTTTCACGTTCAGATCGACATTGCTACGAAGAAAATCTATCGAGTACACAATTAATTAGTGTTGATGCTCGAAATCCTCGACAACAAAGGTTGCCGGTAGGTTTTCACAATTTTTGTGCGAATATTTTTCTATAGCTTCCTTTTTTAATTTACAGTTTTTCAATGTAAAATGTTTTTTATCTTAGAGTATTAGAGCATGTAAAAACAAAGTTCTGTGAGGGAAGATTTCGTCTCCAATCGAATTTTGAGACAATATGAAGCGAGAAAAGTGCAATAATGTCTGACTAACGACATTTAAGAAAGAGAAAGTCTACATCTTCAACTTTATCACGTTAAAATCCAGGTAAAGCTGTGGTTCTTATACATGTAATTGATAATAATTGAATTTAATGTTGCAAAAATTTTTGAACAAAGAGAAATTGATTTACAATTCGAGATAAATTCTCTATAAGTAGTGATTCTACTTATTCGTAAGTAGGGAGATTTAATAAGGTGTGGTTTCGCGCTTGGGGCAGGTGGAGT
>JAUESH010000015.1:11688393-11736941 GCA_032275165.1 Synergus magnus
TATATATGTGTGTATTGCGAAACTTGGAAGGCAACCACTTGTTTGCTGATCGTGCTTTCCTGATGTGCAAACTTACTATGCGCGTCGTGCGACATTGCAAAGTCACTGCGATTTGCTTACATGCACCTTGCTTTTCCACATTCTGGAAAATACACTACTCACAGCTCACACTGTACGTCAATTATAATCTACATTTAATTAAGAGTTACAAACGAAAGGAAACTGAAAAAGCCATATTAAATAATAAATCGGGAATATGCATTGCATGCATTAAATATAACATCGTTAACAAATTCTACGTTTTTTTTTTTAAACGATGAAAGTATGTAAAATGCAAACCGTATTTGTCTTCATTTCTCAATTATTGTAATAAAAAGTATGTAATAATTTCCAGACTAAAATTTGAATTGAATGTTAAATTTTAATCAACAATCAAGACCATCTAAAAATAAATTGCCCTTATTCAAAATTTTGTGAATCTGTGTGTAACAAAAAAGGTGTAATAAAAATTTTTCTTAACATGGGGCAATATCTATATTATATTTTATAGTATATTTTATGTTTAATTGTGAAAATTAAGAATTTAACTATACAAATAGCAACATTATTATGCTTTTCTTGACAAAAATGCATTGATATACAATATTTTGATATGGAAAAAAAAGTATAGAGTTTTTTTTTCTGAGGATTTTCTATGAAAAGAGCACTGGTATCTATATATACAGTTTCGCGAATTGGTTCTTTTGTTCTTTATTTTGAGAGTGCTTCTTGCAAGTAAACTGCAGTTGGAGGTTGCGAATGGAAAGAAGGGTTAGAGAATATCGCCAGGCCTTCGAATTGGCGAACATGGAATCAAGGCAGTATACTAGGTGAAGAAGTGATTCGCAAATTTGCACGACTACTACATGCATGCATGCGTACGTCTGTGTTCTGTGCAAAATACTGACAAAGCCGAGGCACTATACACATATATATAGACTTGTTCGACTGCTTCCATATAAACGAATACCATCAACTTCTACATCCACCTATAAGAGTCCCAGAAGAGATGATTACTTGATTAGATCCTGAATTAGATCCTTTCATCTCATGACACGTATTACAAATATTTAATTTTGGGGGTTACAAAAAAACTTTTGAAATTTAAAAATTCATAGGGGAAATAGGGGTAAAATTCGTCAAAATCTCTTAAAATTCGTTGAGGAATTTTAAAATTACGTAAAATTTGTTAAAATGTCTAAGATTCTTAGAGCTCCCTTGAAATTACTTAAAATTCCACGACAACTTTTAAAATTCCTTACAATGCGTTAAAATCTCTTAAAATTCTTGGAAACCTCTTGAAGTCCCTTAACATTCTAGGACAAACTTTAAAATCACGTAAAATTTGTCAAAATTCTTTAAAAATATGTCAAATTTCATAAAATTCCTAAAAATCTCTTGAGATTCCTTAACTCTAGACGGATCCCGTTAATTTTTTTACCCTCACCGGATCCTCTGGGGGACGAACGTCCCCCATTTGGATTCCCTGTGCACAATCTTTTCCTTTCATCGGAATGAGGGGGCGAGGGGTGAATGGGAAAGTGAATAGAAGAGGTGTGACTTATAATAGGGGTAGATCATTTTTTTCATCAAAATTTACAGTAAAAAATGAGGTATTTAAGTAGTATTTAATATAGATTTAATTTGATAAGAAATGAGATTGAATCGAATATTACGAAAAAAAGAGATGTATTTTGCAATACTGTGTACAAGTAGCTTTTTTCTAAACAATAATGCGAACATGTAAATTGTGAACTTTAACACTTTACGACAATCTTCAATAAGAAATTTTTGAAATTGCAAAAACTAAAAATGCTAAGTGAAATAATGAACGAAATATCAAAAAAGCTAGTGATTTTTGAAGAAGAGGGTTCAAAGAATGAGAATCTCTGCGTGCTGCAGATGACAAACGTCGCAAACTTATCCGGTTTTGTGTAGTAACTTGCAGGCGTAATAACCTGTTGAGCAATTTCAGTTCGCTTTCGATGAGGAGATGAGAAAAGTGAGCAGGTATCTGGCTTCAGAGGTGGTCAACTTAGATTTCATTTATGGCATTGAAGAGAGTAGGAGAGGGCCGGTTGAGTGCAATTAAATATATCGGGCCGCTTTTGTGCCGATGAATTCGGCGGCTATTTAATAAAAAGTATCCGGATGCTAGCAGGATAGCAGAAGTAAGCCGTGGTGTTGGTATACGCATATGGCGAAGTCAGACGACTGAGGAATCCTTATATATACCTGAAGTGACCTCAAGTCGCCGTAGGTCGCGAAACTTTTTTGCGACAATAAGCTCGTGGCATATAATTAAACTCTCATCAGGGATGGCAGGAGGTCCAGGAGGATTTTCGCGGGTAATCATTTTTTTTTGGCGGGGATTAGAAGAGAGTGCCAAAGTTTCCATCAAGTAAAGCACTCTATCAGGAGAGCGTGCAAAAGAGTTGGTTCTCGTTCGTATAGCGTTTCACTCTGTAGCCAGGGGTTTTCATTTTACTGATACCGCGCCTGAAAAATCGGTTTATTGTATTATTTTACATAAAATTGTAATTTTTTCCTACACTTTGTTAATTCTTTTGAGTAGTTCTTTGGCCAAATAAAATACAATTATTTTCTCTGTGATTATCAGAAAATATGTCGAATTTTCTATGTTTTGGATGTATACTTGCACAGGTTGAAAGAATTTAATCAAGACTTTTGCGTTGTTTTCAAGTCTGCTTATTAAAATCCATACATATGATACATTATTATTCATTAGATTCTTAATTGTTTTCAGATAGAGTCTCTCTTGATTCTGAAAAAGAGATGCCAAAGTTGGAATATCAATTTTGATTAGATAAATGTTTGGATGTTTGAATATCCTTGCGTGATGATAATAATAATTAATATAAAAAGTTGTAATTCCTTCCTGTCATATTCTCTCGATGCGGTTGTTAGTGTGACTCTGCGGATACGTGGATTTTCCACGTTTATAGAGTAGTGTATATCGTAAGTGGCTGCGGTATTCGGCTAGTCAGATCGATGAGACGCCGTCGTCGCGGCGCCTCGCAAACGCCCAACTTTCTCCCTTCTGCTCCAACCACTCTATTTTCTCTCCCTTCATAATTTTTATTTAGTTACCCATGACGAATGCGACTATTATTCTCATGTCCGGTACATAATAACAACGTTTCTTCTAATTTAATCTTCTATCGGTTTCAAATTACCTGTCGGTCCTGAAATTATCTTTATTACTCATTCATGCCCTCTAAAATTAAATTGATTAAAAAAGCACCATTAATATTGAAGATAAATTTTAATCGATTCAAAGATATTTTAGCTCTGATCTCGATTCTAAAATACAGGTGGCGAATACTAATCCAACCAAAAGGTGAAGAGAGAATGTAGCTTCAGATTTCGAGAATCAATTTTCGGCATAATCGCAAACACTTTTTTATGATAGGATAAGCTAAACTCTCAGGCGCAAGAAAAGAAAGAAGTGCTTGCACTGGAAATGGAAGGTTCTGGTCAGGCATAGAGAGACATTTACAAAATGAGTTATAATAAACAGTATCAAAGTTTATATATTCTTTCTAAGTACATCTCAGCCTTTATTGTCTTACCATAAATTGACTCTTCTACTGAAAAGTAACTTCAGGATACATGATGTCTGAATAAAGAAAACGTTTTAAGTAGAAACGGAATATTCTCTTCAGACATAGAGGGAAACTTTTTAATCTTTCAAACTTAGACAGAGTACTAAGATTCTGTAATCCTTTCTAAGTAGTTCAGAATATCGTTGTCTTACAGTAAATTGCCTTTTCTACTAAGAATTACCACGAGCGTGCAAGTAGAAACGGAAAGTTGTGGCCAGACCGGCTGGTTATTTTTTACTCTTTTTTCAGACCGGAATTATAACATCCCGGATGCAATAAAGAGTTGAGAATATTGAACTATGCAATTATTTTTTATATTTTTGTAGGCTATATGAATAAAATAATATACAATTTTCTGTAAAGTTTTGTGAATGCGTGTTTATGATATTAAATAATATGGTCGATGTCGATGATCTGCTGATGCATAACGGCCGAGATGCAAATAAGAAATAAGTTCGTAGCCTAATAAGCATGAAGTCCGGATTGTTAAATGAAGAAGCATCGTATCTCTCTACGCCCCGCCAGACATTCAGTCATGGCTCTTAATTAAGATTTTAATTGCGTGCCATGCAATTTGTGATCCTCTTCGGAGCCATCACCGATTCCACTTGTGCAGATACATTAATTCACGAGCACGGTCATGTGATCCGCGTTTTCGACGGGATACAGAATAGAAGTACCTTGCATACAATGACTTGTAAATGAGTCGGTTGTGCCTCTTCTGCAAACATTCAGACCACTTCTCCAGCTAAAGTGTTTCAGATCATCAACAGTTTCAAATCATCAACACAAACTATTCTACAAGATAAGAAAAAATGTCCCAATTTCCGATCCAATTGTCCATTTGTAACTGATTGGATTTCGAAATATATTTAAATCTTGTGATATTTAAAAAAATGTTTTTGAATGCATTTTATATCCTTTAAATTATACACTCACTTCGAGACATATCCAGGTTATAGAAGCAGTTTTTATGACAGATCTGAAAAGCCGATTTCCCGTCGTGAACCGGATAGGCTGTGTGTTTCATCCCCTGTCTGGGCCAGTTTTGGAAATTTCTACACGGGTGGAAGCGTTCAATTTAAAGATCTCGATATTGGAAAAGCTTTAAAAGAGTGAAATGTAAATTCACTTATACAAAGATGAAAATAAAAAGGCTACGAATTCTGTCGGGACTAAATAAAATTACTGTGAATAAAATCAATCAATGCGCCGGAAAAAATTTAATTTCTCATCCCATGATAACTTTTAACTAGACAGAAATTCAATAATTTCATAGACATCCTCTTAAGTCTCTCTTCAGTTCCACTTTAAGGAGACAAACTAGTAGCTTCTACTTTTTTCAGCTCATGAAACTCTTGAAAGAGTAATGAAATCTTTATTTAACGAATGAATTTTCGAAATAATTTTATTATTAAAAAAAAAAAGATTTAATTATGAAGATATATATTCTGCCAGATTGTCAGTAAACACGCATATGGGGAGTACGTACATAAAATCGCTTATCGTGTATTTGATGTACCTTGAGGCAGGGCGTAAAATTCGTAATCATGCTCCCTCGAGTATAAACGTTATGTATACCTCAAACTTTCGGTGTTTGCTTGCTGGGTTCCTAGGTGACCTGTTAAAGAGGTTTGCAAAGTTCTGGAAGAAGAAAAAATTATCTGCTACCTATGTATACCTTTTTGTAAATGTTCATCAGTTTAATTTTTAAAGTAAATAATATTAGAAGCAATTCTTACGCTTTTCGATTGTCTTTTACTCCAAATAATATTGAAGTTCTAAAAGCATGTGTTTTCATCCTTGGGTCCTATTTATCTTTCTACATTGTAGCAGGTTGCGTATATCTTTATAAAAAAGCTTGTATTTTGTAAACGAAGATACATGTCTCTATTAAATAGTCGCATGAAGATATATGAGCCGAGAAAAGGTAAAATCAAAAGATCAAATCAATAGATTTTCAAGCTGAAAAATGTCTGATTCGATATCTTTTGCTTTCTTTTTTCTAATTTATTAACTTTTCCTAATTTCCTCGATTCCTTTTCTTTTTAAATTAATCCAATCTTTCATATTTTTCCACCTTCATAGTAACATAAGAGGTACTTTTTAAATCGTTTACTTTAAAGAGAAAATTGCTTAATGTGTTTCTAATCTTAAAAAGGTCTTTATTATTAATTCATATAGATATAAGAGACATTTATATTGTCAAGTATTTTTCTTCTATCCTCTTGAATATCACAACGTAACACTTGACCTTTAGTGCTCCCCTTTATCTATTTTATCGTCCTTTCCCAATTTAGTCTGTGATTCGCAATTCGTGGAAGAACAAGTTGTCGAATATCCTATAGTTTCCTGTCAGTTTCTCCCCTAGGCCGGAAAAACACATTCAACCCCCGATCTTTATGATACTAGCGAAGGGCGTCAGACTTGCTGTCGCCGTTGAAAATCGAGCCGTTGCTCGTTGCTTCATGTCCTCCTTTTGTTCATTGTTCATTCATGTGCAGTTCAACTATATTAATAATTATAAGAAAAAAATTAATGAGGTAGAGGAAAGATTTCATGAGAAAATCATCTGCAAGGTTACTCACCTTAAAATGTCTTGAGAGAGCTTTCAAGTTCAGAGGTAGTTTTCCTTTATATAGATGAAAGCATTTTTTCTCAAGATAAGTTTTTCCTCAAGTAAGTTTTTACTCAAGTAAGTTTTAAATAGAAATTAGAAAAATATTTGTTTGAGAGATGAAAATTTTTAGGACAGTAATTTTAAAAACCATTTCGAAAAATTAACTAGAGCTCTAATAAAAGCGGGGCAAACCATTTAGAACCCGATTTGGGCCCTAGTATAATTTCTGCCCATAATTTATTTTATTCCATTTATTCAATTTCTACTATAATTTATAATTTCGTCTCTCTTATAAGAGTGACGAATAATTATGCAGAGATTTCCTGAAACGTAATTAATTCACGCTTAACACAATTTTCACAATCTACTTTATTCCTTTTGACACTCGTACAAGATTTTTTTTCACTCTTAATGTTAAAAGTTCACCAAGTTACAAATGACCTATTTTATATATTGTCCTTATAGAACTGTAACACAATTTTAACTTTTTAAAACTCTCGCTAAAGAGTTTATAAAAGTTTTAAAATGCTTTGTGCTTTACGTATGCACACATGTTTTCTTCTTTAAGTTCCACAGTATTTTAACAGATTGGAGAATGTAAAAGCAACTGATTTTTTTATGAAACATTTATTTAATAAACTTACACATTTTTAATAAAAATATACATTCGAGAAAATAATTTTACATAATTTAAATTCTGATAATGATTGCTAAATATAATAAAGTTTTTCACTCGAATTTAGGGTTAAAATATAGCCTTTACTGATCCCAAATCGCTAATCAATAGTTTAAAAGAGGGGAAAAAGTATTTCACGGACTTAACAATTCCTATATAATTATCGAAGATGAATGTCATCAAGTTTATTCGCGAAAGATATTAGAGTGATATTTATAGATATCTTTGGTAAGAAAACTCATTTTATAAGTATATTGATTATTTTTTTGTAGAGCTATTAAATTTTATTAATCCCGAATCATCTCAATAATTAATACCGATCGATCTTATAAATTCCATTGCTTATTAATAATTAAAAAATAGTACCCTTTTCAAGCAATGAAAATAAATTTTTTCCGCTCGGATAAAACATTTAGGATGATCGAGATAAAGACCCTCAATTCTCTGAGTTCCAATTTGTAATTCCCAGGACCAGACAGATTTCAAAAGATGAATCGCCCTTAGGAAATATATTGGTAGAAGCCAATTCTAATCTATCTTTTTCAATAAATTCACATCTTCAAATTAGGATTCCGCTTCGAGGATATTTCTGGAATTGGTTATTAATGCATTCATAAAAATTTGACAGTAGGATGATTCTAAATCATTATTTATTTATTTCCTAAATTTAGTCCTAAATTTAGGAACATATAAAGACATTTTCACATAAATTGCTTCAGTAATCTCAGAAGCATACCTCGCATTAGATCATTAGGGACGTGATTATGATATCCTAACTGTTCAAATAGATTTTGACATCTGAGGGGCTTAAGATCATAGTCCTGAATCGATGTTTTCTGGCAGGCTAGTAAAGACGGCGTTCAATACTAGCACCGCGTAGAAAATTGGTGGGGGATGACGAAAATACTGTAGTCTGATATTCTGATCAACTTATTTAGTAAGCAATAAAAACTTAGTCCCTTGTGGAGAAACCGCATCCCCCTTGATTTTAGAAGGATGCGGTGGACACTACCGCATAGCAGGCTAGGACCTTATTTCTATAGATACACTGATATAGTGCCGTTTAACATCCACGTCCTCCGCGTGCTTCTTCCGGATGTACTTTTGCCGCTCAAGTTTTCAATTTACGGGAGAAGTTCGCCGATGAGGAGGTTGAATATCCTCCGAACTTCACTTCTAGTGCACAATCGAATTAGGGACTACGTGACGATGTACCACCGCTAGAGATGAAGTCTAAAGAACCCTCTGTTAAATGCCCTTTGTTCTATAAATGTAATATGAAATCATCAAGTCATTTCAATTCATGTAATTTCTTAATTCTTTGAACATCTCTCTTTAACTTTAGAATGTCACAGTAGAACAATTTTGTGAACTCTCTTCACGTTCATTAAAGTACCTACTGATCATCTAGCCCAGCAGAAATGTTCTGACCTGGGCCGGATAGGGCATGAAACGCCGCCTCTGATAGGGGCCCGACCTGGTCCGATCGAGCCCCCATTTGAGCCGGATCAGACTTTGGACAGTCAGATCCAGGCCCGGTCGAGGCCGTGTGTTTCATTACCGATTTGGGGTTTCCCAATCGGGATTCAATCGAGGCCATGAAAAAATTTCTACAAGGGTAATTTCAAAATAATCCCATTTTATACGAAACTTGTGCCGAATAAATATCAGAATTCGGAATATGGAAACTTCCAGAGATTATATAGAGTTCATATCTTTCAACAGGACGTATTTGCAAATTTACAAATCTACTCTTTCGAGTGGATTTAGTATGTACCAGGTATCTAATTTGCAAAATAAGAGAATGAACAAGCGCTTCTGATTCTCGTATTCCTTGATGTATTCATATACAGATACACCGGTATGCATAATTTCAACATCAGTTACAATTTATATTCCGCAAAAGTTCCAACATTTCGAGCCAGATACTTCCTTAAAGCTTATACACCATATATTTTCATAACATTTTAATAAAAAATGCTCTCTCATGAAGAAAAAAATTATTTGGTTTTAGGTAATTGAAGCGCTTTTAACTTTTAATAAGCTCTTAAACTTTAAAGCACCAAAGTTTCAAACCATTTTAAATTGGATGCATCGTCTCTATAAAATTAAAAATAGTAATGAATACTTTAACAAATTGGCAATAATCAAACCGAGAAGAAACTTTATTCAGAAAATTTTCAAGATTGTGAATTTGTATGATTTTTATGAAAAATAAGGGAGGCTGCTCGTATAGATTTGCCAATTGTTTAATACGAACGACGTAAAGAGTTGCGGGGAATGACGTAAGATTCTGGAGTATAAAGAATCGATATACATACCGTTGACCCCAGACTGCTAAACTGCACCCACATAGAAGTATAGTCTCAAAGAACTTTACACCCGATATTAAAATTATTTTTAATTTTATATGCCTTTTACAGCAGTTTTAGCATTTGTGGTATTTTTAATAGTTTTAGGTGAATGAGGTAAATTTTAAGAAAAAAATCCAATCTCTTTGGTATATTAATGTGGAACAGAATAGGGGTTAGTATTACATCAGCATGGTACGCAGACGGGATGAGATTTCGTCATGCCACTGCGCTGGGTACAATTCATTACTCAGGGTTGAGGAATTACATGTGGGTACAACAGAAGTAACAAAATAAAGTAAGTTGTGACGAGATGAAGTGGAATATGACAAAAAACAAAACATTATGTATGAAGTTTTACATCTACTGGAAAATGTAGTGAAAAAAAAATTGAAAATGGTCGTGATAAAAGTAATTCAATGATTAAGTAAACAGGAATTAATTTTTTTAGTAAGTAATGTTTAAACTGGTTTATAAGGATACATAAATAAATTTTAACAAAAAATTTTCTTACTTATGTAACTTTGTGTAAACTAACTTTATGGCACGTAAGATATTGTTTTAATATTCCGCAGGATTCCAAGTGAATTCTCATTGGAAACCACGGGGAATCTTGATGGAAACTTCACGGAATCCCGAGCGATTTCAAACTGATCCCTAAGAGACCATCAAAGTATTTTTTAGTTTTAATTATGCTTTTTAAATTTAGTTATTCCGCGAGAACTTTTTTCATACAGGAGGAAAGGCCACAGTTCATTCGATCTTAAGTAAAGAAATGTTAAAGTTCATTCAGCATAATTACACTGCGGTAAAGAGGGTTTCAATTTGGCTTTAATGCATAGAAAATCAATGAATATTTTTTTTTTATAACAAAGTTAGAATGGATTTAATTAATTAATTTTGATATTACATTAAGCCACTCTTTAAATTCCTTGAGAAATTTAAAAATCCCTTTAAATATTATTTGAAACCCTCAAAATCTCTGGAAGTCGTAAGATCCTTAAAATCTATTAAAATTCTTACAGATCTTTTAAAATCCCATAAAATCACTCGAAATATTTCATCATCTATTGAAATTTTTTGAAATTCTGGGAAATCCCTTAAAATGAGTTGAATCTTTTGTAATATCTTGTGATATTTAAAAATGTCGTGAAAACTCTTTAAAAATGTTGAAATTTTTCAAAATCTCTTGAACAAAATGTTGAAATCTGAAGATTTCACTTTGCTGGATCATAAAGAAATCATCTTCCACTCTATTGCTTCACAAGAAGAATCTGCAACCGAAGTGTTTTTAAAACAAATATTTGCATCATCAAGTCCAAAGCATATAAACTTCCGCATCAGTTGCCGAAAATCTGACGCAATACTCGATCATAGTAAAGTGAACCGTTTCATCTATTTATCGATACGTGGAGCTTTAACGGATTTCATGGATTTTTAAAGAATTTTAAAGGTTTTGACGAATTTTAAAGGCTTTTTACGAATTTTAAGTGATCTTAAAGGATTTCAAAAGATTCTTATGACTTTTAAAAGATTTTGCGGATTTTGAAGATATTTAAGAAAATTTTAAAAGACTTTGATGAATTTAAAGGCTTTTTAGGAATTTTAAGTTATTTTAGGGAATTTAAAGAGATTTCACAAGATTTTAAAAATATCAAGACATCTTGAAGGATTTCAAGAGATTCTAGAGAATTTGAAGGGTTTTCAAGAGATTTCAAGTGATTTTAAGGGACTTTTAAGGAATTTCAATAAAAATTCTAAATCGTTTTAAGAATTTCAATTAATTTCAAAGAGAAATTTTAATTTCCTTTAGTAGTAGTGTTACTAATTCAGTTAGTAGGGAGTTACCAATTCATGTAGTCATATTGTATCATATCGTCATATCCTCCAACCATAATTTCCAGCCCCTTGGAATTCCCCGTCCTTGCTCTTTTGACCTTTGCTCTCCTGCAGGATTCCCAAATACAGACCCACCTCCAGCTCCAACCCCAATGACTTCACCATATGCAACCATCCACAATCCTCTCACACCGGCCGGTGTGATCTCAAGCCTGGTGTCACTATCAGCCGCTGCATCGCTTCGGTGGTTTCAACGGGGTAGTGATTGGCATGCGCTGCTTATTCTCATCAAGTGGGGGGAGGGGGGTCGAATTACTAGCGCACGCGCTCAATGCGTCCTCTTCCATTCTATTCTGGTGGGGGTGGAATCGTACATTCGTACTCTGGAGCCGGTGAGGGGTTCCAAGGGATGGCAGGGGGTCTTGCGCGAAACCGGCGCAGCAAAGTGAGGGGCCGTTAAGTCTGTCTGTCAGAGAGCCGGCAGCCCGCAACGCGAGCTGCTGTCTTCAATTTCCGTATTGGGGCTGCAATAAATAAGAATTTACTCGCTCGGAGGGGTCCACAGGCCCAGAAAAACTCAATTCCTCGACTCTTCCTCCTCCACCCCTCTATCCTTTCGAAAGCGGAAAAATTCCGCGCCTATCGTTCCCGGGAAAAGCAGGAAAACCCCTTGAAAGAAGGAGGAGAAAAGACAGAAACGGGGGAGAGGTCGTCTCTCCTCTCGTTTCGCGAGGTTCGCCTTTCCAAAAACTTTAACATTCTCATTTTCTCTTCATTCCGGGAACCTTGGATACATTGGAAAGCCAAGAAAGATAAGGTGAGTGCCACTCGTCAAGGTCCAGTTTTTTCAAGTTCTTTTTTAACCCCTTTGTGCCGCCCGCCGGATCAGCTGATTGCAGATTATTTCATGCAATGTGTCTCCTAACGTGTTTCCTGCTGTGATCATTAAGGGATTTTGATTACCTTATAGTTGGTGGATTGTGGGGTTTCTATTGGGAGGGGTTGTTGCCAAGGGAAGTACTGCAGTGCCGGGAACACGAAGTGGGGCAGGTCCGAAAGTTTGATCGGTTCTTACGTGGCGATTTGTATGTAGTAACCCTCGTGGTTCTTTTTTTTCTTTTAATCCTGTAAGAGTGAATTTATTTATTAATTTCAGTCCAGTGAAATTTTTTTATTGGAACGTTTGGTGTCAGAGATGAATTTCGTCAAGTGGAATCATCAGTTTTTTAACTAATGGTCAGTTTTGGATTATCATTCTTCCTTGACATAAGAACAAAATTTGTCTTTAAGTATCTTAAATTTGTATGAATCTGCAAACATAATTCTAATCTGCAACATGAATTCTGATCCCATTGAATAGAAATAAGGTTGCAGTTTTCTTTTAGAAAATACAGATTAATCTATAGAGAGAACCTACATAAAATCTTGCTTGGTTTATATAGATCTATAGAAAGTGAACAACAAGTTTTCTGTATAGATTTCTCAGAACTATAGACTAGTTTTCAAGTCCTCTATTCAAACCTCTTCTTCAGTTACCCCTTATTTCATCATCCCTTATAGATATTCCCGTTTTTATCCGAAACATAAAAGATTTTACGTAAAGCTTTAGTAGAATATAACCAACCCCATAGAATTCTATTTATAAAAGTTTTAAAATATATCCTCACAAGGATGCAGATACATCGTCATCCTTATTAGGAACACTCGACTTGATCGATTGACAATAAAAAAGAAAGAAAAAGGCCAGTGACTAGTTCAAAATTTCATTTGATGATGTCTCTATCTGCAACTCTCGAATTTTGTGGAGTTGTTCTGCTTTAGGGCGAACTTAACTGATAAAAGGTAAATTTAAAAAATATTATTTGCGGTAGGTCATTAGATGATTAATTCGGATCAATCATCTGCTAGGACTCGCTTAAATCCTTGCGCAATCGCGATTCGAGTCCTCTCAATCTTTCCTGCTAAAGCTGTTACCAGGATCATGCGCAATGCTCGAAGCCGGTATCCACATTGACCGAATGACACGTCAAAAATCGAACTTATAATCTCAAAAATTTCTGATACTTCACAGAAATTATCTAATTCGTTCTCTAGTAGCAATTTTCTTATTTTCTTTGCGACCAAACTTGCAGGATTTGAGAAAATGTTGAGTAATGACTGTTGGATTTTCGATAAAATTTTTTTTCGACGTCCATTTTTTTTAAGAAAAAAGGGAAGGGTTTCAAGGAAGATGCGCCATTTTTTTGAGAGACTAGTCTTATCGAATAAAGAATTTTTATCTGATTCTTCTTGTAATTCTTGATCGATTTTTTTTTCTTCTTATTCTTCTTCTAGATAATTTACATTTTGAGTATTCTCTTCTCATTGATCATTATTGATATCGATTTTTAGTTTAAATTTGAAAGATTGCTGAAAAACTTATCTGGTGTATTTTCTTTCAAGGTAAACCAATTGATGAAACCTTCCAAGATAATGACTAAGGTTCCATTTTTAGTTCAAGCTTAAAACTTAACCTTAGATTTCTTTTAATCACTGTCTTTATTCTAACGCAAAATTGTTTTTATCCATTTGAACTTAAAGTTTAAAGGTCAATTTAAAGGCATAAATTGTGCGTAGTTCGGAACATTTTATGCAGTTAAGATTTCTAAATACACAACCTTGGAAATGTTTGAAATCATTGACATCTCTCAAAAACCCACGAAATCCCTTGAAATATTAAAAAATGTCTTGATTTCTCTTGAAATTCCTTGAAACCGCTTGAAATCTTTTTAAATATCTTTTTAAATTTTAAAAAGTTCCGTGAAATGCCTTTAAAACTGCTGATATCCTTCAAATATCTTACACTATTAAAAAAAAACACTTTTTGTTTTGAAATCCTTCGAAATTTTGCAAAATCTTGTGAAATCGTTGAAAATTTTATGTAATTCCTCGAAGATTCTCGAAAACCGCGACAACATCTTTTTGCCGGAAAACCAAAATCCCGAATGGAAAAAATGCCAAAATTACCGAAAATGTTTACTAACGAAATTTAAATATACCGAAAATATTTATTAACGAAAGTAGAAAAGTACCGGTATTTCAAATTCCCGAAATTTCAATCCCCCGAAATTCAAATTTTTGAAAATAAAAAAAATGTATTTTTTTAAATGTTAAAAGTTTATGTTCAAAACTTGTGTTCAAAATTTCTCTTAAAAAAGTGTTCTTTCATATTGCTCCAAATTTTTTTTTTAAATTATGGAAAAATACAAAACAAATTAATGCAAATCAAATTTTGTAGTCCGACAATTTAATAATTCTAGATCCTATATTATTATTATTATTATTATTATTAATAATATTATTATTATTATTATATTCTCTATATTCTTCCACTGGAGTACAAAAATAGAGCATTTGCCTCTAAAATAAACTGTTAGAATAATTATTTTTAAAAAGCTCTACTTCCCTTGAACTTATTTCTAGCAGTCACTCTAGAAATCAATATTACATGTCTGGGACTTCTGTCCTTTCGATTCTCAGAATGCATTTTACACGCCCTTTTTAGTACTATAGGATGTCGCCATTCTTTCAGTCCAAGAAAATTTCCTCAGAGGTACTGTTAGTTTTTTTTTTTTAAAGTAAATACATGTTTCTAAAAACTATTTGATCTACGGAAATAGGGTATAAAATATCAATTCTATACAATAGAGTATGAATTGTGATGGGTATACAGTGAGGGTTGGTATTCATTCACTTTGTAAGAGGGAGGAAAAGAATGGTAGATAACTGATATAGGTTTGACGTGAGATATTCCTCCGGTCGATCAGCGGTTGGTGTGGTTGGAGGTCAGATACCCGAACAAGTTAACCGGTACGCGCTGTTAAGTGATTACCTAATGTAACATTGTAGTTTGCTGTTTTGGTTAACACGTTATTACGCGAAACATAATTGCTTTCCAATATGAAACAAAATTAACAATCCGAAACAATTTCTAGGTGATGAAGATGCTTTAACACAAATGGGTTTAGTTCATTAAATAGTAATTAAATCTCAATATTATTAATTCATAAAGACCGAACCCATTTCAAATCAGACAAGCAGTGCAACTTCAAAGCACAGAATTGCTCAACGATGTTATTTTTCAAAGGAAATAAGGTGACACGTATTTTCCATTTCGAAAAAAATCAATTTTCGGGAATTTATGACAATTTGAATTTTTAAGGTTGCTTTTCATAAAAACACAATTTCTTGTAAACCTATATGCTCGAAAACCAGATGCTCGAAAAAAACCTCAATATCTCAATTAGATCAAAAGTTATACAGGTTTACAAAAATTGTGTTTTTGTGAAAAACAATCTTAAAAATTCAAATTATCATAGAGAACGAAATAAATAAATTATCGGCATATTACATTTTCATCAAAGCTTTTCTTTGATTGTTAATAAAACAGCGTAAATGCTCGTAAAGGGTTCCAACATATTCTGGAGAGGATTAAATGTCTCCAGGACGTCTGGGAGACTGAATTATTATTCAGGCATGTCACATTAATTCTCGTAAGTAGTATCTGCCGCTCATCGCCAGACGGACTGTTAAGATAAAGTTTAGTTTATCTGGGACGTTTTATACTTCAAGAGTAAATAAATTAAATAAATTTTCTTCTATATTGTAGGTTTCAGGGCACATAAAAATAGTTTACTTATTAATAAATATTACAGTACAAATACAACAACAGAAATTAAATAAAAAGTGTGTATGGTCGAGAAAGATGAGAATTTTTAAAGCTAAACAAACTCTGTACGCTAAATCCAATTAATATTCATTTCCAGAAATGAGTACCATGGATCCTACTGGGGATGGTGGAGGGGGAGGGGATTCCGGTACTGATAAAAATACTATTGCTGGTACACCTTCAACTCAACATCAACAGCACCCACCACCTTCACCCTTGAGCGGATGTTATCTCCTCGTGGTGCTTCCAGAGCCTCATACCGCACAACACAAGGATCTCATCTTGAGTCGCCTTGCAAAAGGTAAATATCATCAGAATTTGGACTTTCACTTAGTTTTTTTTTTTAAAAGGTGATGTTTCGTGTTAAAAGAGTTTCTTTGCGGGATTACTAAAATTTAAAGAATATATATTATATATTTACTAGGGGCCTTCCATAAACCTCGGGGCTTTTTTAGGGGGGGGGGGTCGACGAAAGGCCACGGTAGACCACATGGGGGGTGGGGGGGTCCAAGTCCGAGCCACGAAATTTTACACTTTTAATTATTAAATGAAAAAATAAAACGCATGGCTTACTCTTTTTTTGAGATAGCGTATGCGTTACTCTATCCGATCTTACTAGTGAGAATGCTGGGAATAAAGATGTATTCCCAGTCATCAATAATTTACATGAGTGGCTAGTGCCGCCATTTGTTAACTCAGATATTTCTTAAAAAAGATAAAAAATAAATAAACCCCATGTATTTTTGTTTTCTTTTCATTTTTCAAAAAATGTAAAAAACCTCGTGGCACCCCAGGGCGGGGGTCCGACGAGAATGCCACGGTAGACCTCATGGGGGAAGGGGGGGGGGGGTCTAAAAGTGGTCAAAATTGGGTCACGAGGTTTATGGAAGGCCCCCTAGCAAAAATTTACCCGGTGTTGTCCGGAATTTTAAGAGATTTCAACTTCAAGGAATTTCAATGGATTTTAAAAGTATTTTAAGGATTTCATAGAGACTTTAAAAAACTTAAGCAATTTCAAGAGAGTTTAAGGATTTTCAAGATACTTTAAGATATTTTAAGTAACTTTAAGGAATTTTAATGAATTCTAACGGATTTCAAAATATTTAAAATAATTTCAAGACAATTTAAAAGGATTTTACTTGATTTTAAGGAATTTCAAGACATTTTATGTGATTTTAAGAAATTTTTCAAAAGCTTCTAAGAGATTTATAGAAGATTTTAGGGGATTTTAAAGAATTTCATGGGATTTTAAGGGATTTCAAGGAATTAAGAGGGATTATAGGGGATTTAAATCTTTTTTTTTTGAGGATTTTAAAAGAATTAAAAAGATTTCAAAGGATTCAAAAAATTTACTAAAAAATTTGATTAAGAAAATATTTTAAAAAATTCATATCCAGTTTCAAAATATCATTAAAAAATACTGCGAAAATTGAAACCTATTGAAATTTGGTTTCAATAGTATTCCGATTTTTCTGTTAAATTTAAAAAATATACTCATTACTTCGGTGCTCTTCCGTACCAATTTTGTCTAAGGATTTGATTTCCCACGGGTGAGCCATTATTTCCAACAATGGATATTAAATGTAGGTTTTCTGAGTGCCATCAAATCAATTTCGGATTGTTATGTGTGTATCTCGAAAAAAATATATTTTCTTTAGAATATTTCAATATTTGGTGTGTCTATTCGTCCAGCAAGATTTCGCTATTCTATTTTGCAACCCACGATTACATATTTAATATACTAAGACGTTTTATATATTTTAGATACAATAAAAGAATAAATCGAATAATTTCGAATAACTTAATCATCCTTATTGGATGTGAAAATACTTTATGCTTTTAAATTGTCCTACGTGGTAGAAATAAAAGAAGGAACTTTTACTTGAAATGTTTAACAATATATAATAAAGTTCCTTGTGAAGGAACATGATGAGAAAAAAAGTTTGTTTTTGAAAAATCCTCGTTTAACTACGTGTCTGCTCTGGGCTCAACCTTTTAACAACCCCTGTAGCAGTAAAAGCAGCATTACTTTCTCTTCTCTGGTTCTGAAATAAAACTAGTACCTCGAATGAAATGCCTGTAATGAAATTGAAAGAGTGCTTGGCTTATCTAAGGGGTCGTCCATATATTACGTAACGCTTTTAGGTTCGAGAAATGTTACGTAACTTTCAGGCATTTAAATCTCCTAAAATCCCTAAAAATCTTGATATCCTTCGAGAAGCTATAAAATCTTTTAAGTTTTGTGAAATTACTTAAAATCCCTTGAAAATTTTTAATTCTATGAAATACCTATCTTGTAATCTTTAATCCCTTCAAAACTTTGAAAATCGTACAAATTCTTTGTAATCTTCTGAAATATCCTTTAATCTTTAAAATTCTTTAAAGCCTTTAAAATTTTTGAAATTTCTTGAAATCTTTCAAAAGACACGAAATTCTTCAAAATTCCTTGGAAACTTTTGAAATCCCTTGAAATTTTATAATTATATTAAACCAGTTGAAATACCTTGAAATCGCTAAAAATCCCTTGAATTCCCACGAAAACCGATTGAAATCCCTTGAAATATAAAGATATACCCTAAAACATTGTGAAATATTTAATATCTTTTAAAATGACTTTAAAATATTGAAATCTGAACTTTTATGTTCACTCTTCTACGTTATATTAGCCACAAATGACATAGAGTTATATTTTTCTTAGTAGAGTAAAAATTAGTAAATTAGTAATTGCAAGTAAAATTTAGTGTAAGTAATTAATATTTCACAAATTACTCACAAATAGAACTTTTCGGATAGAATCTTCAGGTTCAATTTGAATTTAATTGAAACCAGCGGTAGACCAAAAGAGTATCGATTTTTCGGTTCTAAGGTCACCTGACATCCGCATGCGTATAGAAATATATAACGGATCTTCTCTCTGCGTATTTTTCCTATATAACTTATTCAAGGCAGTCCAACCATTAACTTCGTATCTTTGTTGCTAGGCAAGTGGCAAGGGTGATTGCCAAAAAATATTGAAGGTAAAGTCGATGCTCTAGAATTATAATAGACTAGCTCCTTTTTAAGAATTTAGTTTTTTTTTTCATGGCATCACGTTGAAAATAAGTGAGAAGGAGTAAATTTGGTATTTAAGGTTCACAATTAACTACAAAAGCCTCTATTTTTCAACAGACTTCGACTTTTTTATAGGAATAATTACATTGAAAAAATTTCGGCTTCTTTTATGAATCAGGTTTGATAATAAGACCTTGAAATATTCACATCTCACATTGTCAGACTCGATAAACTTTTCCTTTAGCTCCAGGTTACAAAAGAGGTTTCTTTATAGTTCGACAGGCTTTTCTTATCGCCTGAGTTGCATCTACTTCAGCATCACTTATTCAAAATGCTAAAGTCCCAGCAGTAGGGAATTTAAATTTAAGGAGGAAAATTTTTTGACAACCTTGACAACAGAATTCTCTACGGTTTCGTTGTTAAGCGCGTGTCGAGCGTCGTGCAAATATGTCTACCTGCCGTCCAGCTTTTCCGCAATGCGCCAATGTCATTTCAGAATCCCACCTGCAATTCATTTCCTGCTTTTGCAATCTCAGTTTTGATGATCCTGAGTTATGAAAATTATTCAGTAATATAGGAAATTTTTAGGTTCAATTAAAAATAAAATGTAGAAAAAATTATATCTAGTTTCTTGCTATCTCGTGTAAGTTACCAAGGGCAGATTTGGATCGTGAGATTATTCTTTAATAGACGAATCGAAAAAGGAGCTTTTGTCGTTCGATAATAGTGGCTGTTTGGGATAAGAGGTTCGAGTCTTTGAATGGAGTGAGGATATTACGAGAGGGAAAAAAGTGCTAATGGATATCCGATTGGGCTTGATACTGATAATCGGTTTGAATGCAAGATTCGAGTTAAATCGAGTTCTCATTAATTGTTTCTTGTCTCGGAAGTTGCTCCTCTTTTTTATCGGAAATTACACTGAGGGCTTTTTTATTGCGATGCTTTTTAAAGCTCGATTGTGCTGTTATGCAATTCACGTTAAAGAATTAAAGATTAGAACGAACTTTACGTATCCTATTCAATTTTATTAACATTCAATTTATCTATACAATTTATACCTACACTAGAATGTCATGCGCGCGTCTTTGTCCATAATTTATGCTTATGATAATTTTTAAAAATCTTGTGTTAAAATATCTTAATCTTCAATAATTTTATTTTAGTCTCAAATACAAGTTTGTCATAAAAACTTCTTCCATATAACACTGCTTCATATAAAATTCATTAAAAAAATCTCATTAAAAAATATTTTTAATTTACTTTAAAATCTTGAAACTTTTCAGAATTCTTTTAAACTTTAAAATTCCTTTAAAATTACTTAAAATCAGTTGACAGCTCTGATTTCGTTTCTAAAGTATAAGCGGCGAATACAAATCCAACCAATAAGTGAAGAGAGAATGTGGTTTCAGATTTCGATATTGTGAGAATCTATGTTCGATATAATCGCAACCTTTCTTTTATAATAAAAATTCAATTTATCTATCTAATTCATACCTGCATCTATAAAGTTACATGGCTATTAGTATCAGTAAAAATTCACTAAATTTTTGTATTTCTTTACCACAAGCTGTACGTGTACATAATTAGATTTTTCTTAAGGAGAGGACAAAGAAGAGACAGTAACGAGTGAGGCGAGAGTGCTTTTCAACTTTTGTAATAGCTTTTTATATTCTTATAGCTTTTCTTCACAAGGACATCATCATCGCGTTAAAATTATTAAAATTGGAGGACTAAATTAGCATAATTGTAATTCTGATTTAAAAATTCTTTTTTCACTGGAGAATAAATTTATCATTTTGATTGCGATTAAAAATTCCTGACTTTTACGTGACGACCCTTAAAATTTCACTAAATTAGAAACGAAAAATTATAAAGAAAACAAAAGTTTCCACAAAGTACTTATATACACATTTTGAAAAAGTCTATGTGAATTTTTATGAACTTGGCAGACTTTGCAGAGGCCTAGGGCAACATAGGCCTGTAAAAGTGATGGCCGGGTCTCACTTTTTACTTTTATTTGCACCATCGTTCGGAGACTTTTACTGGGACTTTTACTCCTCTGGTGTCGTGTAAATTTAGCGGGAGTTGGAGCTTTCAAAACATTTGCTGCTCCATTTGCTGCATACAGTATGGACCAAGAGGCAAGAGAAAAGGGAAAGAGTCCTCTCGGCATTGTCGAGCTTCTGTTTGAGTAAACGTGAGTGTATGAATATGCGGGAGCGTTATTTTTCTCTGGGAGAGTATTGGTTGGGTTTACAAGCCTTAATGCCCCTTTACTTTGTATTTATAGAGCGTCACGTTAAAACGATTCGCAGAACAACTCAATTCTTTCTTCTCCTCGTCGATACGCCCCTGGCAGTAAAATCCAAATTCTGAGTTTCCAGACCGAATTCTTAAAAAGTTGACTCGAGAGTGCTGAGTATCTGAGTGACACACTATGTTTTTTTCACAACATAAGTGCGATTTTAGTGCTACATAATCGTAAGTGAGTCCCACAGAACTACATAGCTGTTTCTTAGCCAATCAGATGACAGTATATGTCATTTACTTATGGTACTACGACCCTAAGTAAAGTTTTAAAGCCCTAGGACCTAAAATGCTAAAATTGCACTTATGAATGTGTAAATAAATTCTTTCTTATGTGAATGTTTGTTTGGTAAAACTTTATATTTACCATTGTAAATAGTGTTGTTTCCATAAATCTCATCTCTTAAACGGAGACAATTTTTATCCTTTTGTTATTATAACATTTCTGAATAAAATATGTATTTTTAAATTCTGTTTGCACTTTTCGGGAGAGGAAATTTAAAGACCGCGTTTAATCAAGCAATAAATCGTGACCTTCACAGAAAATTTAGTTCGGGAAAAGTTTAAAACTTCACTTTTCCAAGGAGGGCGTTATCGAATCCACTATATCAGTTCCTTTATGGAAATTCGTGGAACCGTTAGCTATATGTATCAGAAATTCATCGAAATAACGGAGCGTTGGAAGATCAGGGCTTACATATCAAATCCGATCAAGATTTTCCATCCTCCCAATACTTGGAAAATTGCATTGCCTCAAGATATGTAATATTCTATATTATTGCGTTTGTGCACGCATTGAGGAAAAGAGATATTCAGTAAAGTTGCAAGATTCTTGAGCTGATTTTGTTTTATACGATGTCTCCACTCCTATCCTCTTTCAGATTTTAAAATATAACATAATCAAATAATATGGATGTAAAGAAAGAATTTCTTTAATATATTTAAGTAAGAATTAATTAAGTTAGTTTTAAAAATGTTTTAAAAATCAATTAAAGAGTCCCTAAGTGATTTTTCCTTTTAAATCAAATACCGTTATAATTCTTATCCTATCATAAAAAAGAAATTGTGATTATACCGAAAATAAATTCTTGCAATCTCGAAATCTGAAGCCACATTGTCTCTTTATCTATTGGTTGGATTTTTATACTTTAGAATCGAAATCAAAGTTGTCAACTGATTTTAAGGAATTTTAAAGGAATTTTCAAAGAATGCAGAAGAATTTCAAGATTTTCAAGTAATTTAAAAATATGTTTAAGAATTTCATGATTTTCAAGAGATTTCACAAGATTCCAAAGATAACAAAACAAAGAATTTCAAGAGATTTAAAATTATTTTAAGGAACTTAAAATAATATTATTTTGTAATCTTTTGGAATCACATGAAATCTTCTGAATTCTTTAAAACATTTTGAAATATGTTGAAATCTTTTGAACTTTTTTGAAATTTTTTTATTAAATTACAAATTATATACTTCCGGGCAGTACAATGTTCCTTAATTAAACTCTTATTAATTATAATTCAAGATCCACCCAATGAATATGCATAACATACGAAATGCCTAATTTTCATTTCTATTTGAAATCTTTTTCATTATGGAAACCGAGAGTTCATGAGCGTGGCTAGTAAATTAAAGTGGACGAGTTAAATGAAGACATTTTGAAATCAGGAAGGTCGACATGTCTTCCTCAATAAATTTCCATTCTCGTGAAACTCCAGGGGCAGCTTCTGTTGACATTAGTAAATCTTCTCGACAATTTCTCGGCTTATTTCGCTAATCCATTCTCGGGGAACGATGATTAGACTTGAGTTTGTAAATTTCCTCGAATATAATTGTGGGAAAATATTATTATAACTTCGCGTGCTTTCTGACTTTTCTAATGACTTCTCCTTTATTTAAGACAAGACCCTGGGGACATTTTCATATTTACTTGATGTCCTGTACAATTGAAATTGCGCGGTCTTAAATTATGAAGTGCAATTCAGGAGAGTTTAGAAGAGGGAGTAGACGAATATGTTATTATTAAAAATTCGAAACTGGTTTAATAATAATTAAACCAAATTTTATTAATAAAGTAATAAATCCGCTATGACGTGTATATGCATATAATATCATAACGATGTCATAATATTATAATAATGGACTTGTAACAACAATATAGATTTTACTTAATTAAATTTACGCTTTGAAATTGATACGAGTTATCTTGCATTTTATTCATGCTTTTCCAGTTATATATTTCCCTTTTCCCACCTCCTTTTCTCACTCTTTCTACCAATATTAACCCTTTGCACTCGAGCCTTTTTCGTTTGAACGAAAAAGGGCGCCGTATCGGCGCCGCTCGAGTGCAAAGGGTTAAACTCTCAACACTCTCAGTTTTTAACATATGCGGATCGTAGAAATAAATAAAAAAAACTATTAGGTAATATATAGAAAAATACTTAGGAAACTGCTTTTCATAAATGTCTCTTTAAAAACTGCAGCGCATAATTATTTTTGCTTTATTTTTGCTCAAAGAAAGCATAACGTCCTTTGCGATAAAACATTAAACATGAAAACTTTTATAATTAAATTTTAATTAAAATCTTCCCCTGTAAAAAACTGTTAAATACTCAAATACCCGATGCAGCTGAAAGAAGAAATAAAATAATAATCTGATTAACAATTAATTTTGTCAATAAATTCCATGTAGAAATTTCCAAACCTGGCCCAGACCGGCAACACTGGGGATGATACACACGGCCCGACCAAACTCCTACCGGAAATCAGTTTTTCAGCTCTGGGCCCGGTCTGGCCGTGTGTTCCATCCCCAGTCTGAAACTCCCCGACCTGGACCCGATCGGGGCCAAAGTTCCCTGATCTGGGCCAGAGTTTTTCGATCTGGAACAGACTAGAGTCACAGTAAAATTTCTACACGAGATCAAATTTAAATATGCCGGATGAATGATCGAGTGTTTTGTGGGCGTGGGAGTTTAATTTGAGAGACAAAATTGAGCTATAAAAAATAAAATAAATTCCATTCATCTCCCCTTAAATTGCACATAAAATAATAAATAAAAATAATCTATTTTGTGAAAAAAGTGACACATTTTCGAACCTAAACGGTTTCTGGAGGTCATTCAGGTCTGGTGAGGCCAATAGGGAAAAGAAGGAAGGGGTGTAAGAGAAGGTGGAAAATGAGAAAGAAAGAGAAAGTGTGAACTAAAGGAGAAGAGGAAAAGAAAATTGGAGGAGAGTAAAAAGAGAAAGGAGAAAGCATAGTAAGGTGGAAAAAGGGGGAAACTGAGTAGCTGTAGCTTTATGCGGCATGCGCACGTTGGTACCTCCCTAGAGCTACATCCCCGCAGTCCCAGAACTTCGATCAATACCCCATCCACTCGTTGCAACAAAATTGTCGCTAAACTCAAATAATGATGTCTTCTTGTCATATCTTTTCTCTGATGACGTCTCGCGTTATCATATGTACGTCACGACGATACCTGAATTTTTCCGGTTGTTTGCTTCTTTGACATGTAAATCAAGGGGCTAGTCATAGTGCAACGGAAGTCGATACATGCACGTATCATATTCCGAAATTTAGTAAACTGGTATTTCTGTCATCAAAATTTTTAGTAAAATTATATTTTTAAATGATGCTTGAAAGAAAATGTGGCGTCAAAGTTCGAGATCGCGAGTCTATTTTCGATACAATTGCAACCTTTTTTATGATAGGATCAATTTTTGAGATAAAATCCAATTACAAATTAAGTTTTGGTTATCTAGGGATTGAAAGAACATTTCTCTGAAGAAGAGATAGTCTCAATTAAAAATAGAAATGCGTGTGGGAAGAGATCAGCTTAATTCAATCAAAATTTGTATCAATTTATAATAACAAAACCAATTAAGAGAGTGTGATCCAGGTTCAAATGTCAAAAGAGAAGAAATGTACACTCTGATGTATTTGAAACTGTCAATATATTTTTATTAATTCAATATAAAATTTTATTACTAATTGAGATTTATAGGTTGATTTTATTATTTTAATTTTGTCAGATATGTTTTACGACTTTAATGAAGGATATATTTAAACGTGAAGCCTAATTTTCCTCCATATCTTGAAATTCCTAACAAGGAACGGAAATTCTTGATTATGCAGGGTTTCTCGTAAAGTTTGAAGCATGCTGTGAAATTACTAATAGTGAGGAAGCATATAAGATGCGTAATTAATGAATTGGAATGTATGATAAGTGAGGGGTTTTCCTTTCAAAATTTGTCAAAGTACTAATTGCGACTGCAAATGTAATGAACAAAAAGTTAATGCAAATCCATTAGAGCTTTAGAACGTCCAATTATTTTAATATTAGAATTAAGTTTTATCCACACATGGATATATAAATGAGTTGATTTTCTAATGCGTAAAATTTAACTGATAAAAATAAAAAATAAAAACAGATGGTTTGTAATGAAAGTCATGGTTCCTTAATCTGTAATAGAATCAAGATGGGTGAATCAATGAAGTATTACATTTCGCGATCAAGTTGCAAGGTCGTAGAATCATTTTCACTTCCTACAACTCGTTGTGATCATTCATGCTTATTTTTCACTAGATACTTTACTAATTTTTCATGATGATTGAGTACTTGAAAGAAAATTAGATATCTATTATACAGGGTTCTCACCTTAAAAAATGTATGCTTCTTAAAACTTTAACGCTTTCTTTAGAAGACTTTAAATTTACGCAAACTAGTTCTCATTAGAATATAAATCTGAAATTTACATTGATTAAAATTAATTTATCTTCCACGGATCCTTTTCGGTATAGAGATTAAGATTCTAATTGAATTGGGGAAGATAATTCATTCTTGAAAGATTATTGTGTGTTTTTTTAAAAAATGAATTGAATATTTGTAGATACACGTAATATTAAATGAGGAGATGAAATACAAATTCAATTATGCATACGTGATAACATTATTTGTTTTCATTTGAATAAAAAGCATATGTTGAAGAATGTGCTGCAGATGTTGCATGCGAATGATAGCAAAAATTTAGTTTAGCACAGGTTTGTAACCTGCTTAGAAGGCAATATACGAGGGAAAGATAAATTACTTCACCTGAAACTGATTCCACGTACCTTATTAAATAATGTTCGATAAGTTAATTATACCACAGGAATATTTCATGAAATAAAATATCTGATCATGAACATAAGTTACTTAAATATTAAATGTAGAGAAATAGGGTTTAAAGCCAAAATTCGCTGTAGTTTTTTATTTTACTTCAGTTGAACTTTTCATTTCAATTTTGAAAACTAAGGATCGACAGAGTGTTATTTAAGATTTTAATCGAGTTTATAAAAACCGGACTGTTAGATGTTTGATCTAGAAAAAGCGCTTCGACACTTGAAGATTAAAACAATATCCAGATGACATAATTCTTATTTATTTTAGATGGAAAAAGTAAAAATTAATATTAGAAAAGTCTCATTTTTAAATAAAATTTTCAATCATTTTATCAACTCTTGGTTGTTATATAGAAATTTGTCATTATCAGTCTGTCTATCAAAAGATAGGGTGTGGTTATTATATTTTATTCTCTTCACCTTCGTATGGGTTGGATACGTCTTGATTGATCTACTTTTAATATGCGGGGTCTATATACATTTTTGGTAAATTTACATACGTCAAACTCATATATTTACTACTAAATTGATTAGTAAGTTGTCCTTACTAATTCAGATTGAGAAAATAGTTTATTCTTTATAGACAACATATATCACACTTTAGGTCTGATTTTATAAATAGTAAGTTGGATATGGCACGTAAGGGGGGCCGTTTTGTGTGTTTTTTATTCGCAAGTATGCATTTGCGTGTGTCACAGCTTATTTGTTTGTCTTGCTTGTTAGCATAAAACTCTTCGTATTCCATGGGCAGTACGCTAACGTGCAAGTCGGCAGGTTCGTTATGACTCAGAGGAAACCTACATTCAGTACGTTAGGTTGTTGGGCTGTAGAAAAGCGGTTCATGAATTCATTCATGCATTTATTCTTAAGCACCATCAGTTTTTAGGGTTTTTGGGTTGTAAAATTGAATAAAAAAGGGCCGAAATAAAAATAAATAGTACTTTCAACGTTTTCTTTCTTACGAACATAACTTTACAGTACATAACTTTATCAGTTATAAAAACATGAAGAAACTGATGGAAGCATGGATAATATAAAAAAGATATGTCACATAAAATAAATTTATATAGTACATATTTTCAATGGATTTATTAAACTGAAATAGCATTGATGGATTATATTTCATATTTGTTTCAAGGACGAGGGTGATTTTCAACTAAGCAATAATTGAATCACAAATATCGGGCGTGACACTTTATCAATGGATGCTATATGCTCCGCACAAATGTGTGATTCTGTCAATAAATTTAATTGAATTTACATTTTCATTACGAAAGTTTTCAAATGTTGCGAGTGTGTATGAACTGACATTGAATTCGTTGAGTTTTGAATATTGCAATGGGTCCTATATATTCAGAATCAATGCGTACATACTTCACGTACGCCTCATACAAATATATACATCATGTATAAAAAGCGATAGGGCGGCGTACTTGTACGCATGAATCATGATCGAGGACGTGAAAAGCATTGCAATATCTACATTTCATCATATATGCACTATATTACTGTTAGATTCGGCACGGCAACACGGGAAGTCAAATTCACTTCGTTTCGTTTCGCATTTGTCAGTGGCAATATATTTAAATACATACTAGAAATATTACACATGCGCTACAGCGCGCTGAAAATATTGCATGGACAATTAATAATATTCAAATACAAAAAAGATACAACATTACATGTTTCCAATTTGAAATTCAATAATTTTAAGCCCTGAAAGTAAAATTTTGTCAATTTCAATTAAAAAAAAAAAAAGGGCAGACCCATTTGATTACATCAAATTTTAAAAAATTTTCAACAATTTAAAGGGATTTCTTGAAATGTATTGAGATTTTAAAAATATTAAGGGATTTTACGTATTTCAAGGAATTTTGTAGACATTTAAAAGGATTTAACAATATTTTAGGGAATTTTGAATAATTTAAAGAAATTTCAAAGGATTTTAGAGAATATTAAGGGATTTGGCCAGATTTCATTAGATTTTTAGGAATTGGAAGAGATTTAATGAAATTTGAAGGGATGTCGCAAGATTTCATGGGATTGGATTTTAAGGACTTTTACAGGAATGTATGGATACGAACACTTCACGATTGTTAAATAGTATATTTTTATATTGCTCAAAAATAGGAAGAAATTTCTTATGTATACTTCAACATCTTCTATAATTTTTTTACATTCTCTAAAGATATAAAATTTAGCACCATATGCATTGCTGACGAGCGTGCGGAATATCTTCGTTGAAGTGTTAAGGTCGTTAAATTCTTTTATGCCTTGAGCTACCCTGAAATCCGAATATGCAAAATAGAAGTTGTTTTAAATCCATCTCTGAAATAACTCTGCTGGAAGTTATGAAAGAAAAAGACCATTAATGAGATTTTTTTAAATATTAAGTATTGGCTTTCAGAAAATACTATATCTAGATTCAACTTTCTTATCTTAAATCTAATTTAATTTTAATTAAATTTCTAGTTAAAACGGTATATTTTTGTGGAAATCAATGTTCTTTTATGGAATGGGAAACAATGTTTCAGAGCTTCAGATATTTTTATAGTGGAATTGATTCTTAACGCAAGATCGAAATTCATTCTGTAATTAAAGTATTGTTACTCATTTGCCTCTCGAATTAGCATTTTACTTCACAAAAGGCGATGGTACAAGATTTCCTGATAACTTTAGCGTGCAGTCTCTTAATGAGAATGTACCTAGTGCTATATTACCTCTTTGTGGGGCAGTGTTTGAAACTTGAGTTTGCTTCAAGCAATTTCGTATCTCATTTTAATTGCAGTTATTTCATTTAATTGACCATTATCTCTATCAAAAGACTAGGTGTTTGACTAATTTAATGCTCGAGCATTCCTTGTTTATTAAAAATTGTATAGATGTCAGATGAGTTGTTGAATGATTGTTATATTAATCTGAAGAAATTTTTATTCAAGTTTCGTGATAAGTGCAATAATGACCATGATATAACTGATAAACTGAAAATTTCATGATTAAAGTTTGATTAAGAAAGTATGATTCTTTGACTCGATTGACGACTATCAGAACAGCGATGATTCTCCTTACTCTTTGCACACCTCGTGTCGTTTCGCGAGATTAAACGAAAATGGCAGAGCTAATTTTATCATGGCATTCGCTTACGCCTCTCATCGTGCACTTCGCGCTGTAAGTTGTTCCGTTCTTGAACCTGACCTCAAGGTACTTAACACTACCAGAGATGAACTTAGAGGGTTTTAAGTGGACAAATTTCACTGGAGTCATATATTACAGATTAATACATCATTAGAAGGTTTTATTCATAAAGAAATAAAATGATGATATGTTAGAAAAATATATTAATCTATGAGTGCACTTCACCTGGAAACCTGAGGGTTAATTTGAATGAACGTAACATGAACTGGTTTGTCTCCTGTGCCCTTTGATCTAATAGTTTAGAGCATATAAAGCAGGACTTTTTGAAGAGCTTAGGGTTCAGTACAAAAAGCAAGAAGAATAAGTACTCCTGAGACGAATATACATGGATTTACGGCCATATAAATGAGCACTTTGATTTCGTTAGCGCAAAAGAGGAAGCTTAATATATACAAGTGTCTGTGAGTTACCCTCTTCTTCATGCACAAAAAGGCTGTCGCATATTTTGTACCTGAAATATATGATACAATAAAAACTCAAAAATTCAGTATGGAGAATAATTTTATTATTCTCTATACTAGCATTATCAGTCACGTGCGTTTCACTTCTTGTTTTTAAGGGCAAAATCATTTTTAATACAAGTTCAAAATAATTATTATTAAATAATAATAAGGATAATTAAAATCAACTTTTCCCATTTTAGGCAAAATGAGTTTGTAAAGAGGAAAATACAAAGTTTCAGATAAAATCTAAAATTATCAGATGATCAACTGATCAGGAGTCACGTTTGAGCATATTTCAAAATCTGATGACCTTGAAAAAAGTCTCTCTTCTCGATTTTAACACTCAGAGAGGAAAAGTCAAGAAGTTATTCTTGAAAACTCTCAAAGCTCCGGTCTTCGAGTGGTTCTTTGATACATGTTCTTCAATGTACACGATACTTTGACTTTTAAGATAGTTTAAGTTTTCGTCCGATCAACTCTAATATCTTTCTTTTTAGTATTAATTATTGATTTTTATGTTACTATTAGTGTCTACCAATTCAAGTGGGTCTTTGCCCTACACTGCGGTCTTCGCCCTTGTATAGAACATATAAATAGATGCCACTGCTAAGTTGATCGTCGCATCAAAGTAGCAAAAGTCACGTGGTCAAAATTATTCATAACTTTTCTTTGCCAAGGTCTTTACCAAGGTTTGCTGCTTTAGATTACCTACATTTTCTTCCAGACCCTTAAAAGTAATGCTTTATCTTGATTTTGATCTTTCAAGAATTATTTACATATATATTAATAATTTTCAGTTTGAAATTTAAATATTAAATTGTATGATATATTTGCTATAATACCAATTTGCTTTAATAACAAAACGGATACATTAATCAATGCTTGGATTTAATATATCACACGATTGCTTCGAATCGCTTCTATATAGTGTGAAAAACAAGAGCTGCCGGCATTGTTAAAGGAAAGTTTTTGACCTTCTTCTGAAACAATAGCTTTTATACATCGCCAGTACTTAGAAAAGCTTTCACAGCGCATTTACAATGTCATCGATATAAAATATTACACAGCTGGTTAATAATAATAATGATAATGACTTTCTAGGAATATATATTTTTTTAAATTAATTTGTCTAAAAGCTCTAGAAACATAGTTTTTCCTCCTTTTCCGGTAGTATATTTTGTGCGCACGAATAAAGACGTAAGTACGCAGCATGGTAAAAAGTGGAGAGATGTCTAAACATAGTTGGGGCAAACCCAGATTTCTCTGCATCCGCTGATGCGATGGTTAGAGAGGAACTTGGACCGAGAAATGCGAATTAGCCAAGTTTCGTTAGGGGGATGTATAGACAGGACATACAGAAAGTCGTTCTTGTTCTTACTTCTATATTTAGCCACAGGATTCAAAGTTACCATGTGTTCGATCCTAATGCTATTATTAGCAACAGCATATGTAGAACTCGCATTGTATATTAAGACGGTGCTATATTTTAACCGACTTTCTGTAAGTTTGACACTCTTATCTGACAGCAACACATCATCTTCGAAACTCCTTTAAGTCACATGCGATAAAAAACAACCTGAAGTCGAAATTTATCCGTAAAAAATTAAAGCAGAGAAACGTACATTTTTTGCTGATTGAACACAATTTATCTGTTTTTTAAACATCTTTCATTTTTCTTAAATTTTTCTTAAAACGAGAGATTTAGATTATCTAAGACATGTTTGGAAGCAAGATTGTCAAATTTATTTTTTATTGCGGTCTGTAAGAAATTTTATGAAAATTTAATTATCCTTAATATAGAATCTCGCTGACATCCACTAGTGCAAAATAATCGATGCATTTCGTTCAGCATGGATTGAACTTTATATACCATAGTTCTATATAAAAATGTGTGCAGTAGAGATTCTTTTAAATGCACTTGAAGTGTTTTCTAAATTATTTAACATTTTCAAAAAGATACATATTTTTTTAGCATTTTAAAAATAGATACTGAAGGTTCAGCAAAGGGATGAGAGAAAATCGCGAGTTTATCTATACGTCGGAAAAATTTTCATGTTATATTTCGAACTGGTAAAGAGAAAAAGGTTTCTCGTGTCTCGATAGACTTACGAGATTCCGAGAACAAAGATCTTATCTGGAAAAATATTTTATTCTTATAAGAAAGTGGATTAACTTGAAGAAGTCAATATTACGTCATTTCTGTAGATAGAAGATTAAAAACATTTTCTGAGACTCCACAAATCTCAGAAAGAACATGGGTTTTATACAATTGGTTATGCATCGAACAATCTCAGTTATCAAGTTTAATTAAGTATATCAGTTCTTATCATGTAACCAGTTTTGCTTCAATCGAATTCCATATTGTGACTAATTATTATTTTGAATTCCTCTTTTTACGTGAAAGATATGATAACGACTTTATTAAAAGGAAGAATAAAACTAAAGAAACAAAATAAATGAAGAAAGGAAAGGGTAAATTTTTCATCGAATCCACTGCAATCTAATTAAAGTCCTTGCAAAAAATTAAGTACAGAAACCAGGTCAATATTACTTGTCAAGGCGCCAGCCTCTGCAGGATATGGAGGACAAAATTGGGTTTTTCTTAATTGCACTTATATTGACGATTTATAAAACTTTTTAGGATATCATAAATTACAACATTTATTGCATAATTAAATGCCGTTTAATTTAACACTTAGAATCATTAATAATTCCTCTAAATTAAAAAAATTAATTCGTAGAAGTGTTTAACGTTGAGAGCGCTTGAAATTTGAGGCATTCGACCTTGAAATAAATACCAGTGTCAGCTGTACACCTTTTTTCTCGATATTGGTATTTCATTGAAGAAGCATACCCTAAGTGAGCAATATATTTATACTGCAGACAATATTCTGAAGGAATCTACGTTTATGGCCTTCTGAAAAAGGTGTATCGGCATTGTAAAGGGAATATTTTTGATATTGCTGTAGTAATATTATGTATCGGCGGATATCGGAAGAAAAAAGCCGGAGGGTCGACGAGCATTAAAGTCGCAACCCCTGCAACGGCTTCTCTTGAATCACCCTCAGGGCTTCCGATCAATTTGAGCTAGTGCTTTCCACTACACAAATTTAGATGCATAAAAGCTGCGGCCATTCTTTATTTACATTTTCTTAGTCAGAAAACATCAACAAGTCCTTTTTCGTTATTAACATAATCAAGTCACTATAAATTAATTGAAATATTTGATTAATTCGACAAAATCTAAACCCCAGGAAGTTTTTATACAACAAATTAGATTAATAAAAAACTCACAAGTTTATAATTAGATCCTTCCTTTATTGGTGGCAAAATAAATTTTTTTGTTTACATTAGGTAATTACTCGCAGCTTTTTCCATGGTAATCATATGCTTGTGAATTAAGCAGCTCTACTTTCCTGCAGTAACTAATTGGGTTTAGCAACCATAATCGAGTTAACTGAAGATTTGTTTATCATAAAAGGAAAAATAAAGTTTTGCTCTTAATATGCTTATAATTATAAACCAAAATTATATATTAATTTTAGTTATTCTAAAATTCTAAATATATTCTAGTTTCTTTGAATAGATATTTTACCTTCTCTTTATAATAAATTGGAATTTGTGATGAAGTGTTTAACTTTGAAAACGGAAGTGTCACAAAGTTTCTGTCACTTTATTTTACTCAAGTTCTTTTCACTTGGTTCTATTCATAGTCTCTGGTTTCATTTGTGGGCGCGGTATATGTACTAAAATGGGTATCCTTTAACCTTTTCCAACACGCAAAGCAAAATTTCTACTTAATGATATCTTCCTTTATGTGACGTGAAGTTATTCACAATTTTCAGGCCACGTTACAATCTTTGAATTCAAAATAAACTTTATTAAAATCATGCAAAATTAAATTCAAATAAAATTATATTTTTCATTAAAATATCATGTATGCCTTTTTATAACTTTTGTATACCTATTGTTTACATTATCCTTCTAAAGATTTAAATTATTTATGCTTTTGAAAAGAAAAAGGTATTAATTACTATAAAAGGAGTATAAATTCCATCAGTTATCACTTGTGAGTTTCTGTTCTTATCCAGAATAACCATCTGTCACGCGACACTTTTATACATCTAAAGGACTGATTGATAGGGCGTGTTATATTTGGATGAAAGTTAAATACAGAAGTGTGAGAAGGGAAGGTATTTTTATTGTTCTCTAAGAATGTAATATATAGCCAAGATCGTGGTTTAATACGTTCTAAATCTAAGGAAAATCCAAAATCAAATAAGACTATATACATTGTGTCTTCAACAGTTCTACATTTCGAGAAATGGGAATTCCGAATGCCAAATGGCTGCGGATGCGTGATAAGTTCGTCATTGAATCTGCATAATGAGGAAGCCACGTTTTACATCCTGATTCGACTCTATTCCATCCCTATTGATCCTCAGTGAATAATGCATTTATAGCTTTAAGGATATTATTGGCTCACTAAAATTGTTCATACTGTCTGGCAATAAAATTCGTCTATTTGACCGAATTCATTTCAAATCAGACAGGCAGCGCAACTTCAAACCATAGAATCGGTCCCTGGCTTTTTGAGCCAGAACTTAACAGGAAACTTTTCTAATAGAAAAGGGACTTTCTAAACTGTTCTAAACCAGTCAGTAAAAGTTTTTATTTGACAGATAAAATCGACAGTAGGATCAACTAGGGGTTAGTCAGCAGTGATTGATTGACTGTCGCTTGGCAACGTCTTCATTGCATGTATGTACAGAAAGTGCGTCAAGTTCCTAGGAGTGGTTTCCATGTTACAACAGCTTAGCAACAGGATCTCACCCTTTCAAAACAAACATGCGTCATTTCGTGTAAATCAATGGTTATATGTAATATTATAGATATTATATGTAATTGCACGCGTGATAAGTAAATTTCTAGATGTTGGTTAATAAACTCTACCGGTTAAAAAAATCACTTATTTACTGTCCTCATTTACCAATGCGGTGCATGGAAGGTGTAATTACGTACCATGCATCATGCAATGTTAATTGCATGAGTGATAACCATGTGATGTGCTTGACATAATTATCATTAACCATTACAATATCGCGTAACGTAATTAATTAAAATTTCAATGCACAGTAAAAAAGAATGATTAAAAGTGTTACACCTTAAAATTTTTTTAGTCTTAAATTCAGAGATAAACTTAAATTCAGTAAAAATTTATCCTGAATTTAAGTAAACGTATGATTAAATTCTGGAATTCAGATATTGAACTTCTTAAATTCAAAATTTTTTTTACTGAATTTAAGTTTATCTGAATTTAAGCCCAAAAAAATTTTAAGGTGTAACGATTTTAAGTATTCTTTTTTACTGTGTGCCTTCGAACATTATCATCCGAATTTGATTGAATATTAATCGAAAAACTTTTACATAATTGTTACATATAATAATTTGTATATTGTCACTAGATACAATTAAAACAAATGTTTTTTTTTTCTTATTCTACTTAATCTTCCTCTTCGCAAAATCAACAGTTTTTCCTGGAAATTTCACATGACGCTTGATTTAAGAGTCAGTTTAGGGTGGCTTGAAAGAATAATTTACGGAAAGTGGTCCTTTCAACGATTCGCGGAAATTTCCCAAAAGGATGTAATTTCAGATGTGAAGACGGTCTTTGAGTTGAAGGCGGTGTGGAAGTTAGGTCTAGGAGTGGGGTTTCGTGGATCGATTCCCGCTGGTAAGAACCACGTGACGGGGTGCGGTGATCGTGACGTCACTGTGGCCACCCTAAGCAATCTCTTTGTTGATTCGATGATGCTCATTCTTCGCGGTCATTGTCTAATCTAAATATAATTCCCTCAATGGAATATTTCTTTGAATCCTTTTTTTAGTTTCATAAAATGTACTACCACCATAACAAGAATTTATTCAAAAATTATCCCGAGATCATAGTTCTTTTGTTCCACTGTTAGAATTTTCCAGAAAAGGAGGAAAAAAGTTTACTTCGGCCGTAGTTCGAACCAAGAGCCTCCACTTTCCATAAGCGGCCGCATTATCTGATTATACCACGCACCAGGTGCGGGTAGAATTTTTTTTCTCTCGTTTTTTGTTAAATTTGAAGGGGAGTTACGTAAATGCTTATTTTTCAATAAATATAATATTGGTATAAAGTTAATTTAGGGAAATTCGTCACGTTATATAATGCCCCCTTTTATAAATGCAAAATTCTGTCAATAGATTATATAATTTTATCATTTTAATCAATAAATTTGAAGTTAATTATTCCCAATATACTTTTTGAATGGAGAAATTATACACTGTTTCGTAGAAGTAATTATTGGAATTTTCAAAAGAGAATTTGCATGGAAATCGTATAAAGGTGCATTATATAATAATACTTGAAGGAAATGATTGAGGATTCTTTAAATATTACATAATTTCGAAATTGATTAAGTTTAAATTTTTCAATTTTAAATGCTTCAATTGGTGTAAATCAAAATCTCAAACGCTAAGAAATGTTTAATATGTACAAAGAAGTTGTAAAAATATGTTATGTCAAATTTGTAGAGAGCATATATGATCAGTTTGAGGTCCAATCAAATTATACTTTACCCGAGCTCTGTTTTCTCACCTACTTAACCTTAACCTTACATCGTCAACCCCTAGGCGACCCTCACTTTATGAAGCCAAACGTGTGCCCGTCTTACATAGCAATACTCGGTTATATGACCCACTATTCCCCTCTTCCTTAATGCGCAATGAGATAATAACCCCAGCAGTTGTTCTTTTGTGGCAAAGAGCCATTTTGGCGAACTTGGCGTGTCAAGTTCGGATAAGTTTTTTTGTTAGTGTCTTTTTTTTACATCCTCATCATATGGAAAGATATTGGTTTTATGTGAAAAATACTTTCCCAATTTTCATCAAAGTTTCACGTTTTGAGATCCCCTGAGTGAGAAGAAATATTTTTTTTTACACGGGTCTCTACTCTCAATCTCTCTCATTTACTATAAATTAGTAAAAAGTTTCATTAGGAACTTTAAAATCACGTAAAATTCGTTAAAATCTCTAGAATTCCTAGAAACCTCTTGAAACTCCTCAAAGTTCCACGAAAACCTTAAAACCTCCTTAAAATTCGTGAAAATCTTTTAAAAGTCTTAGAAACATTTATGCACCTCAATTCTTTCCGAAAACAGTTTCCCTCAAGGTAGATTTCAAGAGCTTTTCGAAGTGTACTTTTGAATGAATAGCGTCCCAGAATACTCATTGAATATTCAATATTCATACATTGCCTGTATATACTGGGCCTGTAGGCATTTGCCTTTTGTGGGGCTTATAATGATGATAAATACAACATGACTTGAGCCAGGATGTCTGCGTAGGATTTACACTGTGATAGGATATCACATGTGCTCAGCGCTGTCGCCTATGAAAGGACTTGTAAAGCTGCATAGAAATATAGTTTTTAGTTTTCGCGCCTAGAGCGAAACAACCTATTTTCAATTCAGTGGGATTTTTATTTTTAAACTGCACAAGGTTGTATTGATTTTACTATTGAAAATCGATTTTAATTATTCTGTATTTAAAGCATCCTGACGTCACTAAATTAAGAATAATTGCTCCATAAATATTTCCAAAAGTGAAATAACTAAAAGTTTTATAATATTTTTGTTACAGGATTTCTATCGTGGGATAAGGATAGTTGCCATGTGGACCTCGAAAAGGAATTACAAGCTCTGATAGCACAGGCACCAGAAGGTGAAGAAGCCAGAAATGGTGAGTGTACTTAAATTTTCAACTTACATTATAATTCTCATAAATTATAAGAGACAAGAGAAATAAGAATTTTCGTTTCTTCATTTTTCCAACGATCTTAGAAGGAAAGTGGAAGACTAAGTATAGGAACTTTTAGGATACTTTTGTTGATCTTTTAGGGATTGAAAAACAGGATTAAATAGAAGATATTCGATCAAATATAAAAGACGCTTTAGGTATAAATTGAGAAAATAAGGCAGAAAACTTGATCAAAAACATGTTCTTGCTCAAGTACAGTAAAGCTCGACCGCTATATAAGTGCTTATGTAATATGTAAATATTATTATATAAACATGAATATAATTTACATGAAAGGATAATATACATATATTTTGATGACTCTTCTGAACTTCAACTAATGTTTGAGTTCTCCTATATTTGTGTATGAGTCTCTCTGCCCATTATTTAGTACAAAACTGTATAGTTGGAACTAAATTGTTTGTTTAGCAGGAAAACAAGCAATGCATGCGAATATAAAACGTCTAATCAGAGACAGCAATAATAAACGCAAAGAAATAAAACATTATTTGAAAACTGATAATTTACCAGATTAAACTGACAATAAATATGTTTAATCCATGTTTTGAAGTATATTGATGAAATGGAGGTGCATGGTAATATTACAGGAGAACGCCTCATTCAATATGCAACGGAGAATCTCGTAACGGAAGTTCTGATACACCCCCAAACAAATACTTTGTTACAATGCATACGCAATCTTCTCGCGAGTTTCACGAAGCACCGGCACATCATTCACGCTGGTTACACATTCGGTGGAAATGGTTCCTGGATACTGCAGGTATATACTTTTCCCAAGTTTCTTCAATTTTCTTTTTTTCTGATTAAATTTCTCCCCAAGGGTAGATGTTTCCTTTTAAATATTATAATTTTGTTTCTTTTCATTGTTAACATTATAAATCTTTGTATGACTATTGATGAATTTTGATTGGCCTTTGTTAAGTTCAAGTAATTACTTATTTATTTACTTGTGGGTGGGTATATTCTGATATTGATTATATGAACTTTCTCTAAATTTTTCTAAAAATAGCCTCAATTTCCTCTGAAATGGGACCCCGAGAAAAACACACCCACTCTCATCTACACCTACGCCAAATCCTCCTATATAAAGTCTGAAAAATTTCAAAACCTTTTTTATCTGTATTCATGGCCTGAGATGTAAAATATAATAATTCACCAAATATTGTTGTACCCCGGGTAGAAATGTTACTAGGGCCAAAATCCGGTTCTAACAAGCTGGTCAAAAGTTTTAGAAAGTTTTGAAAAATTGATTCAGGAGAGCAATGAATGTTTTATTCATTTATAAGCAAATTTTATATAAAATCCAAGTGCCGTTGACTTAACCCAGTCCACAATATCTGCAAAAAAGGTTTTAAAAGCGGATAGAATACAGAATAGGATTAGAATAGAATAATATAGAAGTGAAGAGCATCCTGAGAAAGAAGCAGAGAATAGATCAGCGCAGAGGGAATATTGAATAAAGCAGAGCAGGCTCTTATCATTATCATTCGAAAAGAATACATTTTATTGAATTTATATTTTTCACGACTGAAAAATTCACGAATTAGGGGAATATCCGAAACGCGGATTAAATTCAGAGCTGAGTATACTTACCCTATCAAAAAGTGATCAATGGAAAATTTGTTGATCTATTTGAGGTCAATAATTTTTCTTTGTAATATTTTTTTATATCTCATGTTTTTTGGCGAAAAAATTGAATTTATGATTTTTTAACAGTATTTTTTACGATTAAAACGAAAACTATTTATCCTATCAAAAATGATCAATAGACAATTTGTACATCTTTTTAAGACCAACAATTCTATTTATTAACATTTTTTTTTTGTATCTCGCACAATTTAGCCGGATAATTAACACCGACAGCCACCGGCGTAAAAACCGTTTTTTCTCACTCAGGGAGCCTCAAAGTAGGGAAATTTGATGAAAATTGGGAAAGTGATTTTTCACATAAAACCAATACTGTCTCATCATATGATGAGAATGTAAAAGAAAGCTAAAAAGAAATAAAATAAAAAGTAGAAAACAGAGATTAAATTCGACCATTGGGCGTTATTGTTGTCTCTATCTTTAAAAAGAAATTGTACATGCCCAATGATTCTAATTTTTAAATTAAGGGAATTAAAAACTAAGACTGTCTTAAATAAGAAACTTTTTGCAGGATGGAACCTTCAGCTATGCAGATTTTGTGGATGCATTCAGCGAACATGAAGTGCAAAGAGTGCTACGTGCTTACGAGAATAGTGTTACAGTAGATATTCATTGTGCGGGAGTTGGTGAGTGGTCAACGGCACGATTATCCAAGGAGCCCTGCACTAGGTATGCTTACTTCAATATTATCAAGGATTTAAAATTGAATTAAAATTATTTTCAAAATTCGTAAAATGTTAATGGGGAAACTAGATGACTAGATGATATTTGATGACAAATGAATGTAATTTTGATTACAGGTCCTGTCAAGTCAGAGTGAATCCTGATGATGTTCTCACAGCAGGAGTTCCGGCCATTACTAGTTTTACACATTACATCGAGCAGTACCTTGTACCCCAAACGTTAGATCAGCTCATGGAACCATCCGATGTCGTCGGAAATATCCGCTTTAGTCATCCAACTCTTTACGTCTTCCCGGGTGGACAGGGAGACGCGGCTCTCTTTGGAATAAATGGTTTCAATATGCTTGTCGATGGAGGGTTTGCTAGGAAAGCTTGCTTTTGGGATTTTGCCAGACATTTGGATCGACTGGATGCCGTTCTGGTGACGAGAATAAACAACAGCAATATAGGTGGTATGTCCAGCGTGCTGCGAAAAAAGAAAGAAATGCATGTTTATCCACAGATTGGACATTTCTTCTGTAACCTAGTGGTAAGTAAAAACTTCTTTAAACATAAGTAAAGATGTAAAATTAGTAAAAATCTTATATCAATTATAATCTAAATAAGATTTTAAAAAGGACAATAGAAACCTTCTTTTTACAGGAAAGAAAACACTCAAATTCACCAGATGGTGACAAGGACATCGATCCTTTGATACTGGACTTGATTGATATGGGTCAAGAAATGATGGTGAACCTTCGTCACATAAATCTTCGAGCTCATCATTGTTATCGAGACCCGGATCCAATTAATCTCTACCATAAAGTCGGCCACGGGACTCTTGATATGTTCGTCCTAAGTCCCAGTAAAGACAGTAAGGAAGTCCGTGAATTCCTAGCGAAATGGCACGCTTCCGACTCAAAGCTTTTCTCTGGTTCTCATAAGAAAGATTCGAACAATCTTGTATTTCCAATACAGAATGTCGTGTCGATCTGTGCACTCTTAGTCTGGCAACCTGCAAATCCCGAGGGTACAATAACAAGGATTTTATTCCCCGGAAGTACACCTCAGCATAAAATTTTCGAAGGTTTAGATCGCCTCAAGCATTTGGAGTTCTTAAAACATCCCACTTGTTCCGCCAAGAGTCTCTCGCCGTCGACTTCGCTCGTGACTTTAAAGGATAAACCATTAAAGAAAATTGGGTTAATCGAAAGGGAGGTGAAAAAAGCAGAGTTAAAAAAGGAGAAGAAAGAAACTCCCGAAATAAAGTCTGTGAAAGGAAGTGATGAATCACCTCCAAAATCAATTTCTCAGACAATTCCAGCTGGAAGGACGACGAAAGTCGAAGTGAAGACTAAGAAAGTTGCGGAAAATAAGAAAATAGAATCTGAAGCTAAGGAAAGCAAGAAGATCGAGGATATGAAGGAAATCAAAAAGAAGGAGAGTGTAAAAATTGAAAAATCCGAAAAGCAAGATGGTGAAATGAAAAAGGCAGATATTATTAAAACCGAAACTGAAAAGACTGCTGCCACTAAGGAACAAAAAGCGAAGCCAGAGCCAAAGAAGAGGGAAACTAGAGATATAAAAACAACAGTAAAAACAAGCAAACCGGAAGCTCCATCCAAACCGAGTCCGAAGCCAATCGAGAAGAAGGTAATGAAGCCTTCAGCGGACAAGAAGGATGTTAAATCTTCTCCAACTACTCCAAAGAAAACTTTGAATGGAACTGCTAGTAAAACAGAAATATCAAAGACAGCGCCGAAAGTTTCAACAAAACCAGCTACTAGAGCACTTTCCTCAGCTCCTGCTAAGAGTGCTAAGGACGCCAACAACAGAAAAGTGGTTGAACAAAAGAATATAGAGATGTCTTCAATGGCTGGAACTGCTGCTGCTGCTGCTGCTGCAGCTGCGTCTAAAGCTGCGAAACCAAAACCAGCTGAACGGAAACCAATCAGCCGTCGAACAAAACCAGTTAGTCCAAGCAAAGCTAGAGTTCCTAGCAGTCCAGCAAAATCTACTAGAAGCACTCCGACTACTTCAGTCAAGTCGGATAAGGATGGAGTAATTAGGAAAGTCAAGGGTGACAGGGGCACAACTGATTCCTCAACGGTGTCAACTCCTTCTGGAATAGAACCTGATTCAGTTGTAAGACTTGCGGAAAAGAGTCTCACCGAAAAATCCGAGGACTTGTCTCTTGATTCTATTGAAAGTAAAGTGTTAGCAGACCTTAAGGAAGAAAGGGAGGTTGTAGAGGAAATTGAAGCAGTGCTTCAGAAGGCAGAGCGAATAGAAGAAGCGAGAAAGGAAGAACGCTTTGAAGGAGATGATGAAATCACTGCTGAAGCTACAGACAAAAAGGAGGAAGATATGACTGAAGAAGATGTAACAGCTGAGATAGAAGATGCCCCGAAGAAAGATAGTTCCAGGAAAGCAAGCCAGGAGTTGACTGAGGAAGATGAGTACTTGATCGTAGAAAAGGAAGAAATATATACAGAAGATTCTGTTCAAAGTGGCGAAGGGGAGCAAAAGCACTTCCTTGATGAAGTTGAGTCGGAGAAAGTTAAGAAACTCGAGGATAAGGAATTTTCGAAGGAGGAAGAAGCTGAGGAAAAGAAGGACGAGGTTCCCGAGAAAAAATTAGATTTTGCAGAAACATCTGGTGCGAAGGCAGAAGAAAGAAGAGCTTCTGAGATGTTGTCTCCAGAACACAAGGAACAATTGAAAGAAGAGATGAAGGAGATAATAGCCACTGCTACTGAGGCTGTTCAGAAAACTGAGGATAAAGATGATTCAGGGAAAAAGGACAGCGAAGATATAACCAAAGAACCTTCCAGTTTAAGTCCTGACAAATTTGATTCTTCAGAGAAGAAAACGACAGATACTGACCAGAAGCCGGAAGTTGATCAAAAGGAACCAATTCCGGAGAAGATGGAAGAGTCTCAAGAGAGAATATCGACTCTAGAGTCGGGTGCAACGACAACTGCACCAACTTTGCCTGAAGATGAAAGAATCACTTTAGATGATATTAAAGAAGACATTGATGAGAAACATGTGGCTGAAGAGGTTAAGGAAAAAGTTGTGTCGCCAATAATCAAAGAAGTCATTCCTGAAGAAATACCAGCACCTGCCGTTCGTCAAACAGTAGCAGCTCTTCAGCGAGATTCTGTGAAGACTCCTGATGAGGTTGCTGACCTTCCAGTTCATGAAGAAGTTGATCCTAAACTTTACAGGATGGACGACTTCAGCAAAGATAAGGATGAAAAGGCTCCGTCCCCCCAAGATTCGAAAGAACCTCCTACTCCACCAGTGAAAGAGCAGAAGGGAATGTTTAGTTTCTTCGGTAAAGTAGCCGATAAGTTTGAGAAGGGATATGACAAGTTGACGAAGAAGAAAAAAGATTCGGATAAAGACACTGATGATAAGTCATCATCAAAGTCTAGTTCGCCAAAGGATCCTAAACCAAAAGAACTACCTCTTGAAGACGTAAATATGGAGCTAGTCTTCCAGAAAGTAGGCAAAGTTACCGATAAACCGGACACTTTTGAGCAAGTGGAGCCTAAAGTGCATGATGTAAAGGTAGCAACGATAAAAGAAACTGCGACATTCTTACAAGAAGAAATAAAGGATGTGCGAAGAACGAGTATACCGGATGTAGAGCCTAAGGTAGAATGCATGACTACTGATGTTGTTGAGGCAGCAAGAATTAGCGAACAACTCAAACTTGATGAAAAGACATCACCGCCTAAAGAATTTAAGGAATTAAAAGATGAAATTTTATCTGATGGAGAAAAGAAAGTAGAAGCTGTTGAGGAAGCAGAATCTATTGCCGTAGAAGCCCTGATACAGGAATCTTCGAAGAAATTTAAATCCGCGAAAGACAGTTTAAGAGACTCATTGGAGTCACTTGAAGAAAAAGGTCCAAGGGAGCACCAAATTAATTTGGCTGATTTACCTCCACCAACCGACATTGTCACAGATACGTTAACTGGCGTTGCCGAAAAATTAGGGGAAATCAAACCATCAGTCGAAACTGTTTCTCCAGTTTCAAAAGAGCCTGAGAAAGTGAAGTTTATTGTTCCTGAAAGTAAAGAAGAGGAAGGTGAAGAAGATGAGGAGGATTTGGCTCATATTCCAGATATGAAAGAAGCTGTTCGAGATATTGGTGAAGTTCTAGCAGGAACTGCTGGAATCGAACTTGAAGAGAAACCCAAAGATGTGATAGAAATTGTAAAGAAGGTCGCAGAGGTACTCAAGGAAGATGATTTCTTATCAGAGAAAGCTCTATCTGAGATCGCTGAGAAAAAAGAAAGACCGATAGTTTTAGACACAAAATCATCTACAGCTGATGATAAGAAGCCAGAACTTGAGGACAAGGATAGAAAATCAAGCATCGGAGACATCATGCCGAAGAAAGTAGGCGTTACTGAACAACTTCCTTCTCAAGAAGAAGTCGAGGAAATGTTCCCGGGCGAGAGTGCTAAACTTTTGCCGGCGTATCAAAAAGCCAATGGTATCGAAGTTCAAGAAGAGCATTTCATAAAGGTTGTGAAAGATACTCAAGTCACTTCACCTGCAAAGGATGAAGTCTTGGATCGTCAAAGAATTTTAGATATGGGTTCAGATCTGCTGAAGGATGTTGGAATTTGTGAAAGATCAGATATCTGTGATGATAGTAAAGTAGATGTAATGGAAGCTGGTTTAGAACAAGTCTGTACAAAAACTGTACTTTTACCAAAATTTGACGAGGCTAGTGATACTAAAGAAGAAATTGAATCTTCGGATATAGGATTTGAGCAAAAATTATCACCAACGAAGGCAGAGCTTGTGGTGGTAACTCCAGGATCTACGCCTACTTCTCCCAAGTTCGCAGTAGATAAATTATCCGAACATGACGTGCAAGCAGCCTCCAAACTTGCTGATAAATTACCAGCTGATATTAAGACTATAATCGATAAAGATGGTAGTATTGAGGATATTATTGAAGAAATCATTATATCCAGGACGCAAAAGATTACAACGGAAATTATAGAATATATTATAATCATAAAGCGCGTTTCTAGAGAAAGAGTAATTGAGATCATTGAAACTATTACCAAGAGGGAAATCCCAGGTGTAAGTGCAGTGGAAGGTGAAGATATTTTGAAATCCGTAGTGGTAATCAGTCCCCAAAAGAGAAATGATGTTGAAGATTATATTGAGAAAGAATATGTTAATAGAGGAAAAAAGATTACCACGTTGATTATCGAAGAGATTTCATTGTTGAAAATAATTCCCAAAGATGTTATTATGGAAATCATAGAAAGTATCATAATCAAAAGAAAGATTACTAAAGATTCGGTGCTGGATATAACCGAAGATAAAACTGAAGTCGATGATCAAAAACGCAAGTCAATAACGGAAGTCGCAGAAAAAAAAGATATTCCCGCAGCTGGAAGTGCAGTTAGTCTGGCAGAAGATATTGTTGAAGGATTTGTGAATATTCCTTCGAAGGATGCTGTAGCTGCTTTTATAAGTGAAGAGAGTCGAGGAACTCACGAGGAACTAGTATTTGAGGCAAAAGATACATCTTCAGGGAAGACTCATTCAGAAAAAGATGACTTTGAAGCTGTTGAACAGGAATACAAAGTTAGTGGCTTAACACAGTCACCTGATGTTTCTAGAAAATTAAGTGAAGCTGAGGGTGGTGAAGAAGATTCGAGTGATGTAATTGAAGCTGATGAGAAATTCGTTAAAGAAACCAAAGGAAAGCTTGGAAAAGAAAAGGAATCAGTATTAGATGAGATCCAGGAAAAGAAAGAGGAAGCGGACTCTTGTATTCGGGACCCTGAAATATCCGAAACATCAGAAGTGATTGATGCTACCGAGAAGTATTTGGATGAAGCTAAGGAGAAGGTAGTGGCTCCATTGAAGGAAATTGATGAGAAGAAGTGTCCAGAAGTTGAGAAAGCTTTGCCAGAAACTAAACCAGCTGATATAACTGCACCATTGATTGAAGAGAGGAAGAAAAGTATTGTAGACAAAGTTCCAGGTGAAGCTTCAGCTGAAGAATTACAGGAGAAGATTGATGATCAGGAAGTACAAGACATTACGGTTCGTAAGATGCTGGTAACTGCTAGTAGTGAAGATGGTGGTCATGAAACAGAAATCTGTGCAGCAGGAACAATAACTTTCACAAAATCAGTTACTCCGGATTCTTTAAAAGAAGCTTCTGTGAAATCTACACCAGATAAAGATTCTTTGGTAATGGATAAGGATTCCTTGCATTCTGATGAAATCTCGGATAAATCGGGATCAGAGGCTAAGGAGAAAGTTTCACCAGTTGATAGTTTGGATAAGTCACCAGTGGGTACTCGGGACTCTCAAGACCTGGAAGATAGTTTAGAGAAAAAGGTTGAAGCATCTGATAAAATAGCAGCAGCCGAAACAGCCACCGAAAAAACGTTGGACTCTGTTCTAGAGAAATCACCTGAGAAGCGAGAAACAGTGGACAAGCTAATGGAACTTGGTGAGCTAAAGTCACCAGATTTAGGACATTCAGGAGATGTGTCTCCAGCTGAAAGTGTATTCTCTAAAAGTCCTACTGAAAAGCCAGTAATCTCTGCAAGAACGTCCTTTGTAGAAAAAGCAGAGGAAATAGAAATTAAATCATTTGAAGAAATTTCCAAACCTACAAGTCTACCAGAGAAACCCACTGATGATATATCATCAAGTACAATTAGTGAGAAGGATGTGCCTAAAACAGCCACAATTTCCGAAGGTAAGGTTGCAGAATTACCACAAAAGATGGATACATCCACATCATCGAGTATAGTCAGCGAAAAACTCGACGAAAAAGAGATATCTAAATTAGTCGGTGACAAAGTAGAAGAGAAAGAATCTCCTGAGAAGCCAGTTTCAAAATCTCGATCTTCGAGTATAATTAGTGAGAAGGGAGACGTATCATCTGGTCCAAAGGTGGATGATATTATTTTGACAGCTATTGTCAGTGACAAGGCAGAAGAAAAAGAAACAAAATCCAGAACTGCGAGTATAGCAGAAGGCCAACCTGATGACAAATCATTACCTGAGCATCCTCTTGAAAAATCTCGATCTGCAAGTATTGCTAGTGTCAAAGAAGAAGAAAAGCCACTCGAAAAGTCTCAATCGACGAGTATTATTAGTGAAAAACCAGATGAAAAAGAGTCTGCTGAAAAGTCAAAGTCCCCAAGTTTTGAAAAGGAAGCAGCAGAAGTACTTACTAAATCTCGATCAGAAAGTATCTTGGATGAAAAGGAAGCACTAAAAAATCTAGAGGATAAAAAATCAGGTGATGGCTCAAAGTCCCCTAGTATTGCAGGTGATAAGTCTGGTGATAAAGTTGTGCTTGAAGAATCTATGGTTAGATCCAGATCTGATAGTGTTGCTAGTCTGAAAGCAGAAGCAAAGGAGTCATCTGATATAAAAGAAGATAAGGAACCACTGGATATATCAAAGACTTCCACTGTCGCAGGTGATAAATCTGGCAAAGATTTGATTGATGAAGCTACTCTTAAGTCCAGATCTGCAAGTATCGCTAGTGAGAAAGCAGATGCAAAGAAATCCTCTGATACACTCACGGATGTAAAACACGATAAAGTAGCTGATGAATCAAAGTCTCCTAGTCTTGCTGACGAAAAAGAGTTGCTTGAAGAATCTATGGTTAGATCGCGATCAGAGAGTATTGCTAGTGAAAAAGTCCCAGCAGTGGATGCTAAACACGATAAGGAACCATCTGACAAATCAAAGTCTCCTAGTATTTCTGGTGATAAGCCTGGTGATAAAGATTTGCTTGAAGAATCTATGGTTAGATCAAGATCATCAAGTATTGCTAGTGAGAAAACACAAGCAACAGCGGATATTAAACATGAAATAGAACCTGCTGACAAATCAAAGTCACCTAGTATTGCTGGTGATAAGCCTGACGAGAAAGATTTTCTTGAAGAATCTATGGTTAAATCGAGATCCGCAAGTATAGCGAGTGAGAAAGCAGCTGTAGTAACGGATGTTAAACACGATAAGGAATCATCCGACAAATCAAAATCTCCTAGCATTGCTAGTGATAAGCCAGATGAGAAAGATTTGCTTGAAGAATCTATGGTTAGATCGCGATCAGAAAGTATTGCTAGTGAGAAAGCCCCAGCAGTGGATGCTAAACAGGATGAGGCATCATCTGAAAAATCAAAGTCTCCTAGTATTTCTGGTGATAAGCCAAGTGATAAGGATTTGCTTGAAGAATCTATGGTTAGATCGCGATCAGAGAGTATTGCTAGTGAGAAAGTCCAAGCAGTGGATGCTAAACACGATAAGGAACCATCTGACAAATCAAAGTCTCCTAGCATTGCTGGTGATAAGCCCGACG
>JAUESH010000015.1:11738288-11772684 GCA_032275165.1 Synergus magnus
TGACAAATCAAAGTCTCCTAGTATTGCTGGTGATAAGCCAGATGAGAAAGATGTGCTTGAAGAATCCATGGTTGGAACGAGATCATCAAGTATTGCTAGTGAAAAAGCCCCAGCCGTGGATGCTAAACACGATATGGAATCATCTGACAAATCAAAGTCTCCTAGTATTTCTGGCGATAAACCTGAAGAGAAAGATGTGCTTGAAGAATCTATGGTTAGATCGCGATCAGAGAGTATTGCTAGTGAGAAAGCCCCAGCCGTGGATGTTAAACACGATACGGAACCAGCTGACAAATCAAAGTCTCCTAGTATTGCTGGTGATAAGCTTGACGAAAAAGATGTGCTTGAAGAATCTATGGTTAGATCGCGATCAGAAAGTATTGCTAGTGAGAAAGCCCCAGCAGTGGATGCTAAACACGATAAGGAACCATCTGACAAATCAAAGTCACCTAGTATTGCTGGTGATAAGCCTGAAGAGAAAGATGTGCTTGAAGAATCTATGGTTAGATCGCGATCAGAGAGTATTGCTAGTGAGAAAGCCCCAGCCGTGGATGCTAAACACGATAAGGAACCATCTGACAAATCAAAGTCACCTAGTATTGCTGGTGATAAGCCTGATGAGAAAGATGTGCTTGAAGAATCCATGGTTGGATCGAGATCATCAAGTATTGCTAGTGAGAAAGCCCCAGCCGTGGATGCTAAACACGATAAGGAACCATCTGACAAATCAACGGCTCCTAGTATTTCTGGTGATAAACCTGGTGACAAGGATTTGCTTGAAGAATCTAAGGTCAGATCAAGATCATCAAGTATTGCTAGCGAGAAAACCCCAGCCGAGGATGCTAAACACGATAAGGAACCATCTGACAAATCAAGGTCACCTAGTATTGCTGGTGATAAGCCTGACGAGAAAGATGTGCTTGAAGAATCCATGGTTGGATCGAGATCACCAAGTATTGCTAGTGAGAAAGCCCCAGCCGTGGTTGCTAAACACGATATGGAATCATCTGACAAATCAACGCCTCCTAATATTTCTGGCGATAAACCTGGTGACAAGGATTTGCTTGAAGAATCTATGGTCAGATCAATATCATCAAGTATTGCTAGTGAGAAGGCCCCAGCCGTGGATGCTAAACACGATAAGGAATCATCTGACAAATCAAAGTCTCTAACCATTGCTGGTGATAAGCCTGACGAGAAAGATTTTCTTGAAGAATCTATGGTTAAATCGATATCTGCGAGTATAGCCAGTGAGAAAGCAGCTGTATTAACTGATGTTAAACACGATAAGGAATCAGCTGACAAATCAAAGTCTCCTAGCATTGCTGGTGATGAGCCTGACGAGAAAGAATTGCTTGAAGAATCTATGGTTAGATCGCGACCAGAGAGTATTGCTAGTGAGAAAGCCCCAGTCGTGGATGCTAAGCATGATAAGCAACCATCTGACAAATCAAAGTCTCCTAGTATTGCTGGTGATAAGCCTGACGAGAAAGATGTGCTTGAAGAATCTGTGGTTAGATCGCGATCAGAGAGTATTGCTAGTGAGAAAGCCCCAGCAGTGGATGCTAAACACGATAAGGAACCATCTGACAAATCAAAGTCTCCTAGTATTGCTGGTGATAAGCCTGACGAGAAAGATGTGCTTGAAGAATCTATGATTGGGTCGAGGTCTGCGAGTATAGCCAGTGAGAAAGCAGCAGTAGTAATGGAAGTTAAACACGATACGGAACCAGCTGACGAATCAAAGTCTCCTAGTATTTCTGGCGATAAACCTGGTGACAAGGATTTGCTTGAAGAATCTATGGTTAGATCGCGATCAGAGAGTATTGCTAGTGAGAAAGCCCCAGCCGTGGATGCTAAACACGATAAGGAATCATCTGACAAATCAAAGTCTCCAAGCATTGCTGGTGATAAGCCTGACGAGAAAGATTTTCTTGAAGAATCTATGGTTAAATCGATATCTGCGAGTATAGCCAGTGAGAAAGCAGCTGTATTAACTGATGTTAAACACGATAAGGAATCAGCTGACAAATCAAAGTCTCCTAGCATTGCTGGTGATAAGCCTGACGAGGAAGAATTGCTTGAAGAATCTATTGTTAGATCAAGGTCTGCGAGTATTGCTAGTCTTAAAGCAGAAGCATCGGTTGTTAAACATGATAAGGAACCATTTGATCCTTCAAAAACTCCTAGCATTACAGGTGATAAGCCTGGTGATAAAGATTTGCTTGAAGAATCTACGGTTAGATCCAGAACATCGAGCATTGCTAGTGAGAAAACTGACATCAGGGATTCTGATAAATTTAAATCGCCAGCAACAAGTGAAAAATCGGACGATAAAGAACCAAGTGACCGGTCTAAATCACCAAGCATTGCTGGTGATAAGACACGAGAAAAAGATTTAATAGAAGAATTACCTGCAATATCTAGATCCTCAGGTATTGTAAGTGAAAAACCCGATACTAAAGAACCAAGTGATAAGAAATGCGAAAAAGATATAATTGAAGACGTAATATCGAGATCTAGGTCGTCAAGTATTGCTAGTGAAAAACCAGATACTGATAAATTGAAACTAACAACAGTAGATGTCAGTGACAAATTGGCTGATAAGGAGTCAGCAGATCTTTCCAAATCACCTAGCATCGCGGGCGATAAAGTTGTTGGAAAAGATTTGGAAGATACAGCTGATAAATCCAGATCACCGAGTGTTGCTAGCGTAAAACTAGATGAGAAAGAAGCAGCCGATAGATCAAAATCTCCAAGTGTTGCTGGTGATAAGCCAAGTGAGATAGATTTGGTAGGAGAAGAAATTACAAAGTCTAGAACTCCTAGTATTTCGAGTGAGAAGCCAGATATAAAATCTACTGATCACTCAAAGTCTCCCAGTATCGCAGGCGATAAAATAAGTGAGAAAGATTTCATGGAGGATACAACTATTAAATCTAGATCATCTAGCATTGTCAGTGACAAACAAGATGTGAAGGATTCCGCCGACTCGATTAAACTAACAGCAGCAGGTGCTAAACCTGATGAGAAAGAATCAACCGATCGATCAAAGTCACCTAGCATTGCTGGTGACAAAGAAGAGGAAAAAGATTTGGCCGAAGTTAGTAAGTCAAGATCCTCGAGTATCGTGAGCGAAAAACTGACACCAGAACCATTAAGAAAGCCTTCCTTGATGAGTGAATCTAAACATGACGAGAAATTAGAAAAAGAGCATGCTGAGAGTCTCAGATCAGCTAGTCTATTAAGCGATAAGCTAGACGAGGATTCCATCGACCGAACCAAGTCACCGAGCTCCACTAGCGACAAATCCGACGAGAAAGATGGGTTTGACAGGTCAAAATCTCCTAGCATTGATGGAGATAAGATTGATCATGAAGAAGACCCTCTTGCTAAATCTAGATCACCGAGTGTGATTGTTGAAAAACTCGAACATGACCTAACAAAAGAAAAATTGAAAGTCGTTGATCAAGAGAGGTCAAGGTCATCAAGTGTTGGCAGTACTAAGTCTGAAGAAAAAATGACTCGGAAGGATGCTGATAAAGAAGAAATAAGATCTAGTATTGTTAGTGAAAAAGGAGATGGGAAGGAAGTGTTAGATAAATCAAGATCATCTAGCATTGCACATGAAACTGAAAAAGTACAAAAATCAGATGTGCATGATCCCAAATCATCTAGGGCAGAATCACCAACAGAGGATCGAACGCCTAAAGATCGTTCTCGATCACACAGTTTATTTGAAGGAGGAGAGAAGACACCTCTGGGTCGATCTAGAGCAGCAAGTTTGTTCGAGGATAAACCAAGTGACAAAATTGATCTTCTAGAACATGTCAAGGGAGCTTTAGAAGATCCTATGAAAACAAACATTTTGGAAGAAAAGGATGAGACGAAGTCTTCATTGGAAACACTGGCTGATTCCAGAAAAGGAAGTTTGTTGGCCAGCGAAGTTCACACAGAAGTTTCAGAGACAATTGGTTCTAGGAAACAGAGCGAGGCAGAGATCCATTTATCGAGACGATCTAGTGAAGTAAAATCGCAAATAGTACCTGATGTAAAAGACGTTCTGCATCTGAAACCTGAGGAAAGAGTGGAAATAGAGAATTACGTGCTAAATGAATATGTGGGTAAAAAGAAGAAAGTAAGTGCACAAATGTTGGATGAAATGAGTGTGTCTCGTTCAGTTCAGAAGTCAGTGATAATCTGTATAATTGAGGAAATAATTTTGAAATTGAACATTCCTAGAGATACTATTATTGAATTTGACCAAGAAGAGCAAGAAATTACGCATTCAAAAGATGACGATGAGTTAGAGAAGGTACCAGCGGAGAAATTAGCAAATATAGAAAAATATATCTCAGAGGAGTATATTGAGAAGCATAGAAAGTTATCATTGAAAAATGTGGATGAAATTGCGAACCTAAAGTTAGTTTCGAGGAGCATTATTATTGCAATTGTGGAAGAGATTATTCTAGTAAAAAAGTTAACGAGACAAAACATTCTCGAAAGTGATATTCTAGAGCTTGGAAAATCTTCTATTAAGGAAATAGATACTATTACTGAATTACAGACCACTGATACAAAAAGTTCCGAATCAAAAGATGGCGGTGATGCCATTGTGGTGCCTGATTCGAAGCGATCTAGTTTAGCTAGTCTTAAGGATCAAGATCTTACGGCACATGATATCAAGAAGGATAGTATTGACGATAAAGCAAGCATGATCGAGCAGGATATTCAATCCCTTAAACCAATTTCCAAAAGTCCTAGTCCGAGTCCTGAGCCAGAAATTTCGGTATCTCGAGTATCTTTCCAACAAAGTACGGATCTTTTAGAAACGCAAATACCTGAGGAAATATCGGTGTCAGATGAAAAGCGCACAGAAGTTAAAACTATTTTGTTAGAAGGTTACATAAACAAGGCAAAGAAAATTACAGAGACATCTCTACAAGAAGTCATCAATAAAACAGGTGTGCCAAGATATATCATTTTAGAAATCATTGATGAAATTATTTTCATTAAGAAATTATCGAGGGAAAATGTAATAGACAAGCTCTTATTCCTAGAGGAGGAACCTGAAGATTCTTTTGAGCGTTCATTACTGTCCACTCCCGATAGGAAGTCTTCCGGGTATTCAACGCCAGAAATTAAACCCTTCGATGATAAACTCGCCAAGTCGATTCCTTCTTACGTTGCGGACTATGAAAGTCCATTCCATAAAGCATTTGTTGGTGGTATGACGGAAATGCGAACGACACATATTACCACCTTGTCTGGAAAATCAACACCTGACCTTGGTGGACGTGCTGATACTCCTGAGTCCGATGTGACTAGTACCACGGGAACTACATCTCAAGAAGTTACTGAAAAGAAGCAGGACATCAAACCAACGGATCATGAAGAAATTCCAAGTGCAGAGAAAACAGCTACAAAAGCTCTCGGAGTTGAGTCTGAGGAAGATCTTGATGCAATAAAAACTACAGTTTTAAAGACAACCCACTTAGCAAGCCAATTTGATAAAATTGAAGATCTTGATGAATTGCCCAAGGATGTGAAACGAGAGGTAATGGTCTACGAGGAAGAACCAGAGATCCTCGAAACTGTGACAACCAAAATTACAACAACTGTAGTAATTGATGAAGGATCCAGAGACAAAGTTAGCACCTCTGAAATTGGAAAACCAGAGCTCTACACTTGCATTATATCTCGCGAAGGACAACCAGAAGTTACTGAGAGTTCGAAATCCTCTTCCGAATTTGTAACAAAGGTAATAAGTAGAGAAAGTACTCCTGAAATTACAAACGATGTCAAAAGAATCGTGACAACTGTAACGACTGTCACTGACTCAAATGGTAAAGTGACAACCATGAAAGACGTGACAGAATCTAATGACGTACTTGAAAGAGAAGAATTACTCGACAAACTCATTGATTCCTCCCAGGGAGAAAAGTCAGGAAAGGTGTCAGAAATAAAAACAGTTATGAAAGAAACAACTACGACTGTAACTTCAACTTCCGGTATCTCTACGCCTGATGTAAAATCTTTCTATGACTCTGGAAAGTCAACACCTGATCCAAAATTGGAAGAAAAATTGGAAGTTCTGGATAAAATATCTGCTGAACGATTAGAGCACTCGCTCTCTCCTTTGGTAAGGGATCTAGTATCTGATGACAAAAGTTTGTCTGGGAAATCTTCTCCTGATATATCTTTACCCAAAGATATTGCATATAGTGGAAAATCAACACCTGATATTCCTATGTCTCCTTTGATAAGGGACGGAGCATCTGCTCATCCTTGTCCTTCTGGAAGATCGACACCTGATAAGAGAGTGGAGGGAAAATCCAGAACAAGCACTCCTGAAGGTTTCCGATCAGGTGAAGTTATAAGAACAATAATCACAACTACAAGAACTATGTCTGATGATGGAGAAATAATCACCACCACTCAGGAGGTGACGGAAGCTACCAACGAGAAGGGTGAGACTGTAGTCATCACCGAAAAAACAGATGTCAAGGTTGATGATCATTTACATGATAGTCTTGGAAGCGCGATTGGAGATCTGAAATCAACTGATCTTCAGCGAGTTTCAAGTCCTGGTTCTGATATAATGAGTGAAAGAGACGCAGGACACACCAGTCCTCGCAGTGACCTAAGTAGTGGTCACAGTAGGGCAGCTACTCACATTTGGGGTAGTAGTGAAGAAAGACACACCTATTCTGATGATGAACCTCCAAGTTCACCACTTTCAACCACTTCTCATGTTGGCCACTCTCCTCGTCATTTGGAACACGAATCTATGACCGGCAGCTTCTATGGTGAACTTCCAACTGCTGTTACCAAATCCGAAACTGGTGTCCAATTTAGCGATCCTCTACCTTCTCAAAGTGAGACACCTACCAAAAAATTAACAGTTGAAAAAGAATTCGCTAGTGGCTTGAGTCAAAAATCAGATTCGAAGAAATACGTAGATGAAGCAGACTTGGATTCTGATAAGGTTTTGTTGGACCTGAAAGATTCGAAGGAAGGATCTTCTTCAGCTTCTTCTACTGCTCCTCAAGAGAAAGCTAAGGATGACAAAGCTCCATCTAAGAAGGATCCAATAGAAGGATGGGGAAGTCCTCTAGGTCTACCATCACCAAAACCACCACGAAAGTTTAATCTACGAAGTCCATGTCAACCAAGCAGTAGTTCTTGTGACTTATCACCTGATAGTTTAAACTTTGATGTTGTTAGTGACTGGGGGGAGCCACTGAGATTGCCTTCTCCAGCACCAGTGCCGAATGAAGTTTCAAATAAAGGATCTCCTGGCACACCGAAGAAGGAACGAAAACAAGCGAAGAAGGTTATTTCAGAAAATATAAAGAATAAAAAACGTTCTGAAAGTCCAGCTAAAAATGAAAAGAAGTTGAAAGATTCCAAGAACAAAGTCCAACCGGTTTATATGGATTTGACCTATGTTCCACATCATGGAAATTCCTACTACACGGCTCTCGATTTCTTCAAGAGAATAAGGGCTAGGTACTATGTCTTCAGCGGTACGGAACCCAGTCGGGAAGTTTATGATGCTTTACTCGAGGCAAAGAAGACTTGGGAGGATAAAGATTTGGGTGAGTTTATCTAAAAATTATCTTTTATCCAAACCCCTTTCCAAGCATCTTTTTAAAAAAAATAAAAATTCCTTTTCCCATCTTCTTTTTTAGCCTCGTTTTTCCAAATCCCCTTTTCCAATCTAATTATTGCAAAGCATTTCAAAGAATTTTAAATGATATTAAAGAATTATAAAGGATTTTAAAAGAAAGTTCGGAAAAATATATACTTTTGATCAAAATACATATATTACGAAATTTGAAATTGATCAGAGATATGTGCTTTCTGGAACTTCGCCTGAGAAATGAGAATGCAAAATTTGACGTCTTTGCTTAATTTGATTTCAGAGGTGACAATGATTCCAACTTACGATACAGACACCTTGGGATATTGGGTGGCAGATAACGAAGAAGCATTAGCGGCTCACCATATAGACCTTTCCCCATCGGCATCCAGATGCACGATTAATCTTCAAGATCACGAGACGAGCTGCAGTGCCTATAGACTTGAATTCTAGGGAATAGCAGCCTGCTCAGCCTTCATAGTCGAGTTCTGAGCCGCGTCCAGACTAACTTCCGATTCACAATCTGGACCATTCATTCCAAAGAGATTGACCATAGGTCAATCGTCTGTCCCGTCCCGTGGCTCCCAAAGGTTGTACTCGCTGCTGAAAATATGGACAGGCAATCTGTTTTCAAATCTCAACTTATTATTTCCGAAAGAGAGGGAGACAATAAACTCCTCTTGGATGTACTCTTTTTGTTGTGAGAGGAGAGAATGGGAATACAAGAATAACATTGAATTAATAAAAATAATAAATAAAAAGGGTCGAAAAGCTCTTCCATCAAGTTTGACTTAATGACCTAGAAATAGAGATCCATTCATCTGAAAGAATTCACGGTGTGAGGAGTATCGCATCTTGAATTTCGCGATAGGTATTCTTAACTGAATTAACAGTTGTACCTGCCGATGCCTATATTTAAAAAAAAAAAATACTGATAAATACTAATCAATACTAACGAGCAAACATACAAACATAGAACATACACTTGCATTCACACGCACACAAACAAGACATATTCTCATGCACATTTTTAAAGGACTGCTATAGTGATTGCATAACCGGAATACAGAGAACATGAACAATTGAATATTGAACATGATGACTGAAGCTGACGGGAGAAATACACCGAAGTGACCTCGAGTTGACCTGTAGTTGAAACTTACCGATTATGGGACTGATTCAGCGCATGTAATACTAGTTAACCCAATAAATTTATTTAGGATTTTCAAATTCTCTGATGCGAAACAATCGTTATCGATCGACTTTACGAACGAGATATGCTTTTCACGCGGATTTCTCTGCTTAACTCTCATTCTCTCCTCGATCAATAAGGCAGAATGTGACTCTCAAATAAAGGAGTGATAAATAAAGGGACGGCGATTCGGAAAAATATTCTTGAATCTAATACTTGTTATAAGATTTCAATTTACGATTTCTCTTTTTACAAATTTCTGCTTGCTAATCAAACATTGATTTGGTTCAAGTGGAAGTTCGCAAACTTACAATGTTTTCTGTGTATTTGACACATCTTAAAGGAAAGAAAGATTCAAACGACGAATACTTTAGCCGAGTACAAGCCACTTCCTGAAATGGAAAGACTTTCCGAAAGTAGAGGTATAGACTATCAATAAATCCGTGGAACCATTTCCAATCTATGTGAAGTTCGAACAGCGTTCCGTTCAGTAGCACAAGTCGCAGAACATCCATCCAAAGGACACGCCGCGATCTAATGATAACGATAATTCTAATATAACGATAATTTTGACTGCTGGATGACTGACGCAATCGAGATTCTTAGCTTAAAGTGTCAGTGATACAACAAAGTCGAAAGATCTATTTCTAGAAAACTTAAAGTTACTTACATAATACTAGATTATAGAAGAATGCAAGGAGGTAAATGAATAGGAAAATCCAAAAAAAAGTGATTGAACTTTTGTACTTATTCCTCTGTCAACGATAACAATTACAGTGATAATGATGAGGATTTGGGTGGCGAATATGATAAAGAAGGTGATAATGCATTATAATGACGTACTGATGATGATGATGATGATGATGATGACGGTGATGACCATCATAACAAATGTCCCTTAGCGATAGGTCAAAAATTAGAGCCAGTGGTTGCAAATAAAATGAGAGTGAGAATTTTGCTGTTTCAAATATTTAATTGACTCTCGATATGCTGAATTTATTCATTGTTCGACTTTGTTATACATATATTATATACAAATAATCGAGACAACATCTTTTTGCCGAAGAATCAAAATCCGAATGTGAAAAAACACCGAAAAAATAATTCCTAAAAATTCAAATTCTCGAATAAAAATAATATTACCGAAAATCTTGATTTATTTCGGTAATTTACATTTTCCGGGAATTTGAATTTTGGGGAATTATTTTTTCGGTATTTTTTCACATTCGGGATTTTAGTTTTTCGACAAAAAGATGTCCTAAATAATCTATCTATTATTATACTTTTTTAAGCGATTGAGTGCTAATATTGTCAATTTTAATATTATAATGATTTCACTTCTAATTATAAAATTGATTTCTAACTTGGGAAAGATAAAACAGATTAAATTAAAATTTTACATATATTGTTAGAATTGGCGGATTTTAATACGAGGTTATTTGTAAGGGGGAGTTCAAGTGATTGAAATTTAAAGAATTACTGAAGATTCGAAAAAGAAGAGAAAAATGGTGCACGTGGATTACAAATGTTATGGAAATTCGGATCGCTGTAGATAAAGTTACAAATTAAGATTTTTACCTAGATCATTAAAATGCGTTATGAGAGCTAAGAATTCAGAATTCATTAATAGATTTAATGCGGTGATAATTTTTCATGGAGATCAGGGTCACGGAAGTTTGAGCTCGGCGGAGTTATTGAAGTAGCAGATAGATTTTTCTACTGTCCGTCTCTTTTTTTCTGGTGACTCTAGAAAGCTCATTACCTTTCATATTTCACATAATTCATAATTCCTGATAAATTAAATACTCATTGTGTTATAATTTTTATTTATTTTTCCAATTTATTAGCAATTTTCATATACATGTAGTTATATGTATATTTCTTTATATAGATAGATGAAAGTATTCTAATTCAACGATAAACTGCTAAGTAATATTTTGTTAGCTTTTGTTGGAAGGAAGTCTAACGAATATAAAAAATGATCGTAACAAGGTGACTATTTGACTATCAAAGTTTTTTTCAAAAATTTTTTCAGCTGAAGGATAATCTGAAATTAACTTCTGACTTTTAAACTATAATTTTTCCATTTTGTAATTGCATTCTGTGATAAAAAAATTATTTAAAGAAAAATTGCTTAAACAATTTTTTTAAAGAAAAATGTCACCTTGGAAGGGTGTAGAGATGAAAAAGTAAGAATCGGCAGACATCGAGTTATATTTACTGCAATAATTATTATGAATTATTGCTATATTACTACGTTATAACGTGATTAAGGTCTCAGTCGTCATCATCAATGTCATCGCTTTCTTTTATTTTGCGGACTAAAGCTTTTTATAATGTAAAATCGTACATACTTACATGCGTACGAGATCATAAAAAAAGAAGGTATAATAAATACCAAAATACGGTAAAAGGAAATGGAGATGAAGTATGTACTTATGTATTATTTATTGATGAGTAATAATGACCAGCTATCTAGGTAGGATGTTAAAATTATTAAATAAAATTAAAACTTAAACAGTGTCGGTTGAGAGAAGCAGAACTATTATACACTGATGAATTAAAAGCAAAACATTAAATTAGCGAACGAGCTTTCAAAGAAATCAATTTAGGGATGAAACTATGACATGGCGAACGGCAAAACAAAGGAAACCGTTAAATGTATACTCGATAAATGCATGGAAAAAAAAACCCTTTACTGTGGTTCGCGTATAGGGAATGGGAACGACGAAATTGAATTTAAATCAATTTATCGGCATGTAATTAATTGCGTATCCGGTGTTGCGGAAGAAACATTCTTTACAGATATTGCGAGAAATAAAGGGAGAATTTTCTCATAAAAAGGGAAAATTTTCACTAAAAAACCGAAAAATAATATAAATTAAGAAAATATTGAACTGACTTTAATATTCCACCCAATGTTTATTATAATCGTATGTTTGAAATAACAAATTCTCTGGCCTAAGAAGAGACATCCAATTCAAATTTTTTGCGTCCAAAGATTTTGTCTCCGCATTTTACAGATTTGAATAGAGGATTTTTGTTGCTAAAGCAAAATAAGCGCCTGGTCTGTCAGCTTAACTTTTTTTTTCTCGCGTGATATGATTAATTGCAGACACAGCTTAATCGTTGATCGATAAGTTCACAATTCAGAAATCCTTTATTCAGAGCTGTGGAATTTTCGGATACGCGATACTCTAGTCAGTAATTATGCAAAAATATTATCTACGATGCAAAAGAACCTCTAGTCATCCTTTCTGTTCTCATTCCTCGAAGTGCACCGACTCATTGCGTTTTCGAGTATTGAATTATAAAAATTTACTGTGGAGTGTTCATGGTGCTATGATTATTGTAATAGAAATAACAATGTTATGCTATATGATAAAAGGAATAATATAATAAATATAAACCATACCTTAGAATGTTTTGACTACTTGCTTTACCTTCTTTAAGTGCCGTTCTTTTAACATAAAATTTTGGACATTTTCCTCGAGCAAAAACCTTTCATGGCGCCCCTTTCAAAATGAAAAATGTCAATATTGTTTAGATTGTCAAGATTTTCAGTGGAAATAAAGTGATTTTAAGTGATTTCATCAGATTTGAAGGAATTTTGAAAAAATGTAAAAGTTTGCAAGAGACTTTCAATAATTTTAAGAACATTGAAGTGATTTAAAGAGATTTCAAGGATTTTGGATGATTTCGTGGGATGTTAAAAGATTTCAAAATATCCACAGTAGATTAATAAAATTTAAATAGAAGACAATTCAAGTACATGCTGAAACGTTATGAACCAACAATTTGGATATAGATAAAATTTTATTGTCATAATTTCCTTAACACTAATTATGCCTAATGATGACAATCATGCACTTTATAAAAGTGATAAATAAATGCTCTAATGAAAATATCACACTAAGGCTCTCACTGCACTTGGATTGAGAAACAAGTGATTCCCGTGTCCGTAACTTGCCAAATTGTCTTAAAATTAAAATCTCGTATTGTCGGGCATTTTAACAAAGTAGGCAATTTGTACGTCCTTTACTTTGTAATTGTGAATCCACCTAGAACCCTTTCTGAGACTTCCATCAATTCCATCCCTCCAAACTCCAGCTGGCAGGTAAACTTCTCTTTGTCTGCTTCCTGAGTACAAAATAGGAGCAACTATCAATTCCTCCCCAACAGAAAATTCGTCAACTACAACATGACAAGCTGGATCAGTTGGATCCAACATCCAGAGTGGTCTAATAATCGGAAGACCTGTGTCCAAAGTATTATTCGCATATTTCTTCAAGAGTGGTGTAACAGTCTTTTGTCTTAGGGTCGTTAATGATTTGGCCATACTTAAAAGCTCGGTATCAGCATACTTGCTTGGAAGATGTGTAAATCGGATCACAGGTAAGAAAGTCGATAACTGAAGCCACCTAACGTAAAGTTCCTTATCTGGAAGACTGACTTCAAAATCATTGTCAGGATTATTATCCGACATCGGTAGAGCAATATCTCCTCCAACGGCTCCAGGCATGATGAAAGGATACCCAATCATCCCATAACTTAAAATCGTAGGAATAACTGTCTTAATCGCCTTCCAAGAAGAAGGAAAAGGCGGCAAGGAAACAAAAACTGGAGCCCTGGGTCTCGAAATCGCACCCGAGACGCCAATCACTGGTACGGAATTCAAAATTGCTTTGGTGAACATTGTCTTGTAATGATCGGGATTTGTGAGAGGATGTTCGCATTTGTAATAATGAGGCATATCGTGAGCAGTTCCCAAGTCCAGATAAAACGAATCCACATGATACTTTGTTATGAGATTTTCGAGTTTGTTCACCAACCAGGGAAGAGTTTTATTGTTGGTGATGTCTAGGACACCAGCACTGCTAATATTTTTGTACCTGGTGAGTGCCGGAATTCTAGGGTCGCTACCTCTTTCAGATATCAAGAGCCGATTGGCTACTGCGTCTCTGAAATTCTGGGATTCGGTGGAGATGAAGGGCTGAATACTAAAGACAATCCGGAAACCTCTCCGGTGAATGATGTTGATGGTCTCTTCCATCGAGGGAAATCGCTTTTCATCCAGAACGAAGTCTCCCGGATTCGGTTGCCATTCTTCGCTGAGAAGAACGTGTCCTTGTCTGAGAAATCCTAAGGCGATAACGTCCTCAGTGTAGTTGTAAATAGCAGCTTCATTCGTAGGAGATATCTGCCAAACCGGTTCAGTAAGAAGAGTATGTACAGCATGAAGTTCGTGTGGCTTCAGGCCATCCCAGAGACTTTTTTCAGCCATTGTAGAATGAAGATTTTTCATATTGTCAGTGGCACAGATCGCATAGTTTAGTTGAGGAAGAGGAGTGAGGTGGTTGGTGTAGGCAAAGTTGTCATGTTTGGCCTGAAGGCAGAATTCTTTGCTTCTGTTGGCGTTGATCGATACGTAGAGGGGTGTCTCATTGTCGACAAGAATCGTGGCTCCTTTGGAATTGAGGAAGTACCTTTTTAAAACGTTTCCAAAGGGGTGCTTTTGAATGTCGCCGGTTATGAAAGGACTGAGGTCTAACTTCCCTTGTTCGAGAGGGTAGGCCATGTTTTGAATCTGTCCTCCTCCGTACCAATGACCTCGCTTATGGGACCAATCGAAACAGTCTTTTGGGTCGAACGATGGGTTCAAACTTTGCCAAGTGAAGTGGTAGCAGTCCATCAATTCACGACTGGTGTGGGCTAGGTAGAGGCGAGTTTGTTGTAACCACTCGAGACATACTGAGTCTCCTCGTTGGTGATGTGGCAGACAAGGAAACACTCCACTTTCGGATGAAATTTGGACCCCTAGACGAGCTGCTATGATCTCTGCACCAGCACGGTTGTAAATGTGCATCACTCTTTCGTTCTTGTTAAACCTGTAAGAATGTTTGTAAAATATTTGATACTTGTGATCAATTTCTGTCCTGCTTTGGAAACAACTTCAATATCATGTGATACCAAAAGATATGAGTCCCAAAACCTAGTGGTATCAGATTGCTATTAAATGGTATCACTTCTAATTAAGGGATACCATGAAAATATGATTGTAAAATTAATCTTTAAACACGTACCTAAACCTATCAAAGTAAGCACGCTGAAGGACGTGTGTGTTATAGTAAACATGTGCAAATCCAACAAGGAAGACGATACACAGGAAGAGGATCCCGACAAATGCTCGAAGTCTGAAAAAAATAGAATTTTACAGTTTAACTTTCTTGTCTCTTTTTTTATATTTAATAATTAATATTCATATTTATATCCCCAGAATTGAAAGAAAATGTACCTGTAGTCAGCATTTTGTCTTTTTTTATTGCTTCGAAGTGCCTGAGGCAACGATAACTGAAACTTTTCCTTGAGGAGACTCTGGATACTATTCACACTAGTTATTGTTGAATGTGGACTTTGCACGCCTGGAAGTTCTAAAGTTTCGTTACCCAATTTCCGATTTGATGTTGGCGATGCAGTTTTTCGCCTTGGGGGTGCTTGTAACGGAATTCTGAAAATTATATTATATTTGAAGATTATATGTATAAATTATAGAAGTGAAATTTTAAACTTTGAACTTCAAACTTGTTATAAGAGTACAACATTGATTATATATATAAAAATCAATTTTGTATTAATCGTATTATACCTTTGTAGCGACACGGCGCTTCCAACATCGTACCTTGGAATCATTTTAACTCAACAATAATTGTCCAATTTTCAATCAAAACAACAAATTTTAAAAACAAAATTTTCGAAACGTATCTTCACTGGATGAGAAGAAATAAGTCCGTGGAGTGATAGAGAGTCACTGACAGATTGATTTATAGCAGAGAATAGGTTCATTTTCATAACGAACAGATGATTAATACTTTAAGACACAAAAAGTGGAGAAATAGGCACAGAAATTTAAGCGAGTCATTAGTCGACGAAGAAAAACAGTTCACGATAACCCTGAAGTGATATCAAAAGAAATATTGTGACGTTCACTCGAGAAGTCCCTGAACACGACTGGCATCTCATCTCGTACGCTAGCACAGAAAAATAAGTATTTCCACGAGAATGTAAGCGGGAACTGTAAACAACTTTGAAATGTGGAGTTTGCGTTGACCGAAATAATCAGGAAAGTAGCTGATTGAGAACCCCTCGCTGTGCACAATAATGAGAACCTCGTGTATTAATTACAGTCACATATTGTTCAAATAGCACCTCGGGATTTAAAAAAATGACTTCTTGACAGAGTCTGACGAATGATGTTAGAAATTACAATCTGATTATATCCGACAAGTGGTTTTATTATTATATTTTTAAACATAGAGATAACTTAAGATGTCAGAAGAGAGAATTATATCGTTTTTTACATACTTGGAAAATGCATCATCATTCTCATCTTCTGTTTCAGAGCATAGTTCACTTCCATTTGGAGTCGAGCCACTATTACTGAAAGTTGTACTGCTTTCACTTTCCGGCCTGGAAAATTTGGAGTTTACTCCCTAAAAAAATAGTTTATTAAATAATATATATATATATATATATTATTATTAATTACATATTCATGATTAAATTATTAAACATTTTTTTCAGATTAGCATTATTTAATAATGCAAAAATAATGCTTTAGATTGGCAATATTCTATTAAAAAAGTATTTTTAGCATTATTAAATATACAACCTTCAATAGTACATGTTTCCTCATATTTAAAAATTCGCCCTTTGACTCTTTCATCGTAAAAGTTGTTTTTATATTCTTTAATCTATTAGGTATTAATAAAGTTGAAGCACTTTACTCTTGACACACTTAGATCAAAAACACCTGTGCATCGTCTACGAGACGTTGGCAACGACTGAATGAGAAAGATAATTTTTTCACACGGAAGGCTGTGTATTTAACGATTAGAACTATTATATAATATCTTGATTGTGCACGAATCCGGTTTTTGGCAGATCGATAGAGATTTGGTACAATAGTCTTTAATTTATGAAAGGCTGAGATAAGGAATGACATTGCAGTATTAAAAAATGCAAAAGCTTTAAATTCAAGAAATACATAAAGCCAAATATGAAATGAATTTTAGGCAAATATTTTCCTTGTCTTTAAAAAAAAAAAGTGTAGCAAATTAATAAATATTAAAGAAGAAGAATATTATTGATCGAATTAAATGCTTCATTCAAAAAAAAAATTATATGAATAATTAATAAACCTTCATCCCCGATCTCAAAACATTTCTTTTAACACATAAGGTTTGTCCTCTTGGATCATAAGATATCGCTTCCAATGGATAAATAGGAACTTTTACATTTCGATTACTCATGGTAACGATAAAAAGTACAATAAATCGTAAATGTAGAATAAGAGTAATGAAAAGGACGAATATTTAAAAATAAATTGAAGTACACAACAAGGCAGAGAGTTGACTAATTTAAGTATACGTCTTAGACTGTATTTGTGTGATGAAAAGTCGATTGTGTTAACAATATGATTCATAATTTGAAAAATATTCCACAAAGGTTATTGGTCGAATTTTCAATTAAGATAAATTTAAACAGAGAGTGTAAAATTTAATTTTACTAGAATGTCAATAATTTATGCTTATGATAATTTGTCAAAATTTTGTGATGTTCAATTAATAGGTGAAGAGAGAATATGGGTTCAGATTTCGAGATTCCGAGAATCTATTTTCGATATAATCCCAACTTCTTTTTTATGATAAGATTCAATATATTCATAACTTGAATTTTTACCTTTTGGTCATCAATTCGAAGATCATCCATATCATCAAGTTTGCTCGGCATAGATATACTTGTTTTTCGAATTTTTGTTCCGAGATCTACAATCTCCGTTGTAGATGACGTATTCGAAAAGTTTTCGTTATTGCGAGTCTCTGTTTTGGGTATAATTATGTCAATTTCATTAAACGGAGATAAGAGAGACCTATTATCTGCAATTTATAAAAGAGTAAATTATTATATAAAATATACAGTTTATTCGATGCATTAAATTAAATTATACTAATCGCAAATTGTGTACAAATTCTTGAATCAAGTAATTGCACTCAAGATTGTGTATTCGGCTAATCTCTGTTTATTAATTAAACAAGTAAGAAGTGAGCTTCAAGGTAAATTTAAAAGTCGGCATGATAAGCGATCAAAAGACTCTGAATTGTTTAAATTAGAATGATTAAAAACAAACGAAATGCAATTTGAAGCAGTCAACTTCGTCTGTATTTCCAAAATTATAAACATAAACAATTATAATATTTCCTAAGTCGTCGTTTATGCTATTTATATAAAAATATCTAGGAAGGAACATAAAAGGAAATTGATGTCAAAGCTTGTTCAATTAAAACTCTGACAACAAAGTATAGATATAAAAAATGAAATAATTAAATTCATAACCTTGACAACAGTAATTTTATTAAAAATTGTAAATTAATCTTGAACATTATCTTTTACAGCATGTGCGACTGTTCTGCAGAAAAAGGAGAGTTTCATGAGAGACAAGTGTCTCTACTCCCATTTCAAAAATGTTTAGGACAATCTATTGAACGAAAAGATGGACACTTTCTACAAAACGAAACTTTTAATTGTAAAGATGGATATGGAACTAGAACTAGACTTATAAAATCCGAGCCAGAATTACCTTTTTGTAATACACTTAAGCAACCATCAAGCTCACAATGTTCGAGCAATTCTTCAAGAACTGTACATAAATTTCTCTTTTGTTATAAACTCATTTCATATATTTTGAATATCTTATAGATATGTTTTTCAATTTTTAGTACAAATTCATAGAACCCTGGGAGTTCAAGTTTATGAGGACAGGAGAAGAAGAAGAACCTCAACATTCTCCAATTATATGTGAGCCTTGTGTCCCAGATGAAGAAGAAGAAGAAGAAGGAGTCGAGGAAGAACCGGATGTGGAATGCACGTTAGCGATTATAAAACCGGAAGCAGTAATTTATCGAAAAGAAATTGAACGCAGGATTTATGAAGAAGGATTTGAGGTATATCAGACAAGATGGACTCAACTGACACCAGAGCAAGCTTCTGAGTTCTACTGTGACAGTTATGGACAAACTAATTTTGCTCATCTCGTTGCGTATATGGCTTCCGGACCAATTGTCGCGATGGTCCTGGCTAAGCAGCAGGCTGTAAAGGATTGGCGAAGACTAATGGGACCGAGAAAGGTAATTTTCTTATGTTTGAAAATGATTAAGTCGACAGGCTACTTGTTTGGAGATTAATCGAGTAATTATTCTATCGCAGGTTATTGAAGCTCGTTTATATTTTCCTGATAGTATTCGTGCTACATTTGGAAGAAGAGGTGAAGAATTCAAAAACGCTGTGCATGGTAGTCAAAATCGTGAGCAAGCAGAAAAGGAAATCCACTTTTTCTTTTCTGAATGTGAGCTTTATTATTTTATCTTTTATAGGAAAGTTAAAAAAGTTTTTTCATGGTTGAATAAATATTATATTTCAGTTGTTATTGAACCTCTTCTCAGAGGAGAAATGGCTGCTGATTATTTATGGGAAGTTATTAACACAGTGTTGGTCGAAGGCTTAAGTTTGGTAAGTATTGTATTTAATTTTACTACTTGTTTTTCTTTTGTATTATTTTCGTAATTTTGCTTGCATAAAATATTGTTTAGTGTTGCAAATTGAAACCAGCAGATCCAATACTTTGGTTAGCAAATTGGCTACTCACAAATAATCCCTACAAACCAAAAATGCCGGAGGATCTTACTCTCATTCCGACTTAGAGGGAGAAATTAAAAAGTTAATGATAATTAAAAAGTACTTTAAAGACCATTTCTATAAATACCTGCCTGATCCTCAATTTTGCAGCGGTTTTGAGGCGATGGAGATCTTCTACCTCGTCTTCGACCGGATATTAAAGGACTATACCTGTCCAAAATAGAAAATTAAAGTAGACTTTATCTCTAATATATTTTGAAATTTATCTATTTATCTATCTATATCTGTATTGAAACCAAATTTTTCAGAGCGTTATAAATTTGTCTTGAAGATTTTTTTATCTTTCATTTAGATAATTTTTAAATATCTCACCTGGATTCCACCAGTTCTTGGACAATGGATCCCAGTGGATCTTTATTATCTTCTGGTTTTAAATTAGCCTTGTCCTCAGAATTATTATTATTAAAGCGATATTCCTCTACAGTAATTATTATGTTGCTTGGAAAATGATGTTCAAAAAAAACAAAATTTTGTTCATCACCTACGGTAGTTTTTGCAATTGGCTGCGACGAACTTCCGTTAATAATTTCGGGATTAGTTTCTTTTTCCTTCGCAAAGCGTACTCGTGCTGTATCATTGATTGAATTATTAGCATTGATATTATTTTTGAATTCGTCTGGAAAATCACTTTCAGCCTTTCTTTTCTTTCTGTCCTTCGATCTCGGTGATTTAGTAAGTTCATTCGAAGAAGCAAATTCTGATGTTATGCCATTTGTTGTAAATCTAATGAAAATATAATATAGAGTTGTGAAACTTTCTTTATTTTATAAATTATTCTTCTATCCGTGACAAGCATGTTTCTTATAATTAAATTGTTCTCAAAGTATGGCGATAATTATTATAAATTATTTTAGCTTGACTTATACAGGATCGTGATTATAGGGTAAAAGCTCTTAAACTTTCAAAATTGACGGTAAACACATGTTTCCTCAACATTTAAGTGATTCTTTTCCACGGTAATAAATTTAATTGAAAGATTCGGTCTTTCTATTGCTTGGTGAGCCTTAAAGAAGATTTTTTAAACGACAAAAATGGCGGTCAATTATTCTCCTTCACTTAATGCGGTGCGTGATCGAAGTTGTAATTTGTAACTCAATGCTTGTCTCGTTCGACCTACAGAGTTGTAAGTCACTATTTGAATAAGAATTTTTTATTTTACAATATCGCAACAGTTTTTTTAATTTTGAACGAGGTTTAATAAAATGATATCAGAAATGTATTTGACATTCTCAGTAACTTTCTGCTTATAATTTCGATATTTTCTTTTACACAGTTCCAACCTGGATGAATAAGATCATATGATATTTAAATTAATCAAACTCTCAGGACTGTACCTATGACGAAGTTGTCGATGCAACTTTGTTAATTAACGCTTCTAGTACATATTATTTTCCCAGCGCGTGATTAAAAAACATTCCTAATTAAATTTATGATGAAATGAGAATGTAATAATGCTAAGCGGATGTAGCACCAGGCGGTACCTTAATTTCCCAGTCTCTTTTATTCTTTTGAGAGTCACGTGATGCGAGGGGCATTTAAATTTAAATTAGTTCCAAATTTCAAATTATTTGTCCAATTTACAATTATGCTCAATATGAGAAATTATAATTTACCTTTGAATGTTTTGCAAATTGCCTGCTGAGTGAGATTCGAATTGTCTTCTGGCTTCGGGGTACGGAAAACTTGAAGAACTTGTTGCGGGTTTGTACCAAGGAAATGGTATCTTGACTGGACTTTTGGATAAGGGCCAATTTTGACTTCCGTTCTCTGGAGAGGTGGATATTTCCGATAGGGAAACTCCACGTCGCGTCGCCAATCGAATCGGATCGACACTAGCCACTTTGACGTCCCAGGGATCGACGATGGAGAGCAGCACTTTCTGCACCGATTGAAAAGAGACGTAACTACACTGACTCTAAGTGATCTAAAGTGTGGGAGTGGACTTGTTAAGGCTTATTACCATCATGTTTCATCTAGAGTCTCCTCATCCATGCACACTCAAACCAGAAAATTTTAATTTGAAATAAAAATTTAAAAAACAACAGTTCTTTCGAGAGATTCCATTTAAAGTTGGTTAGAATTTTTCAAAAAGGCGCATACTTGGATCGTTAAAGTTGAATGTTGTCGAAATTTGTCTTTTTTTAATGTTTCGAGGTAATTTATGAACATTTATTGTTAGACCCTTATGGTCTCTTTCAAAGTCCGGAAAAACTTCATATATATTTTGAAATTTAACAATTTTTGGACCTATTAAAATATCTTAATTTCCAATAATTTGATTTTAGTCTCAAAAACAATCCTTTCATAAAATCTGCTTCTATAAACTGGAAGTCTCAAAGTGAGTGTATAATTTTGAGGATATAAAATGAATTCAAAAAGATTTCAAAGAATTCCTAAAATTTTAAATGATTCCAAAAGATTCCAAAATATTTAAAAGAAATTCAAAAAAGTTTCAAAGAAATATCAAAAAAATATCTGATTTTACGTAACTATAGCTGTCTTGGCCTAAGAGCGTCATCAAACACGAGGATATTGGCATACGCTATTTACGGATTGAAATTCATATTAAATAGTGTTGACGCTCAAATTATATGCTCCTATTTCTTGTTATCTGAGATTTACACAGGTAATTAGAATTTAAAGACGAAATGTCCTTCTCACAAATTTTACTTTTTTTCCTGTAAGTCATACAAGAAAAAGAAAAAGAAGCTAGTTATTTTTAAAATTGTTAATAATAGATAAATCAAGATTTTGAAGAAATTGATGAGGAAATTTTTCATTTTTAAGAGAAGATTTTTCTTTACAATCTTGATGAACTGATTGATCTGCCTCCAGAATTGTATAACATTTTCTATAATATCATTGTATTAAGTATTTCTTGTGACTCAGTATGGCATTGAACTCACAGTAAGGAGCAAATGTAATTTTTAAGTAAATTTATTTACATAGTAGCAAGAGCACAATTTCCATCAAACTTTTTCCGTCACTTTTAATAATTAAAATTAAGATTAAATTATATTATTTTACAATATAAAATAAATTATATTATTTAAAAAAAAAATTTTTTTTTTATTTTCGGGAATTTGAAAATTCGGGAAATTGAAGTTTCGGTATTTTTTCCCATTCGGGATTTTGGCTTTTCGGCAAAAAATGTCCTTAACGGTACATTTTCATAATGCTAATCTTTCTAAAAAGTAATGAAAAGATTTTTATATGCGAAATTTTAGAAATAAATCTGCGATTTAAAGATTCTTCAATTTGGTGAATCATACACCTGGGAGCTGCATAATAATAATCAGATATTTTTACAATAGAACAATTCTCTTAGTAGCGAGACAAATTGAAGATGGTGGCTTTTTATCGAGTAAGGAAGAAAAATTTGTATTCATAGCCAATAGTTATTACTTAACAACATCATGATTTTACTTCACGTGACAACATTATGTCGGATGCTTTAGAGCCATTTTGTTCGCAGTTTTTGTTTGTAAATCCCAGTGACGTAAAAAGATTCTGATCTGACTCATTTTTGACCACTAAACTAGTCTGAATTGGATCCTTGAAAAGTTTAAAATAAAATTTATTTATTATTTATTTTCGCAACGCACAGTACTTAAAAACTGTTCTTAGATTTATAATATAATTAAATTAGAAGTACTTCAGATATTGATGTTAATTGTGACAAGTTCAAGTCGCGTAATCTTTTAATCAGATCATCTTAAGATAAGATAGCAAGTGTGGAAGAACGTTAAAAGTCAATTGTTAATTAGTTTACAGAAAATCCGGAAATTACAGTAAGAGGATAAACAAAAAATATTAGTTATTCTATATTGTATGAAATAAAATAGAATAATAAATAAAATACTGAAATTATAATACTTTTTTTGTATAGCGGCAAAGAATAATCTGTATCACCTGAAAAAATATGTAGTAAAGCCAACTACTTTGGCTTGTAATATGCCGTTGCTATTTTACTGGTTGGGACAACCATTTTTCTTCTTGGCGCTATTACTCATATTGTTACTCACATTGGTTGTCCTGATCAATAAAATAAAAATGGCATATATTATGAGTTTACCTATTTTTTAAGTGCACTTTGATCTTTAATTAAAAATTTCATTATCCGTTCGGCAAATGCTATAATTTCTTTATAAAAACTAATAATAATAATAGTCGTGAAGAAGTTGCAATTTGAAGTTCTTTCTTTCATGTAATTTATTAGATCATTAATGAATAATTCAATTTTCATATTAAATAAATTTTTATCTCTTGGATTTGCACAGTGAAAAATCGCGTTTAATCTGTAACAATTACGTGGTAGAACTAATTTGCTCGACGTAATAACGCTTAGAATCTGCGTCTTTAATTGCATTTTTGGTGCATTTGTTCAAAGCATGTTCATTTATGTGAAAAATGCACTGTTTAAGACAAAAAGTAGAAGAAACCATATAATTTTTAAAATAATTATGAATTAATTTTTGGTAAAATGAACTTTTTTTCTGTCTGTCACTAAACTAAGAAACAGTTTTGAAATTCAGATCTTCCGATGTAAATTACTATCCGAGAAAACATGCAACCAGTCTTTTTTAATTTAAATGTTGTCAATTTGATAAAATTTTGCAATTTGATCAAATTTTAATCTAAACCGAATTTGATTAAAAAGATAAAGCTCTTTTTCATTTTTAATAAATTGAAACAATTTTATTTCTACCTTTTGTTTGTTGGACTTCTTCTTTTTCTTCTTGATTCCGTTCATCCTTTTTTTTCTAATTCATCAGTTTCTGAGCCAATACATGAATCACTGAAGGTATTGATTTGATCGATTAAAAATCCATGGTTTTGAATATTATGAAACCATCTCAAAATGGGAACCAACTGCTCGAACAGGTAGTTGCAAACTGCTCTCGCGAACGTATATCGGCAACCACTTAGCGATATCTTCTTGCGACTTCTATCTTTAATGTATCGGGTCACGTATATACTACATTCGCGAATACACGTACCTATAAGTACGCAACTTGCTCACAAATAAGTCAATATCGTTGTATACATGCATGATTGCATTTGATATATATGCCCTAATTAAGAATGTTTGAGTTTATGTAGTTTACACTATGTGTCTAAGCAGATAAAAGCTCCCATTGTATTCAGATGCTGAAGTTTTCTTACAGCTCATGTGACTTTCACCCGGATTGCTTTGTAAAGTTGAAAGATCACTGTATTTCGAGAAAATCGCAGGTTTTCATGTTCAGGGAATTGCTTCGCTTGTTATTTTAAAAAAACTATATTAAGAATCATTTTTCTAATGCATAAACCTTGATTCTTTTGATATTGATATTTTAAATCGTGAAAGAAATTTTTTGTGTTAAATTCAATAGAGTACAAGTAAAATCAACTAAATTTTATGTATGAATAAATTTATGTCCTCAATGGAATGTTAAAAAAAAAGTTTAGTAAGACTTTTAAATCTAAAGTTTGCGATAAATGAATCATTGGTATTTGAAAGATATGTAAGAACAGTAATTATCTGCATTTTTTCTAAAAGTGTATTAATTCAGCAATTTAGCAGGTTTTGTTCGCTAACTCTTTTTTTAATAATGCATTCTACCTTTTTTCCATAAGAATATATAGGTATGTTCATCCACTATTTTATTCTCGTTACACAATATCAATTTTCATGTGTTCAGTGAAGTGTATGCTCATGTCACAAGTGATGAAAAAAAAAATTGAACAAATGAATAATACGTCGTAATTTTATATGTTCAGCCAGTATTATGTACTCTTTTTTAATCTGAATTAGTAAGAATTTTACTTATTTAATTAGTAGTCTTATATTTGATTGAAATTAAAAAGCACAGATTGACTAATAAAACTCAAGGAAGGTGAGGTAGGTATATTGAAATAAAAATCTTGTCGATTGCACTTCTTTCCTTTAATTTCTCATTTTGTTCACTAAAATGATGAATCAGTAAGGACTCGAACAATACTTCTCCTAGATCAAAGTACCAGATCTTCAGCAAATGACTTGAACTAATAACATGTATAATAATAGATCGAAACTTGGAATTTGTATTCTACAACTATGCATAATAATTAATTCATTAATTAATTAATATTTAACGCCTAAATAGTTAACCGTAATGATATGATCATGCTACAATGATAATAATTAAATTACAAACTACTCGTCCTTAAGTTCATTATGACCGATTTACGATTCAATAATCGGATTATCAGGCCCTACTTCCAGAACGAGATAAATCACAGGAAAAAGAATCTATATACGAAACCAAGAAAAAAGAGATGGCTTCTACAATTTATCTCCCAACAATAAATTGTATTATATTATTAAAGCAATTTTCAATTCACGAGTAATGCGTAAAAACTCTTCATTAAAAACCCCTGGGTTATACAACAGCAAGTTAATTAAATTTTCCTAAATCATTAAATTTTTTATTTCTCCTTAGACTTCTGAAAGTTCTCTTCCATCTCACTATTCTTAGTTTCACACAAAAATCACGTGAAATTCAATAAATGAATTTTCGAATACCTTGAGGTCGGGGAATGTTCATCATACGACCGGATTATCGATTATCTCTCGTACTTCAATAACAATTTTAACGATGCATCACAAAACGAACATAAAACTATAAAAAAGATATACTACCAGTTAGAACTGTAAGTTCGCCTGTTTTTCTATGATCGTTTAAGTTCTCTTGCAAGAAAAAAACGTTAAATCTCAATGTTTTATATAAATATCAATAACTTTCGAAATAATTAACATTTTTTAAATTTCATGGGCTCATTTTAAACGTAAATTTCTATAGAATCTGACAAACTTGGTCATATTTATAAAGTTGGACATATTTGAATATTCTTCGTGTTGAAAAAATATTTTTTTATAAAAAATTACTTCAAAAGTTGTTGATATTTTTATAAAACATTGAGATTTTACGTTTTTTTTGCAATATCTTCTTTAAAAATTGACAAAGTGACTTCTTCCTTGGCTTATTTTAAGCAGAGTGTTGATAGCTTTTAACATACTTAAAAGAAAAAAGTGCAATCTTTGATGTAATCAAATTTAAGAGAACTTAAACGATCATCGAAAAACAGGTGAACTCACAATTCTGACCGGTAGTGTAGGTGTAAAGGAATATTCGGAATAGAAGACGCTTTCATTTTGATAATGATAAAGTAACAAAATTTTTTATAGACCAACATATATAACACTCGCTTCTTCTTTCAATAATATTGCCTCGAATCACTCCCTAAAAAAACTATTGCGCTTATATCACCCTTACAGATTTACTTCAATACTTTTCTTTACAATTAAAGATCTGTTGTCGAAAAGAGCGACGATTCTCACGAAAGGCGCGATATGTTTTCTAGATTCTTTTAATTTATAATACAATAAAATCGCAATAAATAATCAACACTTCTTCCTACTTAAACTCTGACGGCGAATCGTCGCCCATTTCGTGCTTTCGGTCACTTATCTATCAAAAAAGAAAACACTTTTTTTTTTTTCAAATAAGCTTTGTACTGCTCGATTCCTGATGGTGTCACTGGAATAAGGAAGGCGCAGTGTTTCATTCAATCCATACAATATCGATCTTCTTTCAACGTCGATATTATTCGCAACGCATCCAGTTTTTTTATTATCACTTTTCCATATTTACAGATTTCTTCGAGAAAAAAAGTATTTCTGTTAATTAAGGCGTTTACACACATGCCATGTAATACGAAATTATTCTCATTATTTTTTACTTCCTACCTAAACTCTTTTAAAATTAATATTATGCAATCAAACATTTCTGACTATTTACATTCTTTATGTAATTTCTCTGGATTCTAAAATTTACTAAGATACGCTTTAATAAGTTGACAAATTATTTTCAAATGGCTCAAGTCCTAAAACTAAAATTTGTAAGATGAAGACCATCTTTCGAATGCAAAAAGTATTCAAATTTTGTTAGTTTCATCAGTTTCAAAAATAGAATTACATTCTCTTTGAAACTCTATATTTTAGAATATTTAAAAATTGTTTAACTCACTAAAATTGTAAAGAACGAATCTTTAATTTAAACTTAATATTTTTATTTTTCCAATATAATAATTTATCTTCATGCAAATAATATTTACAAACTTTTTCATCAAAATTCTTTAGGGTAATGAAACTAACAAAGTTTACTTTTTCTTTAAACTCATACAGTGCAACAATGAAATCGTGATTGTTTTTTTCGATTGTTATAAACATTTCGGTATTCGCAATTGTTTTGTAATTGAAGATACTTTTAGTTCTTTTCTCGTTTCTTTGACCTCCAAGCAAACTGTCACCACTCAAAATTTTTATTTACGTAACCAATCCTTCACAATAACTCAAAAATTGATTATAAAATTATTTCAGTGTTAATTCTAGAGTGACAAATACAATCCTATCATAAAAAAGAGGTTGCGATTATATCGAAAATAAATTCTCGTACATCTCGAAATCTGTAGCCATATTCCCTCTTCACCTATTGGTTGGATTTGTATTCGCCGCCTGTACTTTAGTATCGAGGTCAGAGCTGTCAACTGATTTTAAAGAATTTTAGGAAATTTCAAAAGAATTCATAAGAGATTCAAGATTATCAAGTAATTTACAAATTTTGTTAGTATTGCAAAGGATTTTAAACTATATTAAATAATAATTTTAAAGGATGTTAAAAGAACTCCAAAGTGTTTAAAGAGTTTCAAGATACTTAAAAAAATATTTTGAAACCTTTTTGAATTCATTTTATATCCTTAAAATTATACACTCAGTTCGAGACTTCCAGTTTATAGAAGCAGTTTTTGTGACAGGATTGTTTTTGAAACTAAAATAAAATTATTGAAGTTGAAGAATTGAAGATATTTTAACATAAGATTTTTAAAAATTATCATAAGCATAAATTATTAACAAAGGTGCGCACATGACATTCTAATTAAATCAAAAAATAAATTCTCTCTTTATCATGTAAGTAAATGGGAATGTGAAACAAATGATTTAATTCTACTTTGCGAAGGTAAATCAAGCTTAGATCTCTCAATATCTATATATTAATTCATAAAAAACGATTATTTTTAAAATAAGTTTTCAATTATGTGTTCGACTTCTCATGAAGCGAAGAAAAATCTTATTTTAAAGTGATAAAATGAAATTGCAGTTGGTTGATTATGAAGCGTGATGAGTCAAGCAAGTTCAAAAATGTGTAACAAAGAGATACAAAATGATTATATGTGAAATTCCTTACAAATATATCTGTCTGACTATTTATTGATCTTTGCACTTTCAATACAAAGTCTAGGATCCGAAAAGAAATTGATACTTGGAAAGTGTTGTTTTAAAAGTGAAAAAAGTAATATTTTAAAACCTTTTCAAATTAAAATAACACTTTCTTCCAATATCTTCTGCTAAATCCTATCTAAAAAAAATCACTACATTTTTCGTATATACTTTTACGGTAAAGATCCATCTTTATCAGTACCTGTCTTATTTTTATGTAATAAAATGAGTATTAAGGTTCTGCTCTGAACGAAAATAATCTTATACCCTTATCTTGTTTGTGAAACATTATAAACAGTACGATAAAATACTATTTCAAAGTTACATCATTCTGCTGCCCACGTTCGTGAAATTAAATTAATGTGCTTGCATAAACAAATTTACTTTAGATATTTAAAAAATGTGGTTTAAAAACTTGTCTAAAAACCATGGCACAGATTTACAATTTGTTTATAATTTTTGGTTTCATTGATGAGTAAGAAAAGTTAGATTAGATTAGAGTAGAATATTTTTAGAAGCATACAGTCTTATGGCACGATTAAGATATTTGATTTATCTCGATCTTGAAAAAAATTTCACGAATTATTAAAATATTAAAACTGGACAACAGAATGATTTATAGCTTACCTAAATAGTTGTAGGTAATACTTTTTATCGTCTCTACAAAATACGAAAATAGGCTAACACGGACGAACCCTTCGGTTCTTATTTTACGGAAACGGAAATTAAATTATGGGCTAGTAGGCCAAGTGATTTATGATTGATAGGCGGGTACATTTACTTATTGTGCCTTTTCTTACGTAGAATACTTTGTAAATCTCAACCTTTTTTCTCTACAAGAAACTGGATAGGGACTGTATGAACTAGCATAAAGTGCATCTAACACAAACTTCACCGAGGTATTTTGGAAAGAATATTTTGCAATATTTTACCTGTAAATATTTAAGTTTAAAAAATCTCTAATTGATAAAGTTTCTATCAACTCTCATTAGAATATTGTAACAATAATTCTTCGTTCAGGGGAACATGTCGCTCGAGAATGGCGATTTACTTTCGCGGGAAACACATTTGTATAATTATCTATTTTAAATAAATTCTAAATTTAGTAAATGAAGAGAGTACTAAGATTGTTAAAGTGGAGATAAAATGATGCACCCAGAAATTCGTAGGGATGAAATCATACTTATTTCTTTATGTTTCGTCATTCCCCTGGATCATCCCATTTCGCTTCTTCGGCTATTCGATCGAAACAGTCTGCGAGGAAAATGTACTGTAAGAAAAAGGGATTTCCAATATTTATTAATTTTTTTAAATTTTATGCATTTGAAATTTTAATATATAAATAATTATTCTTACGTATGGTGTGAAGACTTTCAGCCAACGAGGGGGGCGATTGTCTGACCTCGTATATTGGAAACAAAAGGCCATTCCTTCCTCGTCAGTCTCCCAGCGAGTAATAGTGTTCCATTGAAATTCAACCACTTGGGACTCTAAAGTACCATCCTCTTTTGCTGCATGTAATTTAAAAGCTGCAGTCCCAACTGCTGCCACTACGTGACCCTCTTTTCTCGAATCACAAGGACAATGGGGAAAGACGATGTCACCATAGCCGCTTAATTCACGTGCCAATTTGAGGTACTAAAAAAATAATTTAAATACTATGCAAACGGGCTTTCCAAATTATACCTTCTGAGACATTATAATTTTAAAAGATTAGAATGTCACTCGCGTACTAATGCGTGTGCCTTTATCAGTAATTTATGCTTGTGATAATTTTTAAAAATCTCATGTTAAAATATCTTAATCTTCAATAACTTGAATATATTTCGAAATATTTCAAAGAATTCAGAAGATTTCAAGTGATTCCGAAATGTTACAAAATATGTTTTTAAGTATTTTAGGAGATTGCAGAAGATTTAACTAAAGGGATTTATGAGATTTCAAAATATTTAAAAGAAATTCAAAAAATTTTCAAAGAAATATCAAAAAGCTTTGAGTGATTTCAAGAGATTTGATTATTTTCTGTAGGATTTCAAGGGATTTGAACAAGTTTTGGAAGATTTCAAGAGATTTAACAGCTTTAAAGAGTTCAAAAACAGTTTTTATGCTTTCAAACAACTCTCTATATTGTTTAATATCATTTCAAATCCCTTGAAATACTTAGAAAAATTTTTGAATTATTCGAAAATCTTGAAAATCATCTGAATTCTTCTGAAATTTTTTAAAGATTCCTTACAATCACTTAAAATCTCTTGAAACTCTTAAAAATATTTTTAAATTACTTCAAAATCTTGAAACTTTTCTGCATTTTTTTGAAATTCCTTTAAAATTCCTCAATCCAATCAATAGGTAGAATTTGTATTCGCAATAGATTATGATAGGATTAATTGATGAAGAAAAAGATATCCACCAAATCAAGATTCTCACCTCGTGTTTTCTGGATGCATCTTGCAGAGCTTTCAGCTGATAAAGCCTTTCTCCTGCAGAAATGTGTCCCCTATTTACTTCATCGACAGTTTGCCAAAATATCCATGTTAACGCCTGTTCACTAAGAGGTCTCAAAATATTAAAGAGCCATCTTCTTATACATAGACAAGTTGCACTGGCTGTCGAATAGTTTTGAATATATAAGGTGTGTGGGTGTTCATGAGGTTGTAGTTTTCTTTCTGAAAAATATGAAGCTGCTTATTTAGTATCTACCAAAATTGTCAAGCTAATTGCATCTTACAAACGTTGGGACAGTATGTACTTATTATATGCAAATGTTGTTGGTAATAATTATTTCTTTCTACAAGAATTGTAAGATTAACGTACCGAAATTGTACTCGACGATTTCAAAAAGGTAAAAGTATTTTGCAGTTTCTGCGTCCAAGCCTACTCTGCAACAAACTGCATCGTAGACATCCTTTACGGGGGCAGCTTTAGCAACAGTAACGGTAACAACTTCGCGATCAGGAAGTAGAATTTTTAAATCTACGGCAGGTCCTTGATCACCATCTTCTTCCAGTCTATCTGTGAGGAATTCTTGCATTGCATCGCTTTCTGCAATTACCCTAACTGCACACACTTTCTCAAGATATTGCTCTAAGCCCCGTCTTCTTGCGTCTAATTGTTGCTCACTGAGTCTGAAAAAAGGTCATTAATCAAGATTAATTCTGTTCCTCATCTTTCTGCAGCAGAAACTGCATTAAGATTACATATTAAATAAGAACTCTTACTGGAAAGGCCATTTTCCTGGTAATTTGGGAAAATTGAACCCGATGAATTCCTTCTTCAAGGCCATATGGAGTGCGGCAAATTCTCGATATCGACGAGAGCACAAATGGCGCCCTGCCATGTGAACATTAAAAACGATATACCGTTCATGCTTTCTTTCGCGTACATGATAATCCGGTACACTAATGGGTAAGGACCTTTTCTCACTATAATCCACCGAGGCATAGCTGAAAATTAAAAATACAATATTTATAGCTTTTTAAATGATTATGTTAAAATAAATAAAAGGTGTGCATATATTTATACCTGTTATTGCATTTTATTGAGCAATACAAGTTATTCAGATATAAAATCAAAAGTAATATTTAATGTTAAGGATACTTCTGAAAAACTATTATCATAAATATCCTTATCAATAATGTCATACACAATTTTTATATTTTAGAAATAATTTCATATCATTTATCATCTTTGTCGAGACTAGAAAGTTTGGAGAAAAATAAGTTACTTAATATGTTTGATGTTGGCATTTAAAGAAAAAAATATTGAATTAAGTATTGACGTGAGATTGTATGATTTTAACTGGAAAGTATTTTAAAATGCAGCTGATTTTTGCAATTTCGAAATCTGAAGCCACTTTCTCTCTCTTCACCTTTTGGTTGGATTTGATGAGAGTGTTAATATATAATACGTAACATATAATAAGTATTTGTCGATTGTTAAATAAAAAATCGAGCAAGAAAACTTGTCCACAAACAAAATTTTTTACCTAATATCTTCGCAAGGTTCCAATCTCTCTGCTTCTTGTGGTGTCACTGAGATCACAGTTAAGGTCAAAACATCGCCTCCGGACTTTATCAGGTCCACTACCTGTTTATGAGTTGCACCCTCGACGTTAACATTGTTTCTGAAAGAAAATTAATATAAATATTATTTTAATTTCATATTTAAAATTATAATTCTTGTTTTTTTTATTTATGTAACAATTGTAAGTTAAAAATCTCCATATACAGTTATAGCAAGGAAAACAGATGTTCTCGGCCGTGATTAGTGGAAAGACATTTATCACCTTTGCCACATTGTAGGTAATATATAAGGAAAGGTCATCAGAATATAAGATATCGTGGATATGTAAAGATGAAGGTACGGAAAATGAATAGTGAGCTGTCATCTAATAAAATTGATAAATAATCATGATATTTATAATACAGTAAAGAGAGATACAATTTTTAAAATATGCTTTTATTTATACATAGAAAGCCAAATATTAAAGATTAAGGTATAAAAAGTAGTAAAAGTAGTATTATTCTTATATTTTGATAAGCTGAGCATGTTTACCTTTTTGGTCTACATTCTTGGGAAGTTTGATCTGTTCCAAATTTGGAATGATTTTGTCTGTTGGCCCAATTAAAGTGAACGGCTGCTATGTGATAAGTCAACATATTTTTAATTTATGAAGAATAAAAATAAAAATAGAAAGCATATTACACACTGCAGCATATGCTCTACAATTGATATGTTATGCAATCAGCCCTCTTGAAATGGAAAATTCTTATCACTGAACAAATGCCCACATTTGATGTATGTGTATATATATATATGTATATAAATATTTGTAGTCAACTTTTATGATGGGTAAATAAACTTTTTCCTGGTTTAGAAATTTTTTTCTGATTAGAAGGCTTTGCACGACTTTCGTGGAATGTTAGTCCCGTGTGGATACAACTTCCTCGATCTTCGCTGCTGAGAAAAGTTACAGGTGACTGGCCTTGCCAAGGCAAACCTTTGCAATCAGTCAGTGAAAGGTAAAATCCTACTGGACGAAAGTGGAAGCTTAGTGTCGACTATCTAAATTGCATTTTCATTCTGCAATTTTTACAGGTGTCTCTTATCAAAAAGACCGTGGGAAATGCAGAAATATATAGGAATTTATTTCAAGGGTCTTATTATGACATAAACTCCTTGACGAATATCCTGGTATCATTTGGATATTTTCAATCTAAAATTATTATTAATCTAAGGGCATTTAAAATCCTACGAAAATCTCCAAAATCCGTTAAAATCATCGAAAATCTCTTGAAATATTTAGGAACTCTTAAAATCTCATCGAATACCTGGAAATTATTTATAATCCTTGAAAATCTAAAATTTGTTAAATAAAATATAAAAACTATAGATTATGGAAAAAATAACATAGCATAAATGTCATCCATAAGTAATGTAAATTATTATTAATAACAAAAGAATTCAAAAACTAATGGAAACGTAGCAACTTCAATGTGAATGGATT
>JAUESH010000015.1:11776901-11800236 GCA_032275165.1 Synergus magnus
TATATATATATATGATTTTTAAATGTGGGACATCTTTTTAACGAAAACCCAAAATCCGGAATAAATATTTTCGGTATTTTTTCACATTCGGGATTTTGGTTTTTTGGCAAAAAAATTTGAAACATATTGGAAAATATTCTTTATTGATTACCGTTTTGCAGTACTGTTGCGTTTTGTGTTTTCCTTCTATTAATAGATGATAATTTCAATAATGGATGTGATGTAATGAATCAACAAAGGTTTACTGATTTCAGCAGTGTTCCAAGTTATTTTCCAATCTATATATTTCTTTTCGATATTGATTTTTGGATGATATAGCAGCATTTCCACTATCGTGATTCATATCGAGAAGAGTTAAAACATACCCAAGATATGTCTGGGATGTTGAGTTTCAAACAGAAATTGAGGATTTAATTTCTATTTTACAAATGTTAATCAAGAATACCGGCAGGTCCTTAATAAAGAGGTTTATATTGGGGGATTATAGACAAAATATTCTGTAAATCTGGAATGAAACAATACTATTGCAATTAAAGGTCGATTGCAAACTATCAAACATTATAGAACAATTATGAATATATTGTAGAAGATTACGCGAGAAGAAATTAGAAAAACAATTTGTCAAGCTGATATTGTTCAAGATGTTTTTGTGATTATCAATAGGCAAATAGCAACAACAAAACCAAGACATCTAATTTTGTAAGGCATATTTATAGAGTACAGAAAAACAACGTTAGAACATAATCAGATATTGATTATTGATTATAACAGAAGTCTTCCAAATTATAAAATCTTCACCACGGTTCATTAGCATCAGTACCATATGTACAATTGGCATTCATACCAACAATGACAACGATCATAACCAATCGGCTCATAATCCATAAGATCATCAATCTACATTCTCATAAACTCAACGAGATGATAAACGAACATCCAAATATTCTTCTAGAGTTTCTGACAATCCAAATGTTCACATTCCTGCAGATATAATTAATCCGTAACAAGTACCCTTTCAGCAATTGCCAAAGAGACCTACCTAACATCCTACACACTTTCATTGCATCTCCAAGGTCCCTAGAACGTTCGAAGACCAATTGACCATCATGATGAAGATCCAGTCAGTGTCTTAGGATCTTTAACTGATCACCGTAATTGGGGTCGGGCTGGACGATTAGCGAATTTCATGAACGAGAACTCGAGGATATTGAAGTGGTGGAAGGTATATATCGTAGTATAGGTCTATAGGAGTGGAATGTCAGACATTCGTGGGAGACTCGAGGAGAATCCGGGAAGAATAAAAGCTGGGTATACTCACACTTCGAGAATGCGGTCGCCCTTGCGAACACCGGCCTTTTCAGCAGCACCTTGGGGTAAAACGGCACTGACATGCTGAAGAGGTGCATAGAGTTCCCCGTTGATGCTCCTGAGCTGTCCACCCTCGCTGACCTGGCCGCGTACGTTGAACCCGAACCCGGTCTCAGTCTTGTAAATGGTGACGCACCGTGGACCCTGTCCAGTTGGGTCTGATGTGTTCATTGCATGTTGGGGCACACGGCCATTGTTGACCATCGTTACTGTCGTGTTCATTCCGTCAAGTTTGGTCACTGGCGTTCTAGTCTGCACTTCCGACTCGCAGTCTGCCATCTTATGCTATGACCATCCATTGATGTTTCTCGGCTGACGGCCCACCGCGATACTGCGCCTGTGCTGTGCTGTGGTTACGATTCGTACCTCGTAGCCTGCGAGAAATTCTAGATATGAGCCGACAAGGTATGGAACCTCCAGGTCAAGTTGTTCAGAGGCACGTTGGTGGTGAAGGATAGAGAGAAGAGGGAATGTCTTCAGGAGTGGAGCAAGAGATAGATGACCCAGGGACTAATGATGCTGGTGTTGATGACGATGATGATGGTGATGTTGATGCTGATTTGGATTAGAAGTTTGAGGGATTTGACATTACTAGAAAGTCATGCGTGTGCCTTTGTCAACAATTTATGCTTATGATAATTTTTTTAAATCTTATGTTAAAATATCTTAATCTTCAATAATTTGATTTTAGTTTCAAAAACAATCCTGTCATAAAAACTGTTTCTTTAAACTGAAGGATATAAGATTTGATTAAAGGGATTTAAGGGATTTCAAAAGATTTTATAGAAATCAATATAGATTTCAAGAGACTCAATAAAAATTCCTTAAAATCACTTGAAATTTCTTGAAATCCTTTAGGAAGTCTTGATATCTTTGAAAGTTATTGATCTTTTTTTTAAAACATTGAAATTTGACGTTTTTTTGAAATATCTTCTTAAAAAATTGACAAACTGACTTCGTCCTGAGCTCATTTTAAGCAGAATTTTGATAGATTTTTACTTAAAAAAAAAAAAATATTATCTTTGATGTAATTAAATTTAATAGAACTTAAACGATCATCGAAAAACAGGTGACCTCACAATTCTGACCGGTAGTGTAAGAAAAGTTGTAATAACTGCCAATACTTCCAATATAATCTTAAATAACTCCTGGAAATTTTCAAGGATGCTTGGAAGTAATAAAACACAGTCGAATATATATATTTGCAATATATTAAATTATTATTAATAATTAGATACAATGTGCGACATTAATTCAAGGTCACGGTATATACAATTTTTAATTTTTCTTTTAACCTTCAACATTTCACTTTTACGTTTCTTTCATTGTATTTCTGCCTTGTAATGTTTCATTTCAAGAATATTTCAGACTTACAGGTAGAACATCATTATATGTAGTTAAAGTTTTGTATTTGTCAGTTTACTTCTTTTTATAAGTAGGAGACAAAGAAAGCGCGAACGATTAGTGTAAACGCATCGCTTAATGATAAAAATAGCGACTATTGATTCTTTCTTAACTTCTTAATTTTTGTTAAAAAGCAGCGGCCAACAATAAACGCAGGACACTGTTAATTCTCGAAATTTGTTTGTTAATCATTAAAATACTCTATTCTTTTTTTTTCTTTTCAGTGTGTTATATCACTTCAAAGAATTCACTGGCGCTAAAATAATGCAAAAGTCCATATGCTTCACTTGCGATAAAATGAAGCATTTACAGAAATACAAATTAAAAAAACGTATGGACTACATTATATCTCTGATTTTAACAGAAAATCGATAATTCACACAATAAACCCATTCAATATTTCTCAATACATCTTTTCAAAGTACAGTGACATTCCAACTTGAAACAAAGAATATTTTCTTCATTATTCTGAATACAAGAATTGCAAAATTGACGACAATTGCATCTTTTGTTTCCAAAATTTTAAAGAGTTGACAATTCAGATCTAAAAAGTCCCATTGAACAAGGAGTTCTGGGCTCTCACGTCACCTGACTTTGACAAAAATCATTCATTCCATTCACTCAAGATCTAAACAGATAAAGAACCGCGACAAAGTCTATTGTTATATTCTCGTCTCTCTAATAGTCGAGTTTTGTATAAAAAGAATACTGTTAAAACGAAGTCCAGTAAAAATACAGTGGAGATATTCGCATAGGTGTACAACCCTCAAAAAAGCAAGATCACGATAAAATTTTATTGTTTCTTGACAAATTGTAATAAATAGCTAGTTAACGTATCTAATAATAAGTGTAAATAATAATAAATGAAGTTATCCGGTAATAATCATCAGTAATAGTAATTGTAACATACCCTGGACAGATATTCACAATCATGGACCCGCGTCAGCCAATAGCAACTTTTCTCTCTTCTCGCAGATAAATCCCTCCGATTTACTTTTAAAAGGACTGATTTAGGAATATAAACACAAATATTACGATCACAACGATGGGAATGCAAATATGCATTTTTGAAATCCATGAGTGACATTTCTCAATGGCATTATTGTACATCAACAATATTATCAACACCATACATTTATGACTTCACACTGGAAATAAATTATAATTTATGACAATTATACTTATATTATTATAACAATGCGCTAGCTTGTCGCGTATCACGCAGAACTTTGTTTCACATTTTTCGTAAACAATTTTTTCATCAATAAATTCAAATATCAATTATCTGCATACATCCACACTACAATCATCTAAAAAATAACATTTTCTGAAACTTCAGCTCAAAGTTTAACAAAATATTTTATTTTTTAGATCAATTAGCTTTCAGATCTCCTATGACAAATCAGATACCACGTGACAGCGAATGGAAGAACACAAACGCTAATTTCGAAACTATTTATAGTTTCCAATATTAATGAAGCATACAAGTTATTTATAATTTTATGCAAAATCTTTACCCGCAAACACAAATCTACAGTATTTTCTAGGTTGTCTACTAGAGTGAGTCGAAAATAAATACTTTTGGAATTCGAAATCACTACAACGCGGAAAAGTAGCGTATTGGGATCGAAAAAAAGTATAATTAATTTGGAATCGATCAACACGCAGCTTGGTTACACGATACCAAATTAATTACATTTTTTTAAGATTCCAATACACTACTTTTCCGCGTTATAGCAATTTCAAATTCCAGATATATTTATTTTCGACCTACCCTATTGTCTACTGTTTGTAAAGGACCATTTTCTCGCCTTTTCTAAGATTTACTTGCATGAAAGAGTCTGCAGATCGAACGCAAAAACTCTCACTGAAGGAAGTCATCAGACAAGTCTACCTCTTCTTTGCGTGAACAAAATAGACTTCTGAAACTTGCAGTCTTATCCGTCGAACAAAATTATTTTAAAAATTAGGTTCGCACCATTTGGCCTTCTGATAATTTCATTACAAAATACAGCGAGTTAAGCTTTTTCGCTGATTAAAACTCATCAAATGTCTGCAGACGATATAATCACATTCACAGAGTGTTTTCTCAGGGTATCAGTCAAGAAAGCTTTTGCAAGTAAAAACTTCGTGTAAAAGTTCCTTAGTACAATTGGATGTTCTTCTTGAACCGGAGGTTCTAGCACATCTGAGACAAAAGGTAAATGTGAACACGTATCGAGTAGAAATCGACTACTGGTTCAAAAATGACTGGCTTTAGGGGATTTCAAAAATTACATAGTAACAAGTTAGTTTTTGTAAACACTTATTTCTTACTTGATAGCGAAATTTTGAGTTTGTAACTGACGAAATAGTATTTCTTTTATATGTTGATACCATTGGTGCTTTTTTTCTGTATTTTCCACAATATCCAATGGATTCAAGAGGAACACTGTTTCTAGGTAGACATTTGAATAGGCACATCGAAGCTAAAGATTAGAAAAAAGTCTAGGCAAAATGAAAATCGCCCTTGTGTGATTTTAGGGGGACTCCGGCTTTCAAGTATTGTCCACAATTTTTCCGAAGTAAATCTAAACTGAAATGCTTTAAAATGATCCCTGATTCAAAGTCCCTGCTTGGAGAGATAGCGACCTTAGGACCGATACATTTTATCATTGGCAAGTTTTGATTTTCTACGACTGAATAGAAAATAATCTTTGGTTACCCAAAAATGCCTATCTGGTTTATCATCAATCGCCTGTTTCAAAGTTAGTGTGTCTGCTTATTTTTAACGCAATTTTCCTCATCCGTTTCGCTAAGCATCACTAATTGCATTTAATATTAAAGAAATTCTCGCGTGATCGTCTTTTAAGAAAACGCTACTTAAATTATGATTTTATTCCTTAAGGATTTTAAGTCTTTTTAATTCGTCAATTTGGGTCGAGCTTGACAAAACTGCTTACGGTTCCCAAAATGTTTCTCAAACTCTGACAAACTGTGAGAAATCCCATTTCATGTGGATCTTTCAAAGGAAAAAAATGCATTTTTCACCTTTTGGTATATAAATATAGTTACAATTCTATAAATTAATTACTCGTAGAAAATGCCTAATCAATTTATAATTTACGATTCACATGAAGTGGATTAAGACACTTATTAGATTTTTTTACTTCATTTTGATTGATTTGCATTCAAAGGTTCCAGAACAAGTTTCAGATCTCAGAACGAACGTTAATTTCGAGAGTTATTCTTGACGGGAATTTTTTTTCCTAGCTAGCAGGCCGACTTAGGAGTGAAGAATGAGAAACATTGAAAAGCAATGTATGATGGCGATGACGATAATAATGTTAAAGAATATCTTCTGATGATTTGGTGTAAACCTGACAATGGAAGGGAAATGCAAGAATATACCTAATATTGATAAGTATATCAATCTAATGTGTTTCTAGTAGAATTAACCTAGTCGGAGTCCTCCTCGATGGTGGGTGGTAACATGGCAAGATGCTGGGAACTCAGCATCCCTCTGGAAAGCGCATATTCTGCCAGGGCTCGGTGACAGAAGACATATTGGTCTGGCATTTGAATACTGTAAGCCCTTTGTGCTCTAATTCTTTCGACTGTCCCTCGGATATCTACAGTACCAGTGTCTTCCAGTCGAGATATGCAAATATCTAACGTACAAAATGTCCCTGGAAATAATTACAATAAATATCATTTATGCATAATAATATATACATATATCATACATAATAATCTATATATGTATAAAAGAGTCCTTAAAATTACTTGAAATATCTTTAAATTTCTTAAAATCACTTAAACTCTCTTAGAATTCTTTTAAATTCCTTAAAATCATTTAAAATCTCTTGAAGTCCTTTAAAATGAATACAAATTCAGTCGATAGGTGAACAGAGAATTTGGCTTCAGATTTCGAGATTGCGAGAAACTATTTTCGATATAATCGCAATTTCTTTTTTATGATAGGATAAGATATCACAAGCTGAAATTACCTGTCCTGCCAATGCCGGCGCTACAATGTACAACTATAGGTGGGCCACGGGGATGTCCAGCCCAAGTATCACCCCTGCTGGTCAAAAGTGTATTTTGTTGTTGTCGTACTAACGAGAGGAACTGTAATAAAGCTCTTGCCGACTGAGGTACTCCGTAGTCTGGCCAAGCAGTGTATAACATGTGACAAACTTCTCTTGTCTCTTCAGTCTATATACGAACATATACATTTAAATTAAAATATTATTCAAGAGTACATTAATAAAGGTGTTCCAAGTTCTAACTTCAAAATTCGATCTCTTCATTTTACTTAAGAAAAATAATAACTAGATATTTTATCGCTCTGTAGCGGTAAAAATTTTTCAAATAAAATTGTGCGTACAAGCGCGAAAAATATATATAATTATATTATTTGTTAAGTAAAATGAAGAAATCATATTTTTTTAAGAAATAATTTATAAAAATGCGATAAGCACCTTGTTATTGGCGAGTAGGAGTTTTGATATTGTGTAATCTGGATTTGTTTCTACTTCCCGAGTAGTTACAGTAAAACCACCGACTGTGTAGTCCTTTCCTGGTTCCGGATTCCAGTATTGTGCGCACTTGGTACGCCCCCTTTCAACCACCCTAAATTTAAGAAAAAAAAAAGGACAATTAAAGTACTTATCTTCGACGCTGAAGATTCCGTAATTAAAGATCTATTTTATTGTAAAATCCAAGTTGATTTCTTGCAATTAATGTAATTACCTAGTCGTCATAACGATGACGAGTGTCTGTTGCTCCCAGATCATTCTCCAGAAATCACCACAGGTTTTTGGAAGTGGACCCTGAGTGCTAATGAATGCGTTTTTTTGCTTGTACCCATCGACAAAGTTAGCATTTATATAGTCAGAAGTGGGATCACCATCTATTTGTGAAAGACAAACTCTGCTATGATCATAACATAACACGTCTGTGTACCTATTTTTTACTTGGTTTGGTCTTAGCCTGAAATACAAAAAAATTGCAGCTTGAATTTAAATTGCATTCTAATTAGCATGCCATCTCTCTCAATCTGAATTAGTAAGAATTTGAATAATTGAATTAGTAGACTTATATTTTACTACTGAATTAGTACTTTCTCCACTTTCTACTAAATGAAATAGTAAGTCACCTATTACCAAAGTGAATTAGTACATCAATAATGTTAAACCTTTTGTATAAATAACTATATTATTTTTGTCATATTATATAGCTTTTACAATTTATTAATTTCGTGATTTAAGGGTTTCCATGGAATTTTAAGTATTTTAATTTTAATAGAAAATTACCATTAATAAAATAGGTTACTAAAAAAAAGGATATTAAAAGCTAGCTACCTTTCGCTAGTCCAATTCAATAATTAAATCCATTTAATTACTTAACTTTTGGACTTTTTATATCTAAGTTCTTCATGTTTATAAAGGGATTTTATAATTTAATTACACTCGTGATTGAAAAATTTTAAAGCGTTTTAATAAAAATTAATTAATTATAACTTTAATTGTGAAATTATTTTTTAATTACTGTTTAGATTAGTAACCAGCGAAATTTTAACTAATTTCTTTAGTAGGTATTTACTAATTCTTTTATTAGTAGTGCTACTATTAATTCTTTTGGTAGCGAGTGAACAAATTAATTTAGTTCGTCCTTGTTACTAATTGAATTAGTAATTTTTTACTAATTTCGAGTAAACAATTTCGCAATATTTGAATTAGTAAGAAACTGCCATTAATTAGTCAGATTTAACTAATTCAGATTGAGAGAGAGATTATTTCAATTAATTTCAATGCATGTGGCTGCTTTGAAAGATGAGGAACATACTTAGCATTGTTAAAAGAACCGTCCGGCGGTCTTAGCCTGATTTCGGCATACTCTGCTACGAGTCCAGCACGACCTCTTGAATGTATCGTCTCGACGAGCTGTTCCATGCTGACTGCCTGGAGGCCAAGATCGCCATGAAGACTATCGTCGTCGCTAAAGCCTGAACTGGCAGAGGACGGAGGTTGGACCGGAGATGGAGCTTCATCATTTCCGCTCCACGCGTCGCCATTTGTAACCTCAATGTCTCCAATATTTGCCACACCATTTTTGATTTTGTTCTTATCCGCCATAGGACTAGTTGGATTGCTGATAGGCGTTCCATTTGGACTTTGATGTACAGCGTGGTTCTTCGTCGTCGGAGAAAGAGGAGTACCCGCTCTTGGGGTAACCTGAAACACAATTGAAAATAGTTGGATTAGCTTCTGGCTTTGAATTATGCAAACATCAGTAAAGAGAAGCATTTTCTAATACTCGGTTCATTTAAATCTCGTAAACGTAAACAATTCTAATCTGATGCGTGGAAATGAGAACTCCCCCTCAGTTCAAACGTGCAATGTAATTGTAATTAGAAAGAATTTTATTCGAAAAGCTATTGCATTGTCCATTTTTAAAAGGGTTTAAAGCTTAAGCATTGCACTTTAACGTGCAAAGCCGAAAATTGTGTATGAACCTTGTAAATGAGAATTGATGATATTTGTTGTTCGAGTTGTTTGCAAATTTGCTCCCAACCATTTTTATCTGTACGCACATAAAATACTTGAACGCACGCAATGTTGCAAACAATCAGTGACAACACTATTTCATTCATCAGGTACACAGCTTCTTGCTTCCTACGTGAAAACACAATGTTAAAGTTTTAATTTAATATTTTTCAAATAATTATAATTATTTTATAATTAATTTAATATTTTTCAAAGTACCTGAACTATTAAAAATTTCTCTTGGGAACTTGAATTTTATTGCATCTTTTAGTTTACTATTACTAGAATGTACATCGCACGCCTTTGTCAATAATTTATGCTTATGATAATTTTTAAAAAACTTAGTTCAAATGTCTTAATCTTCAATAATTTCATTTTAGTCTCAAATTTCGAAATATTTCAAAGAATTCAGAGGATTTAAAGTGATTTTTAGGAGATTTTGGAAGATTTAATTAAAGGGATTAAAGAGATTTCAAAAAAGAAATTTAAAAAAATCTCATTTCAAATCCCTTGAATTCCCTAAAATCACTTTAAATCTGTTAAAATCGCTTTAATGACGCTTTAAAGGCTTCGGATTTCGAGATTGCGAGAATCTATTTCCGATATAATCGCAACCTCTTTTTTATGATGATAGGATAATTGTACATGTTCAAAGGATTCGATTTTGAAATGAATTGAAATTCGATTGATCGAATTCTAAAGCCTTAAAAATAAGAGTTGAAAGAGATTGAAACATTGAAAAGTCTGCACCTCGAAAACCATTCGAACTTGAAAGCTTTTAAATTTACATCCGGATCATCCGTAGTACCACCCAATCTTGCAAGTGTTTCGATACGTTTCGATTTCAAGCGATTTATAATTTAGTATTTTCAAATGTATGCTTAAAGGTCTTTAAAATGTATTATTAAATTTAAATTAGATAATTAATAGGTTACAGGATTGCTAGAGAAGTCCGACTTGAAAATTTCATGACTTTCCCAAGTTTTCCAGGTGGTGTAGCAACTCTGGTTATACATAATAAAATTCAAAATTTGAATACTGACCTCGCAAAGCTCACCCCCTCCCCGATTCGTCATAGATTTAAGACAATGGAGTAGCCATGCTTCATGCTGAATTTCTAAGGTACCACCTAAACGACGTGGTAAAGATTCTCGTGGAATATGGAGCGTTAATTGAGGAATGGATACGGTAAATACTCTGTCCCGCAATTTTTCTCGAACAAACAATCGCAGAATTTTGAATGGTGCCTTGAACCACAAAGGAGCCGTGACAATAAGCACTTTCTTCAATTTCGCTGGATAACCACCCTGAAAAATAAAAAATTTGCTTATTAAAATCTTTTCTTTAAGTATATTCAATTAAAGAGTTGCTACTTAAAGTATGTTTTATTTTATCGAATACAAAATTATGGTAAAGAAGTATACTATAAATATTCAATAAAGAAAGTTTCGCTTCTTTCGAGTTTAATTTTAATTAAGGAGATGCTCAACTCTGTATCACCATTCAGTTGCTTTTATTATCGAGTTCAATTTAACTTAAAGCTGAAATAGATACGCGGTAAAACTAATTTGTGGAAATTAGATACAAAGGTTAAATGGCTATATCTGTAAAGGTTATAGGGTCGGAGAAAATGTTATAATGCTATATAATTTTAGCTCTGATAAGGGGAAGAGAATACCTATATACTTTGCAAAGTGCACTCCTCCACTGACTGATAATTTTATTTATTTGTTTATTTCATTTATTCTATTTTTGTATTTGTCTCCCTTTTTTATATTATTCATCTAATATATTGTTTGCTTAATTTGTTATTCACTAAATGGCAGATATGTCATTGAAATTGTCAGTAAATTGCGAAAACACTCGTCACAGTTTTGATGTTAAAAATATCTTATTGTTAGTATTTTTGGTTACATAATTCAAAAGACAATAGTAAGTAATTAAAAATGTACTCCTTTTTAATTTTATTTTTTCAAGAACAGATTATTGATAACTTGATTTTCCATTAAAGAAAAAGGCACACTGATTTTTATTTCGAAGAATCATTTTCAGAATTTATACTTTATAGCTTATTTCCAATAAAAGATGTTTCCAGTTTTACGACTACCTGGTATAAATGAAAAAAAGCGATAAAAAAAGCTTTTCAGGTTCTAATGCTTTTTAGTATAAATTTGTTTTTCATAAGTTTTTCAATTATTTTCATAAATGATTTATGTCCATAAATTTACCATTTTGAATGAAAAAATAAGAGTGTGCTTAATTAAAGTCGATTATGTTTTACTGGGTTATTGATCAATTAAGTTTTAATTTATGTAATAAATCTTTCACTCTCCTTAACGATATTCCAGGAAACAATGCGCAGTAAGAATTAAAAAGATGTTAAATAGCAGTTAAAGTGTAATTACGACCATCAAATCTCGTTCACTTTTTACTGCTTTTGTGAAGGTTTTATTCACTGAAAATATTGGAAGTTTGAATTTTATAATATTAAATAGAAGAACACGAAAATAAAAAAATCTGATTTAAATGGAAGAGAAATGTTATATCAATGGTGTAATCGCTTAATGTTACAATATCAGAATACTCTATTGTTCAAAAATGATTTCTGTTCTGTAGAAAAATGATCTTATTACAGACGTTTTTAAAACAATGAAAGTGTATGGTTACTAAGATAAAATTGTTAAAATTAATACTTTAATTAATTAATTCATTCATTCATTCATGAGAGCAGGAAAAAAACATTTCTGTATTAATTTCGTTATTCATTAGTATTTAAAAAGCTTTTCAATTTGTAAGTACTCAAATCATTACAAAGAGTTATGATAAAAACTCTTCTTTTTATAGCTAACATAGTTCATTTCTTAAAAGCAGAAAGAGAAGATTTGAAACTTCATTATTTCATAGCAGAATCTAATATACGTAGAGTGATTTTTGGCTCCGAAGCCAAAAATACAAAGGGAACTAGCACTATTTTCTTTACGTACATATATAGGAACATTCCTCTTGTAAACGAAGTAAAGCATTTTTAGTTCATAACGTTTTGATGCACCTTCGGAAAAAAATGATACTTTATGATTTTTATGAGAGATCTCATAATTTAATTACACTCGTGATTGTAACATTTTAAAGCGTTTTAATAAAACTTCATTAATTAATTGTGAAATTATTTTTTAATTGCTATTTAGATTAGAAACCAGTGAGTTTAACGAATTTCTTTAGTAGTTATTTTTTATTTTCTTTATAATTCATTTAATAAATAGTTACCAATTCATTTAATTCGTCCTTGGTACAAATTTCAATAGTAACTTTTTACTAATTTATAGTAAACGACTTCGCAGTATTTGAATTAGTAAGAAACTACTATTAATTAGCAAGATTTAGCTAATTCAGATTGAGAGATTGCATTTGTCAAGTTTATTTGGGAGTTACTGTGAAAGGAAGTATTGAAATACTTTTAAATACTCTAAAAATAAAGTATGCATCAATTTGATCCATAATCATGATAAATACAAAACCGCACAAGTGAATGTATATGGATTTGCAAGCAGAATATCCAGTGAAGCATTCAGTTGAAACCAACCGAATATTTACGTGAAACCACTGTATTTCCACATCTCTCCGCATGTTCAGTGTAGTGTCCTATAAATTGCAATATTACATAATCGCGGTTATGTAGATCACAGAAGATTCGTAATTTTCAGTGCGGCGTGATATATATTTTGTGCGGACACGTGAACGTGATACATCTTTCCAAGAGCGGTATATAGCTCATGACGGCATGACCTTTCGGAAGACGTGGCAATAATAGAACGATATATACAATTACCGCGTACAATGCTAGTCATCAGCTAGGCACGGTCCACGAGCTCATTGAAAAAATAATTAGCGCGTGGGCGATGAGGTTTTTTTTCAAAGCGTAGGTTTTTCCGCGACGTACGCGGCTCTATATCGTCAAGAAAAAAGAATATATACAGAAAATGTAGAGGGAGACAAGAGAGAAAAAAAGAATGAGAGGGAAAAAACAACATTCAAGTGTAGACTCAGACGCAAGGTCGTATATCGAAAGGCCAAGTTTCAAAGATCAAATGCCTAATAGAAAATTCTCTATTTACACCTACTTCATTCAGCTATTTGACATCAGCATTTTTCCCATTTCTCTTGAATAATTCCCAAAGTGTAAGATATTTTTTTCCATGTTGAAAAAGACAGGGGTAGAAGTTCTCTAGCGGAAACGGCACCACCATCGAACACAAAGCAACAGAGTATCACTCACAAGTGGAAACACTGATTTTAAAACATGTACAAATTGAAAAAGGAAATAGTTTTATGAAGAACGAGATTCCAGTTGGTAAAATATCAAAAAACACGAGTCACGCTAGTCAGTCAGCAAATCGATAGAACACGATTAGTATTAGCGTGTACTGCTCGTAGGGGTGCGAAGAAGGGGAGGACCGCGACGAGATATTTCCCGACGGCTGTTCTTGACATGATCAAAGTTGATTAGCGGCAAAAGTATTTGAGCAGGAGCTCGGATACTTTTTCTTAGGAATAAGAAAAAAAAAAAAAAGAGAGACGAGCGAAAAAAGAGGTAGAGTCTTGGTGGCTTTAACATAAAACACAACGTGCCGTAAAGAGCTCCCGATGATCACTGAATGTAAGCGTCGACGATATCCTATGTTTCCGCACATGCGCAACCAACAATCTCATTTTATTACCGCTTCGCATCCCCTGTGCGAATTTCTTTGGCTCGTGGGGTGACCTCGTGACGCCACCAACCCCTGTCAGAACGTTCTATAGTGTCCTTTCGCGTCACAGCGTTAGTCCTGCAGGGTAAAGCGTCAACATATATTTGTTTATACTACCCTCTCAATCTGAATTAGTTAAACCTTACTAATTAATAGTAGTTTCTTACTAATTCAAAAAGTGCGAAGTCGTTTACTATTAATTAGTAAAAAGTTACTAATTCAATAACAAGGACGAACTAAATGAATTGGTAACTCGCTACTAAATGAATTAGTATTTTGCATTCTGTAGACATAACAGGCCTTAAAGTTAAGTAATTGAATGGTTTTAATTTTATTGAATTAGACTAGCGAAAAAAAGCGGGGCACAGTAAATTTAACTATTCTACTTTTCACCGTAAAAATCTATAACAGATCAACAGTGTTTAGTATCACCAGAACAAATAAAAGTCCTATATCACTAAAATATTAAAATGTGCACAACTCGAGACAGCGATAACTCAGTTTTATTTATGTAGGTCATTTCCAAGATTTTTTCTATTTTTCTTCATACTTTTCCATTGTGCTCTCTCCAAAAACTAGAACAATGGATGAAGATTCATGTAATATCTGTTCTTTGTTTATCATTCTTTTGCTCGGAGAAAACATTAAAAAAAAAATAATTTTTCCTGTTAAGACACAAAAAGATACCTGCCTAGCTATTTCCAAACGATACTTAAAACATTGATTAATACACATTTTAATATTATCTTAATTTGATTCATTCAAATGTTTTACTATTTAATGCTGTGAAAGCTTTTTTGACCTAAATTCTTCTATAAAAAGTGCTAGAATGAAGCATTATGACCTATTTTTGCATACGGATGGGAAAACAGAAGAAACAAAAGGCAGGAGAGGTTAATCGGAGGGAAAAGAAAAGGAGCTAGAAGAAAGAGCAATTTTCACATATAACTATATGAACTCAAGAGGGTGGAATTAAAAGGGAAAATTTAATATCATTTCCAACAAGCAAAAGAGAAATATTCTTAAGACTTCTTAGAATTTAGGTCTACCATTTCGTTTTCAAAATATAAACCGTAATTTGAAATTAAAAATATTTTATTGATATTTCTATCATATAAATTTGATTGGATTTATATTCGCCGCCTGTACTTTAGAATCGAGATCAGAGCTACCAACTGATTTTAAGGAATTTCAAAACAATTCATAGGAGTTTCATGATACTAAAGAATTTTAAAGGATTTTTAAATAATTCAAAAGAACTTAAGAATGACAATCTAATATCATTAAATTAGAGACAACAAGCGGTTGTAGATTGTAGAATTTAAAATGCAGTTTAAATCATTGGCAATGAAGAGTGAAGAGTGAAAGTTTATTACTGTTTCAATAGAAAGCATTGTTATACATATCAATAGCGAGTAATTTCACTTCTTGGTATTAAAACTTCAATTCTAATATTCAAAAAGCGTCCAGGAAATTCATCATGTAATTTCACATAAAGCTACACCAAGTGGCTTGATTACATCGCCATTTTCATGTTGACAATCTCGAGTACCGGAAATATGGTATAACGTATGAAACATATATTTATTAAGAACGCGTGTGTATATGACTATGAATATTTTCAAGACTTATTTCGAGTTACATAAAATGTAGTGTAATATATTTATTAAATGAAGCATGGCCTTAAACACTAATTACTTCACCTCATGATTTTTTATTCACTTTAAATATTTTAATTTGTGATAACGGCATTCTAAATTTATCAAATTGAAGTAAATTCTTTTTACAAAGTGCATGAGAAATTTAATAAATAGTACGGCCTTTGGTTACATTAGAAATATTAATAAAGTCTCTGCGATTTTTTTTTTATAAAAAAAAGTGTGTAACGCGCTTGTTATGGAGTTTCAATATATAAATTGTTCATTTTTGTTTAAAAATATATATTGAGTAGCTTGTTACATAGAGTAATTATTAAAATAAACTTTTAACTTGAAAGTGTTCATTTTTTTGGGGTCATTGGATGTTCACTTCACAGTAAGTTACATCTACTCACTAGCTTTTTGGTTCAATGCCGTGTACCTAAGCGTAAGCACAACGAATGACCTTATGTGCAAATGAATTATGTCCAATGTCGTGAAAGGGTTTCGTTTAGGGTGCATAATATTACACATGATGATTAGTTTGAACGTTATAAAGTCCATATATATGTTGATTTTTTAAATCTAATTTTTTACAGTTCATACAGATAAATGCCAAAATATAAAAGTTTTTCTACCCATTAACATACTCAATTCCAAAATATTCAATGTAATGTCATTAAATATTGTCGATGAAAAGATTTTTTTAACTAGATAATTAATTAATTAAGGATGTTCAGATTTTTTAATCTAGTTATCAGGATTACGTATTTTAAAAAAACAAAACAAAAATATCTACCTTAACCGGGATGTGAACCCGGAGCTCCAACTTTTTATGAGCTACGCCTTAGTCAGGTTCAAATCCCTGCTAAAATAGATATTTTTTCGTTTTTCTAATGATATAATCCTGACCATTGCATCTTGAAAAAAACATTTTTAGTTATTATAAAAATTTAGGACCAGATAAACGTACCTTAGTTCATTGTCTTTAATTTTACAAATTTTCAACTCGATATCTCAATAAATGTGGAAATGACATTGCAGGAAAAAAATGCCGGTAGGGTAGAGATCGGATATCTAATACATGGCCTTAAAGATGAATAAAATAAATAAGATATTAAATAATCTCGATGAAAAAATAAAAAAAAATATGAAGAAAAGAATATCTCATGAGGGGCACCTAAACCCAGTTCAAATCCCGGCTAAGGTATACATTTTTTCGTTTTTCTTTTGATATATCCTGACCATTACATCGAAAAATGATTAATTAAAGGCTTCAGATGAATAAAACAAATCAAAAATAAATTCATACTTAAAGGTTACAAACTTCAAAACTTTTAGAATTTAAAATGGTTACTTTTTAAATTCTGAAGTTGCTCATTTTGATTTGGCAACAAACTGATCTATCAAATATACATTTTGAGGTTTTACAGATCTCAAAAAAATACTTTAACTTACCTTCAAAAGCGTGAGAATCTTCTGAGACAAGTCGTAGTCGAAATTTTGGTATTTACTGTCAGACATGTCGTAAATGAAGACCAATCCTTGTCTCTGAGTCTCTATACTTTCCAAGGCAGCATCTAATTGGTATACGACACCCTGCAAGCCGATTAAATAAATGAATTAGATTTTTTATGTTGTCTAACACTTGAACATGCGCAACAAAAGATTAATAAAAAAGAACAATTAGCCAATGCACTATCTAGTCTGCGCACCTGTAAAGTAGTCTGATGTGTGGTATTTTGAGGAAGATGTAAATGTGCTGTAAATATAGCTATGGCTGCTCCAGTCGCATCTCTGGAAGGCTAAAGCAGACAAGCAAACAGTAATTTTCTCTCTATTTTCTAAGAACATAGCAGAACTTGCTCATTTTAGGTCTTGAGAGTGCAGTTACATACCAAAACTGTAAATTTTCCTGTGCGAAGTTCACTTAAAAGTGGTTCTTGAGTAGGTTGCAGGAGGGCTAGACCTTCCCTTTTTCTGGTAGCTTCATGCTGCTCGTAAAGAGCTAAAGCTCGTCCAACTTCAAATTTTCGAGCAGCTAGAAACTTGACGGCTGTACTCCATGATACTGGACCTGCTCGTCGACCGGCCCGACATTTGTTAACTGCCTCTATAAATTCCTTCGTTGCCTGTGAACAAAAATATCAAAATCGTCCATGTAATTAAGGTCACAGGGGAAGGGGGTGTCAAAATAGTTGAAAAAGACCCTTATTAAAAAAATTCGGTTAAAAAAGATTTATTTATTTACTTCATAGATATAAGTTGCTTTACACGAGTAATTTTAATTCTCATGTTTCGTTTAAAGTCGTAATTAAAATTGTTTCAGATTCTCGCATACACTTTAATTAATTCAATTTCTCCATTTCCTCTTGTGTATCTTTCATATTATTTTAACGTGATAAAATTCTCAATTCTTTAATCTTATACTTTCCTACAATTTATTATCAAATTATATATAAAAAATATTACGTTCTTTAATAAAATTAAGAAATTGCAGATGTACTGGTTACTATGTTTAAAAATTTTAAATTTTATTATTTTTTCTATGAGATTGGTCATCAGTTTCGAAACAGATATAAAGACAATTCAATCATCAGCATTTCTTTCAGGTGACTCAGTTGTCTTGACATTGTTCAAATGTTCTTGTGTGAAAGTTTTAAATCATTGACTCACATTGCAATATTTTATGCATAGATTTCGCGTCACTTTTACCACTTTTCTGTTAACTTGTTGCAAATATTTGCACACACAACACACCGTATGGTCCATTTTGATTTCCAAAATGTATTCAGTTTTTGCAATTCAAAAATTCAAATCCAAGTTTTATTATAGATATCACAAATAAGTGAATTATGTATAGAAATTATATTATTATTTAATTAAATTAAGAATTTTACAATTATAAACTTTTTTAACACATTCACTTGAAACATTTATTATATTAATTCCAGTCTCACTTTTTAACAAAATCTATTTTAATCTTTTAAGTGAACTTTTTATTTTGACACTTATGAAGAATAATTATTTCTTTATTATAGTTAATAATGAATTTGAAAATGTATATTTTACAATACTGCGCCAAAGACGCGTTACTTTTCGCGGCACATGACACGTTTCTGCTCGCACTTTCGAATCGACTTTCCGATCGACTATACAGAACATACAGAATGAAGAAGATGTTTTAATGGCACATGCCACGGATGCCGATATTACTTCCGGTCTACCGGCTCTTCCCTCTCTCTCACTTATTTCCGGTCAGGGTCGACTCAACCGCAAAGTCAACCTGGTTGACAATCGGCGGCGAATTTCAAAGATAAGATTAGCATAATTATTCTTGTTTAGCCGTAAAATATGAATCATCTAATAATCCTCACCCATCAACACCCTGATATATAGGATGATCACATCAGTTAATTATTGTTAACTAGAATCTCTTGATGTGAATAGATCGTTATTTGATTATAATAAAAAAAGGAAGAAAATACTCAATAAAAATTTAAGAAGAAGACAAGTATAAAAGTTAAGACCTTGTATTTCAAGCGCTTGCAAAATTCCAGTGCAAATATTTAAAAATTCGTTTGATTTCTACTATTATATGTAATACTTTTTTTTATAAAAAGGCGATTCATTCATTAATTCTAAAGTTTGATGATAATCTAAGTTTATATGTGGGTAGTTTTAATGTATCGTAGAATATTTTTGCTCTACAGGATTTATAATTGATTTGGAAATATTTGATTCATCATTCAGTTTTGTATTTGGGCAGGATATTAGAAAGGAACTACTGTGCATAATATATTGAAGATATTTTTTTATCAGATGGCTATGAATAACTGTAAAATGGTACTGATGAAATACAGTTGAACTATTATAGAGTCTGTGCTCGGGGACGGAAAAGACTATTCCGCGGTCAACATGGGTCAATCTCTGTTCACCCGTTATGCATACAGGATGAATTTTCTGAGACCGAAAATGGGATATGGGACACAGGATACATATATTGTCGACACATCATCTGCACAATTTGAGAGAACAATAGACCTCATGCAGATGTCAATTTCCCTCTTGAATAAAATCAGGTATTCTCACGTGGTTTGAATTTTTTATTAGCTTTATGGAGTTACTGTAAAAATATCATATCGAGCCAATTCAGCTGTAACCAATCTGGTCAATAATCTATTATTTACTCAGGTTGGATAAAAAATTATGTATCAAATTTACATAAAATGGTAATAAGAATTTACACGAGCAGTCATAATTTATTCGGGGATGTTTTATATGTATTGCAAACAGCTTTAATATATTAATTTAGATCCCACCGGTGTCACCATTTCGAATAGTCACAGCGACTTTTATATTTTATATTTATATTTCAGGACTCTGAATATTAAATTATATTAAACATTCAGAAACGCGAGTCATCACTTTTTTTTGTAGGCATCATCAGATTTCGTTTACTTTTCCGGTTAGAAGAACGCATAAATGTAAAATTGGATTTTATTGTCACAAAGCGATCGATTTTTTGTCAAACTACTTCGTCTCTGAATTCTGAACCTAATCCGGCGAGAATAAAGAGACAACTTTGAGGCATAATATATAAACTTCCGAAACGAATCAGTTAAATTTATGACGTCATTCAAGCAGTATCCGGCGCCCACGAGCGGTGGTAGTAAAGTAATTTTTGTGTTTCGATTCGACAAACCTCCCCTTGCCTATTCACTATATTTTTACGAGGAACGTTGTATATCCAGCAATTTATTAGGGATTCATGTTTATTCCCTTAAACACATTAACATAACTGAAGGTATTTTACAGGGGACTTTCATATTTGCCCGATTATTTACCATGCACATGAAAAAAACGTATAATTCAACGAAAGAAAAAATTAAAATTAATTTCCGCACTGTTTCCATTTATGGGATGCTTAATTGTACGTGAATTTTAAAAGAAAAGATTGCAGTTTAAAAAGGAAGTAATAAAAATGTAGGTCCTGTAAATTTGTTGAGTTGACAAATGATTTGTTGATCTAAAAAATTTTTTTTGGAATTAAAAAAAATAAAAGCAAGATCAAAGCTGAACCCTTTAAATATGGAAAACAATTAAATTTATACAGTTTTTCATTATATTATCTGTAAAATTAACAGATTTTTTTTAAATCTCCTAAAAGCTCTTCAAATGACTTGAAATTTTTTAAAATATCTCTTCAAATTCATGATATTTTTTTAAAGTCACTTAAAATGTCTTGAAATCTCTTGAAAATCCTTGAACTCTTTTGAAATCCCTTGAAATTCTTTAAAATCCTTTAAAGTTTCTTAGAAATCCCTTAAAATACTTAAAATCCGCCGGGTAAATCTCTGCTAGTTTCACATAAAAATTTATTTTACATATAAAACAGTTCCCTCAATATTTCACAAAACAAGTTTCACTTTTTGCGCTGAGTCGGGGTTTGAAAGTGCTTGAGTCGGCTTTGCTTCCGGTTCCCCACCCTTGGTACTTTGGAGCGAGAGTGTGCGGTCTAGGATGCTGTCAGGGACGAATTCAAGACATTTACGCCATGAAAATGTGGATGTTAATCGATCATCTTTCAAAACGTAAAAGAGAATGCTACTTTTTTTTGTCATAGGTTGCAGGTGCATTATTCGCGGTTCTCCGTGCAACAAAAAACGAACTATGTTCGCAAAAATCTTTAGCATGAACCGGTAGTTTTACTCAATAGCGTCCCACATGACGAAAAAAAATTCTTGAGGCATATTTGTTTCTTTAAACGTCACAACATTAAAGAAATATAAAAAAAAACAAGATTCTTCAGTTCTTCATAAGAATAAATAAAGTACATCATTGCGATAAGAAGAAAGATAAGGATGTAATACATTTACATTACATTACGATTACAATAACATGATGTATTAGAAAAAAGGTTTTTAAAACATGCATCTTCATATTGAATCAATTTTAAACAAATGTAATTTCATGTGCTTGAAATTTGTATCTTTTTAATTTTACAATTAATATATTTTTATGAAAAATGTAGACGCGACCGGATGACATCGATTAGTATAGTTACAATATATTTTTTCAGTTTATCTACCCCCGGCTAATTCTAAAAAAATGATTTAAATTATCGGGAATATTTTCTACATCTCTAGCATGAAATTAATTTTTCGCTAGACCAGAAATTTGTTGTCAATTATGGAGCCGAAAAGTTTTTATTGAAAAGCGTAAAGATGATCGACGTACGTATGTTTTTTATAATGTAGAAGTGGTGTGGAGAGGGGGTGCAGTACTCAGGAAATTTTTTTTTGAAAAATAAGAACCTGCTGAATATTTATGCGGCTAAGTTTTCTTGTAAAAAAAAGACAATTGAAAATTAACAATTATTACTTACTTGTTCTTGTTCGACAGTTAACGCGGCCGCCATTTTGGCTCGACGACGACCAAACTGGCCAGAACATACGCCCCCTATATCCCAGACATGAAAACTAAATGTATACATATTCATTTTTGTTTATTCAGTTTACAGTTTATATATACAGCTAATACATTAATACTGTTTTATACAATTTTTCTATTACAATGATTATGTGTACATATTATAAAATTATGTATATACAGTAATTATGTGCATATGACATGCATATATTTATACAGTAGTGCTGTATTTATACATATATAACTTTGGATATGCAGCTATTCCGTAAATACAATTTTATAGCTTTGTTTACAATAATTTTTTAAATACACAGTATACATTTATCTAAGTAATATTCTTATACAAGTATAAGTGTAAAATAAGTACATCTGAACATTTCATGAAATACTGATAATATAATTCTATATGCATGTGTTAAGAAAAAAAAGTAATTGACAAGAATGCGGTAATTAAGAAACAAGTTGATGTTATCAAAATGTTATCATGTACGTATAAAATGAGTATATAATTAAGCGTAAATATTAATACTTTTTTTTTCTTATGCAAAAAATTATTTCACATTTTTGATTATTGTAAAAAAGCTAAAAAAGGACTGCGTGTTATATGTTTACTTTTTCCGCGACAAGTGGCATTTAAAAGTGGAGGTCGACCTGGAGGTTCCAAAGTTTCGATTATTATTATTATCTCTGGAAATAAATTCTATAAACTATATTTAGTCGATTAAACATAAATATCAATTATTAATTTGTATTTTGAGAACATTTTTAGCTGGTTCAGATCTCGTTCAGATGACTGCTTTTCAATAGTCAGCAATGGTAAAAGAAGATTTTCTGATGAGAGTAAAAACCGAAGAGTGCCGCCATCTTTGAATTTATTGAAGAACCAATGTCTTCAGATAGAGTAAAATTGAGGAAATTATTGTACTAACCTAAAATTTCGCTTATACAAATACATAGAAGTGTACACGAAGTAGTTGACATGTCATAATCTGTCAAAAAGATAGTGTCGAAATTAAAGAAGAAAATGACTACCAGCAATTTTTTAGAACTCGACATCAAGAAGCTTTTCGAAGCCCACACAATTAGGGAGATCGAGCAGATTCAAAAACAGATACAGCAGGAGAGTGAAAGAAAGAAAATTGAATTGAGGACATTAGTTGGGTAATGTTTATTTTTTGAATTACAGTTGGTAATTAATTATTAAATATTATATAGCAAA
>JAUESH010000015.1:11800336-11815793 GCA_032275165.1 Synergus magnus
TAAATTTCGTAAAATCATTTGAAATTACTTAAAGTTATTCAAAATCCCACAAGATATTGTTAAATTGTTTAAAATACTACAAAAAGTCCACAAAATTCTTTGAAATAACGTAGAATCCCTTCATATCTCTAAATTCTCAATAAATTTCGTAAAATGCCTTTAAATTCCTTAAAAAATTTGGAAATTTGATGTATTCAAATAATGTACTTTCCATGAAATTCAAGAAATTTTTACTTGAAGGGCCTAAAAATGTTGAATTTAAAATTGAGATCATGTAACTTTGTATCTTTTTTGTATTTGAATATAATTAATTGTTCATGCAATGTTTCTCGCTCGCTGTAGCACGCGTATAATATTGCTAATGTAATAATAATTAGTAACTAAGGAGAAAAATTTTTGATTTTCAAAGTCTGCCGGAAATTGCCTCGCATCATTAGTATTACTTGAAGACGCATCTTCCACGGAACTACTCAATAAACTTATATCGCTAAGAAGTCAGGCAATCAAGTTTATTATCACAGATGAAAACCACCATAGTGTTAGAAATCGAATTAAAATGAGTATAAAAATGTTTATGGAAACAGTTGCCTTGATCTATGCCTGTTTTGTCAGTAAGTACATCCCAATTCTTTCAACTACACTTTATAAAATACAAATTTTTCCATAATTTCAATATATACTAATAATTACATATGCTTAATTCTCCAGAGTCAAATGAAAATCAGGGACTGATTTCGCAACACATTAAAGAAGCGATTCAAGTGGAAGCGTCTGTTATGCTTTCCCAACTGGACTTAGATCAAGATTTATTGCAGAAATATCTTCCGTCAGTTACAAAAACTCACAAGCCCTTTTCAAGAGTTGAATTTTCTGTTATCGCTTTGGAAGATCTTCAGAAGAACCTAAGATCATGGCTTGAATGGACAAGAAGTTTCACGTCTTCAGAGGTTTCTAAATTACTTTATCTCGTGACATCAGTTAAGGGGATACACATCATTCGGGAAGAAGCACTTGCTGTTCAAGTTCCTGAAAATTGGAACTCCATTTGGGAAGATTTAACTTTGCCTAGTGTAAACTTTTGGTCAGAATTTTTCCAGCCACTTCTTACGAAAAGGGTGAAAGGTATTTCTGATTTTGAACTCCTTCTTCAAATTTTCCTTAACCTCTCTTTAATAAACTATATTTTGCATCGAAAGGTATCGTTGCGGACAAATGGAAAGAAAATTTAACGAACCTAAAAACAAGTGTCTCAGACTTGCTGCTCAAAGTTTCCAACGAGAAGTTCGAATATCCTGAACATGATTTGCGATGGTTCATTTGGAAAGATTCTCCAACTGATATTCCCCAGAACCTTTCGAAAAATGTAGGTCTAGATCACAAAAGATCACTGCTAATGAAAGCGAAAGGATTTTCACCAAATGTGGTGAAGCTGTGTGAAGATTTTGACCAAAGCCTCTACGTTCTTCTATCAGATCTCGAACAATATTTATACGAAATTGAGCGAGTCTCACCAGCCAAAGACAATCTGCTTGACATCAACATTTCTTTAGTCTCGAATAAATTCAGCGATCGAGAAGATATTCAAAACAACTTGCAAAATATAAGTGCAATTATGATTAATAGCTTAACAAAATTCGTAAAGGAAGATTGTGTCATTGCTGAACCCAAATTTGGAAAACAAAACATAAATGCTATAGTTACTGCGAGATTTTTACAAGCTTTGACTTTACTCTGTCCAAATTTAAACAAGTGTTTCACTCTTTCAAAAATTTCGGGACTGATTATCACGAATGTTAAGTGGCAGGAGATGTGCGAAATCTTGAAGGAAGAAAGCATCTTTATATGGTCCATATGGGCTAAGACGTATAAAATTAAGCTCAATAAGCATCGAGACTGGTACTTGATGAAAGAAGCCATCAGTGGATTGCGAGTTCATTCGATGATTTCGGAATGGGAAAGAGTTACGATAGAAGAAGAGGCAGAAGAAGGGAAGAGGATAAAGTCTGAAATTCTTGTACCATATCAACCTTCGGTCTACTTGCAACAGTATCTTGCAGCGATTTGTAGGGACTTGAATAAGATTGTGCCACACAGTATTCCAAAGTTAGTATTTTGCTATCTATTTCAATGATGCTTTCTTGGATGAATATTCCTAATTATTATCAATTTTTAGGAGTGTCCTGAATCAGATTATCATCGAGGTTGTCTTGGAAGCCTTCCACTATTATGAGAAAACATCCACAAGTACAGATTTGAGACAAAAATTAGCAATTCAAATCCTCTTTGATGTTAAATACATAAATTTGCTGATGATACCAAGAGAAAATAAGACACTGGGTGAAAAATCAACGCTAGTTTGCAACAATGTAGTCTCGAAGATTGATCCTTTTGATTTAGATGTCTTCTATCCATTTATCCATACGAATGTGAAGAAAGCAGTTCAAAGAACTTTGGTAACTGATTCAATTATTTTAGATTCAAGAGAGGCTTCAATAATTGATGATTCAGAAATAATCCTTACTTTTTTTTAATGTTGATCTTTTTATTTTAAACTTTATAGCTGATGTTTGGAAACCTAGTGCCTCACTTGGAACAATTACTGTCTGTGTTAGGAGCGAGGATAGATCAAAGTTCTGACGATAGATCGAAACCCTTGGATCCACCAGGAGTTCTTGCTTTGTGCACTGGAGCTCCTTGGTTCCCCCCATTGGCTGTTACAGCTCCTTCAAAAAATTTGCCACTCATCTCAGTTTCAATGCCTGAAAAGTCCCAGGTAATTATATCTAAATACAAGAAATAAATCCCTATGTATACTACCGGTCAGAATTGTGAGTTCACCTGTTTTTCGATGATCATTTAAGTTCTCTTAGATTTAATTACATCAAAGATTAAATTTTTTCTTTTAAGTAAGTTAAATGCTATCAAAATTCTGTTTACAATAAGCCGGTAGAGTACTTTCTTTATATTTCTTGGTATAAATGATTCTTTTCATATTAGACGCATATAAAGTTTGATATACCCTTAGATTGACCTTTGCTTCTCGTTAGCCGGTAAAACATAGTTGAAGGTGGAGCGTGGTAAGAAATAAAGTCGTGTATTTGGATTGACTGCTTGCATGACCTTCGCATGGTTTGTTCAATTCTGCCTCAGATTCAAATTTCACCTTTCGAGTTTCATAATTCTGTATAAGAAAAAAAATTTTTAATATTCTTTGAATAAGAGGCAGACAAGCGAATTGAGGAAAACTTTTAAAGCAGTTAAATAATTTTATTAATTTTGTTAGAAAAAGCTATCATGATTGTAGTTTTACTAACGAAAGTTTAATTCTCTTAATATGTATTATAATTCGGGATTTTCTGCTGGATATATACGAGTTTGACCTAATACATTTTTTTTTTAAAACAAATAGAGAAAGAAAACTTCCACTAAGGAGCATACGAGGAACGATTCTACTGGAGCTGCTATAAAATCGGGAGCAGCTGCATTTTTCGGTGCTATGGGTTCCGACTGGTTCAGTACAAGTTGATTTATTTATAGTTCTATTTATTATTGTTTTATAGAAATTATAAATGTTTGCAATAATAAAATAAAGTGCATTTATAAAAGAAGATTACTGGAATCGGAGTACATAAAAACTGCTTCTATAAACTAGTTGTCTCGAAGTGAATATATATAAGTGAAGGATATAAAATGAATTCAAAAAGACTTCAATATATTTCGAAATATTTCAAAGAATCCTTGAAACTATTTTGAATTTTTTTTTTAATTCCGTAAAATCACTTAAAGTTTATTGAAATCTTCTAGGAAATCTTGATATCTTTTAAATCATGTGAAATTTATTGAAATCTCTTCAAATTCCCTAAAATATTTTGAAATATTTTTTTGATGTCTTGACATATTTGTTGAAATCTTTTGAAACCTCTTGAAATCTATTTAAATTCCTTAAAATAACTTAAAATCCGTTTAAGATGTCTTAATATCTTTAAAATCTTGTGAAGTCTGTTAAAAATCCTTTACAATTTTTTAATATCATTTAAAATTCCTTGAAATACTTAGAAATTAAATAAATAAATTATTAATTTTTAAATTAATTGAAAATCTTGACAATCTTCTGACTTCTCAAATTCCTTTAAAATTCCTCAAAATTAGTTGGCAGCTCTGATCTCGATTCTAAAGTACAGGCGGCGAATACAAATCCAAGCAAGAGGTGAAGTAGAGAAAATTTGACTTAAGATTTCGAGATTGCGAGACTCTATTTTCGATATAATTGCAAATTTTTTTATGATAAGATAATTTTTTTGTGTTCCCTATAAACTTATCTTGTCCAATAAGCTAATAGGACAATCGCTATAAAAATCAGCACAATTCTTCATAAATTGAGCTTCGTTTATCTCCAGAGGTAAATTTTCATCTTGTGACGTGGAGGGCCTGAAAAAATTCTCTTTAACAAGATATTATATTGTTATTAAACATTTTCAATTACTTAATAATTTAGAAATAAGCATATCATATTTTATATTTCATGTATAATATTACAGTTTATATTTCTGTAAAAGAAACGATCAATCCAGAAAAAGAATGAAAAATAATGTAATTAAATATTTCTATGGACTCATAGATTTTCAGTGAAGAGCTTTTAGATTAAGATCCAGGTTTTTAATTAATTCTTTTATGAAAGATTTACATATATATACTCACGTAAAAAGTATGTGTAGAATGTCTCCGATTAAACCGTTTTCGATTAAAGGAATTTCTGCAGCCTCACAAATGATGCGTAGTAGACAAGCTCTTCCCGGATAACCAGCACTGACATTCAAATTTTATTATTGACAATACTCCCAAATTAAAAAATCTCTTTTTATTATAATTCCAATAATTAATCATAAAAGTTATTACCCTTGCAGTTTACTTTCCAGGATGTTATATGTGAAGCGTCTGTCGATACTTCTCTTTTGATAATATTCTTCGAAATAACTGGAATTTTTATCTCCTGGCAATGCATAATTTGCTTCAAAGTAATAGGAAACGGAAATCGATTTATCAGGTATATCTATTGGTATTCCAAGAGCAAAAAATATCTGAAACGGTTAAAAATTTGTCAAAATTTAATTTTAAATTTAGATTAAAATAATTTAAATATTTTTAATAAATAAGAATAATAAAATTGATAAATATTTTTAAATTACGATAGTGATTGCAAAGAATGGGGGATATACATATATGTATGAATATCTTGTCAAGAAATAAACAAAAGGATAAGGCGGTTATGAATTATGGCATTAATTTAGGGTTGTTCCGAGGGGTGCATTTGAGACCTATTAGGTGATCGTGAATGATTGATTTAGTACCCCCATTCCGCTACCCTCGGGAAATCCAATAGATCGAATTTGCCTCTCCAAGGCAGAAGAGATGTTCTTTATTCTCACTTGAAGAGATAAACATAAAAGACTCCAGAAAATGAAGAAATGTAGTTGAGATCTACATCTGAAATCCAAGAAGCAATTTTTTGTCACTCCTGCATTTTACAAGACTGCTGTAAATTAAATAAATCTTTCCTGAAATCATACGACTACACCTGATCAGAAATCAAGATAGGATTGTAGGCGTACTCTAGGATCCCCAAATAACATGTTTTTCAATTTTTAAGGCTTTAACGAGTTAACAATATTCAATTGGTAATGTTGAAAATTTAAAATTTTATACTTGTTCTTTCAAATTTTAAATTGTTGGATTTGCTTTCCCTCTTCCAATATGGCGATCAAAGATGGCCGCATGGTAGTACCAAATGCGTGCGGGACAAAAGCTTATTTTTTATTACCTCAATAAAATCATAATACTAGAGCATAACTATATGTGTGATACATATGTAGATCAGATAAAATAATAATTTAAAGACACTCACCTGTTCATTGTTTCACTGTTTAAGACATATTATTCAGTATTATTACAGTGGTACCTGTAGATGCTCTTATACTGAGGTACTTAGACAATTTAACACTCTCTCGAGACATAAAAATAAATTATTTTAACATTTGCAAAGGCGGTATCTAATAAGTGGGTGTAAAAAAACCTCTTAGATAAGTAAAATTATCATATAGATAAGTAAAAAAATACAAAAAAATATATGTCTTATCTAGTCATACATATTTGGTTGTAAACAAAATAATTTTTGCAGTTTATATTTGAAATTTTTTAATAAAAAGCAGTTATAAACTTAAACATTCCAGATACATCAATGGCTAGGTGCTTTTAGCGACATTAAAATGAGAGAGGTGATACTTCGTAACTTTTTACTAGCTGATATATTTGAGTTTTTCGTTAAAGTTAAAAGCAAATTCATTAGTCTAGTCAGATTTTATGTGAATATGCTACAACTTTTGAACTGCATTTTTCGGAAATAAATTTCCGAAAACTTTTTGCTGTACACGTGTTATACCGATCTTTGGAAAATGATGGTTCTATATTTCGTTAGATATAAATATAACTACTTTATACATATATTTCAATACAGAATAACGGCAAAGATACATAGGAGAGACGAGAGGCCGTAAAGTAGAATATGTGGTATCGGATCATAAAATAAAATTGACATACATCGTGCCTCGGTTATTAAAACTATTACAGCAATATTAAAACTTTGTAGCTTCTAGATATATTTATATTGCAAATGTTAAAAGCGCTTTCAAGTTGATGCTTTCAAACAGCATAATTTTCATTTTCACTTCAATTTAAGTTCAATTTTCACTTACAACGTTATGTTGCCGGTACGTTTAGTTTCTTCAATGAAATAAAAATTTTAAGGTTTGAAAATATTCATGTAAAGTGAGTAAAAATTATCCATGAAATATGATAAAATTCTTTATGATCCGTTTTAAAAGAACCTAAAGTGAGAAGTTTTATTTGAGTCTAAAAAAGTGATTATTAGACGTTTTTTATTTTTTTCAAATAATGCGTTCATTGCCCCTTTTTCAGATGGCAATCTTTCCTGAAAGTCGCCACACCCACGAGAGATTTAGAGGATTTTTACTTTGACACTTTTGTGAGTTTAAAGGAAAATTATTGTCCCCAGGATGAAAAAATATTCTTATATTTCAAGAAGACTTCGCATTTGATATTGAAAAAGTTTTTAATCATTTACATTGCATTGTTTTTAATTTAACTTAATGTCTTCAACTATATTTAATTGTATGTCTTTGAATCTCTTGAAAATCCTTAAACACTGTTGAAATCCCTGGAAATTCTTTAAAATCTTATAAATATTTATAGCTGGTGCTTTTTGAGCAGATAAATGATTAGGGAATACTTTAATTAATTTTCTTTCTTTTACATCTTCTTAAAATGTGATTGTCTGATTCTACGGAATCCGGAAATGGAACGTTTCGAATCGATCCTGCTGGTTACAGATAATCGCGAGCAAGTAAAGTTTTACGACAGTCGATAAAGTACACCTTTCACCTTGTACTCTGTAGAAGCTCATGGAAGAGAAAGGGGAGATTAATCTCATTTCTCATTCCTGTCACGTTAATACATTTTTGCGAACCATATGTATCCGCAAAGTATATATTCTTAAAAAAAAGTCTTTAGATTTTATTCTCTTGAGCAATGAGGGTGAAGTTTCCATTTCTAAATTAATTAGACTGTTTTTTTTCCTTATTATATTTGCAGAAATTTGTACCATTAATATTGAATAATATAATGTACATTTAAAGCTAACGTTTATTTTGAAATAAATATTTTTTATTTTAGGCTGAATATCGTGTTTTCAAATTAGTTTTGATTCGAACTTTGTGTGAAAAGCAGAATTGGTAGAAAAGCAGGAAGTTGAGGAAGACAATCCTTCCTCTTTGTGTAAAGTCCTTCGTTAGCGGATCAGTTAAATAAACTTCCAAGGGACTGTCTGAATGATCCAGCGGTACAATTTCCCTCTCAGGTGATTATCTTGCGACTGCGATTCATAGAGAGCGAAGGGCGTTTTCATTTAATGGAAATTCTCTTCAGTTTCCAGGATTTTTTTAATAAAAATGAAATTTAAGTAAAAGTCACACAGACGAGAAACAATTATTTACATACCTATATTGAATAAAATACAAATTCAAGTATCCACATATGTGATATTCATTTAAAATTCTAAACTTTAGTACCTCAGTAATATGTAGAGAGGTCTTTAAGTAGCTGCTCAAAAAATGATTCATAGTTCTTAAGTTCTTTAATAATTTATAACTTACGAAAATCTTCAATCGTCATCCTCACTTTTCTCCAAACTCTACAAGATTAATTTGAATAAGTATTTTGCAGAATTTTTACGCTGTATTTTTATATTTCATACTTTCATTTTTCCCCCCTGTTTTTCTTGCTGAAAGTAGTTCGTATGAAACTTTTTTATACGCAGGAGATAAATTTTGTAGTTTTGAGTGCATGACTCAAGGATTTTAAAGAATTCCAATGAATTTGAAGAATCATTTAAAATATTTTAATATCTCTTCAAATTCTTTTCAATTCCTTAAAATCACTTCAAATTCATTGAAATTTCATCAAGTTACTTAAAATTTATTTAAAACCCTTAAAAACTTTCGAAATCCCTTGAAGTTCCATAAAAACAAATGAAATTCTTTAAAATCTCTTGAAATATAATGCAATCTCTTAAAAACTCTATAAAATCCCTTAAATTCCCTTGAAAATCTTGAAAATCCTTTAAAATCATTCTGAATGTCTCGAAATATAAATAAAAAATTATACAAATTTAAAAAGTTTTAAAACTGTTTAAAAATATGTGAAAACCTATTCGAAACACACACATACTTTCAGTTTTATGTATGTAGATACAAAAAGAAAAAATAGTGAATAAAATCACGGCAAGTGTGGGTCATTGGCGTGTCAAGGTCCATCAGAAGACCCCAAAATGTAATGAAGTCAGTGTTCCCTCTGCTTTTATTATAGAGATAAAGTTCGATTTTAGGGCTGGTATAGGATTTTCAGGTATTTCATACAACAGGCTACTGATAATACTCGTCACGTACGTTTACGATAGGTTCTCTTGTTGGACGATGCCGATCGGCGAAAAACTTCAATCCCATATTTTCTAAGATAATCCTCTTTTCTGCGTCCCCTCACGGCTCGTTTAACACGTCTAGTCCCAGACGCGCACTTTAGAAAATTAGCTTTGTCAGCCTTCAGAACATATTCTCGATTATTCTAGTTTAAAATGGAACCCTAAGGAGTGCTATATGCATTTGAAAATGCCAGGATCTTTAGATCGATACTAAGAGGAAGAAAAATAGAGACATTAGACACCTTCGAATTTGTTATACACATATATATTTATAAGATATTAAAAGTCATTTCCATTTAAGAATTCAAGAACTTGAATTCAAGATGAATTTGTGCTGTGATGCAACTTACTTACAAATGCCTTAAATAACGGTAACGAGCTGGTGCGAAGTAAAATAACAGGAAAGTAAATTTGTCAATTAGGAATCCTTTTTAGAATACAAAATCATCAGTTCACGGTGAGCTTGTCTCGATTTCACTATCTCAGAAAGTAATTCTCCATGATGAAGTTATCTTTGTCAAAGTAAGTACCCCACGTTCATAGTAATTTACGTGACAAGGGGAGAAAGGCGACAATTTCACGAGAGTGAAGTTAGCTGTCCGAGCGAAGCGAGGGCAGATATCACACAAGTGAAATTGCCGCCTCTCCCCATGTCACGTATATTGTTTTTCATGTTTTTCATAACTTGAAAATTCGAATTTCGATGCGAAAGTCGAATTTTCAATGTAGATGTTATGAAAAATATTAATCGCTGTTCTTATTTAAATTTCTATTTCTATTTCTTTGTGAACATTTGCTTCTGAAGCTGAAAGACGTTTACAGAAAATCAAAGATTACAGCGAAAGTGCTCCTTATCTTTAAACCTTAAAGTGGATATAAACACAGTCTCAAACTTTGATCTTACTTTCTCGAATGCAGTGTCAGAAGTTTTTTCTTTAATATATTCAGTCGTTTTCAAACGACGTTTCCTTTGAGCCATCAAATCCTGAGTCAGTTGGATTGAAATAGACATCCACGCAGACTCGAAAGATTTGATTCCTTTTTTTCCTTTTTGATTCCTTTGATTTATTTTATCGTATGTCATATATTCAATTCACTGGATCAATATTAATAAACGGAAGTTTAATTCTTTAAAGCGAGCTTACGCGATGATAATTTGAATTTTCTCTTAACTATAAATTTTTGTATTTTATTTCATTTAAAAGAAAGAATTCAAAATTCCAATTATTTTACAGAATCTCGTTTTCGATAAACTTGATAGATAATTTTTTCCTTCATGCGTCCAGGTTGTTTAAATCAAATAACGTAATGCGCATGTGCGTCTATGTGATAAAGGAAATGCAATTTCTCTCTGGTCTTCTAGACCAGTTCCAATCAACCCTCTTTCAATTCTCCATTTCTATCTTCTGCTCGTCGCTGTATGTGTGCATTACCCATTGAAAAAAAGTTGAAAGAATGAGAATTGAAATATCGTTTTATCCCTTTGTCTGTCCGATTTCTTCTCTTTGTCCTTGTCATTTCACGCTGAGAGAAGCTTTTCATGTGGTTACAACTTCTATGATCTCGGACAATTAATTCGGACAAAAAGAATCAATTACTTACCTGAAAATTGCAGAATTTTATTATGCGTTTACTCTTTCGTATTTCTTTAATTTTATTGCAAAATGAATTGGATAAAGATTAGTTGAAGCTAATTAACTATTATATAGTACATTTAGAACATTATTATTAGGGGTCGTCCATATATTACCTTTGAGAGGGGAGAGAGGATTAAATATAAGGCTGCTAATTCAATTAGTCAAATTTCTTACTAATTCAAATTGAGAGAGAATAGAGTAAAACTTTTACTCAGGTCGTGGGCCAAATTCGGAAATCAATTAGTCATGTGAAAAAATTGCCTGAATTGATTTTCCTTATACTAATGATAAATTATTATACTTTTCTTTTTATGAATATTTGTTAAATCCATTGACGTGATTCTGCTTTCGTTATATTATACTCAATCACTATATTTTATAGAAAATTATTCAGGACTCTAATAAAGTGTAAATTTTATGCTTTGATAAACCAACAATATTATATTATTTTATAAATTGTTTCAGATTAAAACTGGTATTTGTAAAACTGATAATGGCAATTGTACTTTCCTCGAGAGCAGATGTTTTGAAAAGCTCGCTAGCAAATTCAGTGCACCGGAACATCAGAGCTTTGTCATTTCCGGAAGAGAGCGAAATGGGGGTCAGTTCATTTAATAACATATTTGTTGTACAATATTATGAAATTCTGTCGCATACACTCCTTACATCGATAAATTTAATCTGTACAAATAATTTTCCTCCTCAATTTTTTCACCATGTTTTTTTTTGCTTTATCGCTGTATGATTATTTATCCTAAAAATAACTTCCTGTCTGTGCTCTGGGTGCATATTTTAAGCTTAGGTCAGATTATTCCGAAAATCTCTCCTGTTTCTCTGTTATTTAAACCTGAGGGAGAAGAATTATGATTTATTTTTAAGCTTGAACTACTAGATGGAAATCGTGATGGAACCTGAAACATTTTTAATGAAAATATTGATTCGTGAGCATATAATTCAGTCTTTACTTTAATCCCGTGTAAAAATTTTGCTATGGCCCGATCGGGCCCAGACCTGAAAACCCGATTTCCGATCTGGCCGTGTGTTATATCCCCGGTCTGAGCCAGGTTTGTAAATATCTACACCGGACACGCAGCTTTAATTTTTGTTAAAATGTGTTTACATGTTAACTATAAAATTGTATTTTGCAACTAAATATATACTGTCTTTCGATCTTATTGATAATTAAATGATTTTAATGATTTAATAATTACAGAGTATTATTGCCAGATTTTAGTGATTTATTCATCTGGATCAAACGTTCACCTCCTCATAAAGTTCTCTAATTCCGACTTTATTATCTCTTGTTTGGTGAGGAGCTAATCTGCAATCTACATATACCTACCAACACCAAGAAGGCAACAAGTTTAAGAGCTTAATTAAATATCTTCTTCCTGCTGTTGTCAGCGAGTTCTAAACTTTCAGATCACGAACTTTATTAGTTTAGACACATAATATAGACCAAAACGATAGAAACATGTTTTTTTCGCAGTATGAATTTTGATCGCAGTGATGCTTTTGTTTAACTTTTGTTTTAACTTTAAATCACACAAAATATCGTTAAATCCTTTAAAAGTCCTCAAAATTACTTAATACCCCCTAAAATATTTTTAAATCACTTAAAATTGATTTAATTGAACGAAATAGAATTTTCTTCTCATACTCTGTTTTCTGGAGCTTATATAATGAACCTAATACTGCAAAGGAGCGAATTGGAAAATGGTTTCCAAAGCATTTTACATTCGATCTTTTTTAATTTTGTAGAGTTGGATGTGAACAAAAGAAAAAAATCTCTACCCGCATTGCTATGTTTCACTTATTTTTCTCGTGTTGTGAATTAGAAATAAAGGTACTTAAATGCTAAATGTAGTTGTGCGGTCAGCCTACCGAACTGCATCAGTCCTTCTGATGAAGAAGGTTCCAGACTATGCTAATGAAAGCTGGTCCTCGTGATGCTGAGTACAATTTGGCCCTGGTTACAGGGCATACTGTTGCAATATACAGGTACCTTAATAGTTTCCGGAAATGGAGGTCGTGTTAAGGTTTGCGGTTAAGGCACACGACATTTCGAATGCTATTAGTTCCTGAATTTGGCATAAATAGGCTTAATGTTTCAATCTCCTCACAATCGACGAAATAGAACATTAGGATTAAAATATTAATGTTAGTATATTCACGTTTGTTCTATCTATATGTTTGAAATATGATACTCAGAATATATAATATGATACATTTTTCCAACTTATTCTGTTTCATGTTTTGATTGCTTTTCTACTATAAGTACGTCTGCGCTTTTTAAAATTTATATGGTAAGAGCTTTTTTATATGTACAGTAACAATTTCGAAGTTAGGAATATACTGTATGAATAATGGTTCTCACTTTTCAGTACTACACTTTCTATGGGTTTAATATGATACTAAGGCATGAGAGAGAAAGTATAAGGGCGCAAGGGCGCAGTTGCGAAATGCAAATGGTTAAATGAAAAATATCTAGCGTCGTAATAAGCTAAATAACATGCACATATTTTTTCTCTTATCGGAGAAGGTGAAAACTTTTCACATCGCTCTCTCTTCTTGTACTTATAGTATATCAGAATGTTGAATCATGCTTCTTGAAAATCTGTAAACAGATTTCTAAAATCTTCTCTTCAGAAATTATGAACCATTACAACATAAAAATTAATATCTTTTTTCCCAAGAGAGTTAAAATTTTAATAACCTACACAATTGTGCAACAAGTCGAAGTCAGTATTTAAACTTCGTTGATTATAAATCAGATTGCGAGTAAAACCCAGACAAGCTTTTCCGACCCCGGTTTATGCGAAATTTCAAGCGATTCCGTTCGGCTTTTACGTATGTATCTACTGAATTACATCCATTCACTTTAATTAAACCGTTAATCATCTCTGTCTTCTCTGTTGTAGCTCTTTTTCGCTCTCGCTATTCCTCTGGATGACCCGGTGTCGACGAAATCGATTTCCGTTGCGTTCTTCTTCGAGGCCAATTACGAATTACCCAATAACATCACGGAATTTCAATCGAGCGTGGAGAACCGTCATCGGGACAAACGGTTTGCAGGTCAACGACACTCCATAAATCGCAAAACGATATACGCCATATTGGAGTCGAAGTTCGAGTCGTTAGTATTCCACACTATGGACGATATACCTATTACTGCTGAAGAAGATAAAGTGTACAGCTAAAATGGGGTGATTTCGTTGAAACCACTCGTGAGGAGTAAGAATAAGAGAGAAAGAATTTTACACGTTCATAAGTCTTTTCTCGTTATTGTGTGTATTTCATCTTGAATTAGTGGCAACCTAATTCTGAAAAGAACTGAGATTCAGTATGAATTGTGTTCTTTTAATCTAAATCAGTAAGAATTTGACTAATTGAATTAGTAGCCATATATGAGACTACTGAATTAATAATTTCTCCATTTTCCATTAAATGAAATAGTAAGTCACTTATGTATTACCAAAGTGAATTAGTATACATCAATAATGTTAAACCTTTTATATAAATATGTTATTTTTGTCATATTATATAGCTTTTATAGTTTATTTAACGGATTTTAAGAGATTTTAGAAGACTTATAAGGATTTTGGAGGATTATAAAGAATTCTTAGTTATTCCATGAGATTTTAACGGGTTTTGTCGACTTTTAAAGTTTTTCGTGGAATTTTAAAAAATTTCAAGTTTACGAGTTATTCCTCTTCTTCAATCAACAATCCACTTTCGTGGAGTGCTATACAGGAACTGGGGGATTGGTTCCAATTAGACATGTACAAAAATTGATATGGAGTGAAGAGACTCGAAGAGGAATCTCGACAATTCCACAAAAATTGAATGAAGTTAAACAAAGGAACACAAATTAGATATGTATATAGAGAGACGAAGATATATGCAAGGGAAAACTAGAATTCAACTTGGTCAGTGCACTCGTTCAGTATCCTGATTCAGTATTCTGATTCAGACCTACTTCAATTTTAATCACTAACAATAAGGTTCTTATATATTTTACATTACGTTTATATTTAGAATATACAACAGGTACTAAATTCTCCAATGTAACTAAGTTATCAAGCCCAACAACTATCAAAATACCATCAGGAATACATGGTTCGAATTAAGGCAAGCCAAATAAATTCCACACATGTGAAAATTGGACCGGAGTGTTCCAAATGTATGTATGAGGTTCTTGGAGATGAAATTGCTTGTATGTGGAACTTGGTAGGCAAGGCGATTTCAATTGTTAATTGTAGGGACGCTAACTGGTAGGATCTTGGTGTGCGATGACCTTAACGTTTCCTAATATGCAAATTCACCTGCCACAACGAATTTGAATCCTCGCACAAGCGCATGTAATGCACATACGAAGGCCTCATACCGGCACATTCTGCAAATGCGCACATGCAACTGTCACCTTGGATTTGTTAGCTTGCTCGAACGATGGAGATCGACAGCTGGAATGGTACATCGGAAGCACTAATCTTATTCAAGTTTCTAACTGCAGAAGGGTTTTCCCAATCCTAATGTTCTAGCATTGCCTCTCAGTAGAATTATACAAACTTCCGTAGTCAATATCTCATCGTGATTATATAGTCCACAGACCTTACCTAGTTACCTTGCTAGACTAAAGGTTTAACGGACAAAGGATTGCCGCACAAGTTACTGAATGATGCTTTGACAATTTAGTTTAAGGGCATGTGATACTTTACCATAAGAGCAATTTATTTTCCGCAACTTTACGCTTGCAATAATAAATATTTTT
>JAUESH010000015.1:11820979-11849589 GCA_032275165.1 Synergus magnus
TACTGCGCTGGCTGTTCGAGGTCACTACGGGCGACGCACCGGAGTGCCTGACGCGGGGGGAGGGACGCTGAATCAGTTAAGCGTGAAAAGCACCGTAGTACGAGGCACCGCACTTCGGGGTACGAGTGTACTTAAAAAAAAATTTTAATTACCTGACAATCTTGAAACTCTTCTGTATTCTTTTGAAATTCTTTAAAGATTCCTTAAAATCTCTTGAAAATACTTAAATTCTGTGAATTCAACCAATAGGTGAAAAGAGATATGCAGGGATCAGAGGTCATTTACCATAAGTCAACTTGACTGAAATTCTAAAAAAGAGAAGTAACTATTGCCTAGATGAGGGTATGGAGCAATCAATAATAAAAAATTTCTAGTATTCCGGAACAATATGCCTCTGGTACTTCATGTTCTTAATTACCATCCTTCATACTTCTCTCCCCTTCGATATTTCTCACTTACTCCTTTTTTTAAGTTTTATCGATTGAACGAAAATCTATTATGATCCCTAGGTTTTTAATGATCTCTGATAGGCTTTTACAGTTGGTGTTGAGGATCGGGACTATATGAGAATGGATATTGATACGAGAAAGGTAGAATGTAGGAAGGAGAGTAATGATGGACTAGGAACTCGTTTACGAGTGTGGGATATCGTCTATGTATGCAAATTCATCGGTTAACTAATTGAATTACCGTCCGTCTGGTGTATGTTGATGAGTTTAACAGATCAATTAGAATCGAGTGAGTGATCGATGTTTATGACGGTGTGTAATTTCAGGCCATCTTCCACCGCTGACGAGGGTCTGCCCATTGAGTACGTCAGAGCAGAGCAAGCGGGCTTCGAGGGCGATTGTGAAACAATTTACTCCCTCTGTCCCTTTGCAATTTATGACTACATAACGGATATATACACCAGCGAATAGTGCGCACCTGCATCTGTTGTAAATAAGTTAAGAACACTCTAACTGTGAACGCCACACGGTATGCGGTACATGGTATACAATTACATATGTATATAGCAACCAACATGAGGTGTCGACAACACGAGCAAATAATTTTCTCTTCATTTTGCTTCAGATAATTCAATCCAAATATTCTGCATCTTCCTATTACCTAATATTTTTTTTAAATCTACTCCAGTCACTATTTCGAGGCTCAGTTTTTCTACTCAAACGCAATAATAATAACATACATAACAGTAAAATTCATTCGTACTTAGATAATTGATGTAAATTTAGTCCTGAAATTGGTAGAAAAGAATTTATCGTGTTATAAAAGCTTAAGAATGTAAACATAGAAATTTGAAGACTCTCCAATCTGAAATTGGTTAAAATTGTAACTGTGAGATGTAGAACCATTAATAATAATACATAAAATGATTAACAATATTGTAAATTCTATATTATATATTTCAATATATTTCAGTAGGAAAATATTATTTAGGGTTTACAGAGCAACCGAATATCCGAACGAAACTTTAGTTTCATTTTGTTATGACCATTGAAACCCAATAACTCCCTTCAATTTAAGTATAGAACAATAGACAGTATCTAACTTCGTTCAAATCCTTTCCTAGCGAAACACAGTTTGCTAAAAAGTTTTGTTTTCCTAGCTGTAACGAAATGAAACGAAAGTGTCGTTCAGATCTTCGAAACAGAGAAAATTCTATCGAACGGGCTACAAGTTTTCAGCAGAAAAAAAAGTTTCTCATAACCGGAACAAAGAAAGTACGACAAGGATAGTGAAAATTGAATCTACGAAACGATCATGATAATAATAATATATAATATACAATAATAATATTCAAATACAAATAGATACAAAATTACATGGCTCCAATTTGAAAGTCAACAATTTTTTAAATAGAATTAAAGAACAGCTTAAAAGAGTAATATAATTGCAATTTATTCCCAAATTACATTTGAAAAATTTCTTTTTTCTTCACAATGTAAAGTGGAGGGGGTAAATTTTATCCATGATATGAGAACTCTAATATGAACACTTCACGATTATTATACATATATATAATAAATTAAAGGCTTTTTAATTCTTTTAAACAAGAAAAATTTGTATATCTGATAAAGTATAAATTTAATCGTCTTAAGTGCCTAATGCCTAGTGGTCTTTCCTGCAAGTGTAGAAATTCGTACATCGTACATCTCTCCAACTTTTTAGTAAATGTTTCGTCTGCTTTTCAGTGACTTTAGTGTACTACATTTACTTGATACGTGCTTAGCGAAGCAATCTTTATCGGTAGACGCTCCTATCTTGAGTACCTCAGTACTTACAGTCGGAAATCGGGCGATATATGCACACTCAAAGCACGAAGATAAAAAAAAATTCCACTAAAGCAAACCATTAGTGATTGAATTGCAGCGAAAATTTTTAAAATTTTTTTATCTAAATTTTGACGAAGTTGAAGTGGTCAAATGTCTGTAATTCTCTATAGAAATAATTATTAAAAAATATTATGTAACTGAGATATAATTTCAAATGGTTAGTCAGTGGGGAGGCAGTAGTAAAGGTTAATGTTTAGTCAGCCAATATCCCGAAACGGCAGAAATTTAAGCAATGGAAAATGAACGATTACGAAGAAATGGAAATATTCGTGCAAGAAAAATACGTTTCAGCAAATAATTAAATAAGGATCATATTCCTGAAAGTTTGCTATTCTAACGCCTGCTTTTGTAATAGGATGCTCTTGAGCTTTTTAGCGTCCTGCACACTTACCTCTTCTTCGTGATAATGGGCTATATGCTTTTTAAAGCTGCGTTACTCCAAGAAGTTTGCTATTATCGTTTTGCAAGTGTTTCAGGTAGTTCAAAAAATAGGACATATGTATTCTTCTTAATCTTCTGTGTTTTGAATCTCTAAGTTTTAAAAATTGAAATTCAGACCACGAAATGCTAGAATAACTTCTTGCTGTAATTTTTTTCTTGAACTTACTGGGACTGGAACAATATAGCAAAGTAAAAATTTGCTCTGTTTAAAATTCGATCGTCTGACTATATCATAAATAATAATATTAATAATATTACCATATATAAAGTGATAAACACCATTTTCTACTTAACTATTTTAGTATAATGTTCCATTTGCAGTTAAAAATAGATCTTTCTGTGCGAAACTCAGCTGATCATTTTAAATAAAGTTGTGAATTATTGGAAAACATTATATTAAGAATAAAGTTTTATTTATAATAATCGTTACGGGTTTTGTTTCAATTAAATGTCATCAGAACACATCCAAACTTTTATTGAATTAGAATGTCATGTTAACAATTTACGCTTATGATAATTTATAGGAATGTTTTATTATTACAATTTATAGCTAATTTTCTCTATAGCCTATTAGAATCATTATCTCCTGGTTACATTCAATTTTAATAATCTTCTTTCGTCCCATAAATAAACTACTAGATATAATTATAGAAATTTGATCATCTAATTATTTACAATAAATGCTTGTTAGTTTAAATATTTGATTTAAAGAAATAATCTTTGGAGGTCGTGCATATTTTTAATTTAAAGAACAATTTACCAAATAGCTAATTATAACATAAAATGGTCTAAGTATAAAGTCCTTACACGTTTTTGTGGAATGAACAATGCAATTCTCTAATTTAAGATCTCAGTAGATGCTAGCGTGATTCTTAAAGGGACGTTTGGGTAAATGAAATCCTGGGGAGAAATTCCAGCAGCCAAAATGAGAAGTTGGAAAAGAGTCTACATGCTCTCCCCGTAGGATGCTTCGACGCTAGCAGTGAAAATGGCCACAATTCGTCGACTTTTACGCGACTTTCACTATTCCACGCTAGAAAATACATCTAGGACGCTTCTTTCGCATTCCGGATACAGGGCGTGGCAGCTTTCGCCCAAATGCTTTCCTAGTCGTTCCGCTGCATGGTACTCTTGGTCCTCGTATTCATCGTAATCCTCGTTCGTGCTCGAAGGTCTGAAAGTTTTCAACAATTCGCTAAGTCCTTCATTTCGTCTCGAAAATCGGATGATAGCTCATAAAAAAGTTACGACTCTATAATCAAAGAATTATACCTCAAAGAATTATATCTCAAATGTATAAAGATAGCTTGAGGATGAACAATCTATATGTATATGAAGAATTCCTATAAAAATTCTGCAACCATCCTCTATTCAGTTTTAATTTCTAAAGTTTGAAATTCCAAATATTTAATCGCAATGCCAATTTTATAATGAAAATTGGTATTAAGGGTACTAAAAAGCATAAATTGTCAATTTTCTACCATACTGGGCAATAAAAGGTAGAACTTGATCAAAATTGTTTACTTACGTGAGAAAGGTTTGAACGAGTTGTCCGAAAAGGCCATGATGCATGTTAAAGGGAGCAGAGGCCGCTTCGCATATTGCCCTGAGTATGCACTCTTTGCCACCAAAACCATAAATCTTCATTGCGTTTTGCACTATTTTATAAATCGTCCATCTGCTCTTGCTTGTCCTGCTGTAGGAAACTCCAGGTTCAGTAAAATCCGTAGAGTTTACTGGCAAATTGTATATCAATTTTGTAAACACACCCACAATCACGCTTTCCTGGTCCAACTGGAGGGGTGTTCCTATGCCAAAAATCAACTGTATGCCCGCAGAAACGGGTGATTTTTCATTATAACTTTGAAAATAGAAAGTTCACGAGCGTTTACAAAATTAATTATGGAGGGAAGATTAAAGTATTCATCACATACGTTAAACATCGCTCTTTCAATCTGAATTAGTTAAATCTTACTAATTATTAATATGACGAAAATAACAGTTATTTATACAAAAGGTTTAACAATATTGATGAACATTATTACTAATTTACTTTGATAATAGGTGACTTAGTATTTCATTTAGTAGAAAGTGGAGAAATGACTAATTCAGTAATCAAACATAAAGCTGCTAACTCAATTAGTCAAACTCTTACTAATTCAGATTAAGAGAGCGGACTTATACATTTTTTTGAATGAGTACGAAATATACTTTTATTTTGAGGTACAATGATAAATATTCGATTTCTTTTAATTTTCAGATTTATGTTTAAATATAAACTGGTGCTTAATTATTTCCAGAATGGTGTTGAGAAAACTAAAGGAAATTGGATAACTTTGTGCTGCAGTGCATACGAGGACAGTATAAGCAGAGCTGATAGAATAATTTAAAAGGCGTTTCTCGTTCGTATTTCACGGTGCTCTTGCTTGGTTATCTATGCTTTACGAATAATTAACGAAAAGATTACGAATATGGAAGCCTGTTCCTTCCATGTTTAAGTAACGTACTCCATCATAAGGGCGTTCGTAGGCTTTTAAGCATTCTGCATCTCATCTATACAACGCTGGTTTATTTATATGATAGATTAAGTTCAACATAACTCTTAAGTTATGTGTTAGAAATTCAACCTAAACCAACAGAATTTCACATGAATTAAATCATTGATTATCTGATCTACACATATTGCAAAAAAAATCCATTAACTCAATCAATTTATGATTGAATATCACAGATACTTTCAAAATTTAATAATTTGTCACATATTGTTGACGATTATTTACGTTATATATACTTTTAAATACTTTGCTTTGAATAGAACAGTATAAACAATAAAGTGTGATTTCACAGAGTACAAAGAATTATTTTCATATTTTGCCACTGAAACTGAAAACATTTACGTTCAATTAAGTCTAGATTTCAAAAGCTCTAAATCGTTTTATTATTATATAAACTGCAAACGATAACGGCCAGAGAATATTCTGCATTCGAAAATGTCGGTGAAAAGATTTTAATTGGGCTTTTTTCCCTATTCACATTCAACTATTCACAAAACAGGATGCTCTGAATTGAAAAAGATAATTGAAAATGGTATTATCTGCGTGAATAGTTGAAAACCGCAAAAATTGTTGGAGTGCATGAAATCGATATGTGGTGGTTTTAGAAACAATCAGTTACGTACCAAAATTGTCGAAGGCTTCGGATAAATCAAAGTTCTTCTTTTTCGAGACAAAGCCACATCGACTGTATTGCTTTTTGCCGCAAGATCGCGTTTGTCAATGTACGTCACATTGTTATTGGAAAACTGTTTACCGAGAATGTCCAACGTGCAAATAGAGAATACCCACGTGGTGGCTAACACGAGCTTCATGGTCTTTATGAATCGCGTTATAACCGATGGAAAAATGACGCTAGCTGCGATTGGTTAACTGAATACGACTAAGAACGAGACGAATTACTTTGTCCATTACGAGGCCTCGCTTGCTTCAATTTCTTATTGATTCAGAACTTAGCACGTGCTAAGTGGAAATTTTTCTGACATCCCTAACGGTGATTTAATAAAAGCGATGAGATCGAAAAACAAAAGCGAAGAATGCAGGGAATTATTAGCTTTAATGGTTTACCTTTAATAATTTGTATACATATAGTTCAACTGCTCTGTTAATTTGAAGTAGTAGAATTTCACTAATAATCAATGACGATTTTTTACCCCTTGGGTGATTTTAGCTGAGATGTACATCTTTTTACATCCTTTTAAAATCATTTTAAAATTTTCAATATCATTTAAAATTCCATGAAATTCTTTAAAAATGTCTTAAAATCATTTTAAATCTCTTTAAATCCTTTAAGAAGTCTTGATATCTTTAAAATCTTGTGAGATTTCTCGAAAATTATTCATTCTACACTTGGCAACGAAAATAATTTGAATATCCATAGAAAAAATGGAGGAGAAATGAAACTAGACTTTTTTTTCTGTCATGCAGGCAAACTTAGTTAATATGTGCTAAATTCTTTCTGAATAGTCGTAAATGACAAGAAAGTACGCCTGTGACAAGATTGCGAGTAACGACACACCTACGTGGTAATAAAAACAGCATTTTTCTCTAAAAGGATCTCTCTTTAGGTCTTAAGAGCTCCAGCTGCATAGATAGTAAAGTGTCAACTGGACTCTGAGCATTCGACCTGGACTCACTTAGTCCACCGCCTTAGAATGTGATTCCATCTTGGAATTGAATTACTACCTGCAGAATGATCGAATAAAACGACCTCTTTTACAGGAACATTAACGTTTTTACTACTACCATATTGAAAAAACCCATGTAGGAAACTATATAGGAAACTATATAGGAAAATACATTTCCCATATAGTTTTCCATATAGTTTCATATATATTTTCCTACATGGGATTTTTCAAAAGGATAAAAAAATGGTGGTTACGCAAAGAAAAAAGTCGTGTTTTATTTTTCTGTAGATCATTATGAAAGCAGTGTTAGCGTCAAACTGAAGTTGCATTTTTCTTATAATTTTATATCAGAATTGTAAATTTATTGTTCGATGAATTGGGTAATTATCCTATGAACTTTTTTAAAGAACGAATTGATACAATGTACAATTGTCTGAAAAGGCTATATCGTCAATCTATTAAACCCGATTGCGGACGGCCGATGAAATGGGAAAATTAAAGTTTTGGAATGGAGTTACATTCCGCTATTAGACTTTTTTGCTCACCGCCTCTCATAAATTTTCACCGGACTATTTTCTCTTTATGTGCACCTGTTATTGAACGACAAAACTGCCAATAACGTCCGATAACTACGTCACGTACTGTTGCGGGCACTTGTTATACGGCACTTTTCTTTTTTCCTAATACTTTTAATATCAGTTTTTCATTGTAGTCTCCGTGATATAAATTAAAGAGTCGGAACGCAAAAACTACAATATTGCGTCACTAGTTCGATATTGTCTTGGTTGAAATGAATACTGGAATTATTTGTGTGCCAATCTTACTGTAAAATCAAATGAAAGTGTTCATCTAAATGTAAAAATAAGAGGCGAAAAGTAAGTGTACCTAAAATTCAAAGAAGGAACTTTGATAGTAAATCTTATTTTATGCACCACTTAAGTATACGTTAAGAATGTCTGCAATAAAATCTACATTTCAAGTAAAATTTATTCAGAGAACTTCCGTAAAGTAGTCTAAAATGTCATTCTCACATTCTGGAAAAATATGTGTACATTGCTTAGGATCTTTTCTTCCAATTGTTTCAGCTGCATGATATTCTTGATCATTAGGATCTTCGTAATCTTCAGACGTAGTAGAGGGTCTGAAAAGAGAAAGGTTTTAAGAAACTATCTCATTATATTGCTAAAGTACTTTTAAATAATTAATTTCTCTCTTTACTTAAAACATGGTTCTACAAGAAAAAATTAAGTATTTGTACTTTAAAAATTCAGTGTATGAAAATAAGAAAGGAATGGAAGCAGTATACAAATCTTGAAAATATATTAGGAACGAAAACATTTTGATTGAATTATTTTAAATTCAAATAAAAGTCTTACGTGAGGAAAGCATGCAGAATCTGCGAAAAAATACCAGCGTCGCTGCTCAAAGACGTCCCTGCTGATTCGCAAATAGCTTTCAATAAGCAAGCTTTTCCCGATTGGAAAGCATCTATAACGTTTTCTACCATTTTATAAATTTCATACCGAGACATATATTTGTCGGCCACTGCAGATCGACCTGAATAGAGGGTAGAAAATTATATGCACACAATAATAAGGAACGTTCACTTCATTCTGATACTTAAAAAAAAAATAATAGCTGAGTCATTATAAAAATAATTGTAATTTTGCATTGAGATTGAGAGAGAGGAGAAAATAAGAGGATGATTAGCGAAATATAGAATAGAATATTGTATATGTACGATAAAGCATTATTATAGCTTCAACTCTATTCAACATCAAACTCGACTGAGCTTAGGTTGTGGGATTCACAATAAAAATACCCTTTTAATATGTAAAGGGGAGGATGTACGCTTTTTCCACCAGTAAGCCGTATTTTCTCGACGCGAATCAGCCCCGAAGGGAAATCATGGTTCGATTATTATCATTTCTTTGAAAGACGTATAAGGATTAATAGATAAAAGAAGAAAGAATTCACAGTGATGAAAATGGAATTTCTGTAAAAATTGTATTCTAATTCATTTAAGCGATGAACAAACTGACAAATGAAAGATAAGGTTTTGATTGCGTAAATATATTTCTCAAAAACGAAACGCTTTTTCCGTCACAGTTTCGATAAAATTTATATGAAGGATCTTTAGTAATAAAAAATATCTGATTACAAAAGTGCTGAAAACCTTTATCCTTAGGATATAACTTTACTGTACTTGTTTTACAAAAATTTTTATGGTATATTTCATTGACGGAATTTGGTAATTTTTTTACTCGTGTAATAAAGTAAATGAATGTTTCTGTGTTGGAAATTCAAACAATTGCAGTCGCAAATAAAAATAATTGCAAATTTAATTTTCAAATTTTCTAGTAGTTAAATTGTTGTCTCTCCGGAAAGATTTGTTATTTAATATCACATTAGTAATTTGAAAACATACCCTCTTCGTCGGACGGAGATGGAAAGTTTTTCAGTAATTTTCCAGTATATTTTGTCGATCTGGCATACCGAATGTATGGGTTCGTCAAGTACGAAGCGTTGGATGGTAAAGCATAATTACATTTCATCACATATCCAATAATTGTACTGGCGTCGACTTCCATAGGCAACCCAAGACCAAAAATTAACTAAAACCAAATTTTGAAAATAAACGAAAGCATAATTATTAGTTTTTCTTTCAAATCTTCACAGAAAAAATGTCTAGTTTTTGTTACAGCTTGTTTTTAGTACACCTTAATTTAAGACCATCTTTAGCCTTAAAACAAGACCGTAAAAAATTAATGGTCTTGTTTTAAGACTAAAAATGGGCTTAAATCTAGCGTTAAGTCTAAAGACGGACTTAAATCAAAGTGTAACGAAAAAAAGCTGTAACAAAAATTAGACTTTTTCCTGTGTTGCATAATATTTCTCATATTTTTCTCTTATATGAAGTTTATGTATAATTACTCAAGCAGTGAAATCAAGTGAACCATTTTATAAGCTAAGTTCACCGAGTTTAATTAAAAGTAATGAGAAAACTCATAATGAACACAAAACAAATTAGTTCATTAGGCGCGCTTACCTGCACTTTTGTTATGGCTAAATTACCAGGGGGTGTATAAACTAAGTAACGTTTTGTTCTCGAAAGAGTTAGATTGTTGTGCGATAATCCATGAGTAAGGCTGTTGATATGGTGAATTAAAAATACTACTATCAACAACACTTGTGTGGCGTCAATCTTGTTGAATGATCGCATTTCCAAGTATAAGTGGATGAAGATTCTCTCGAGAGTTTGACTTAAAAATGTACTGAGGCACATAGAGCTAAACTAATTGTAAATCCTACACTCCGTCTACTGCTAACCGGTTCATTAGTATGAGTTTGCTACAAAAGAAGTATTTTTGCAAAGCGATAAATGGAGTCAAATAAATTGTAGAATTATATTAGTTGTAACGTAACTTTCATTAATTACTAATATAACGTAAATTCAGAGGATTGCAGAGCATTCAAAATTTGTATATTAATTAATTATATTAATTATATTAATTATCTACATTAAATTTTATATCAATTTTTATATTAATATATGGACGACCCCAGACCCATAATTAGAATACAAAATTTAAAATCAGCGTATAAATTAATGAAACTTTAGCTTTGTTTAATTCACTTCAAAATGCAGTTTCAAAATAATTGCTGTTCTACTTTGCAGCATGTAGTTGTTATATGTCTGTAACTCCTGTTGACTGTAGAAGGAAAGTGAGGTCTTCACAAGAGCAATTCCTTTTACAGGAAGTCATTATTGCGTTTTCGTACTATTTCTCTCACATCCTAAAAGCATCTAAAGGTCCCTCACTTATCAACATTTTGTTTCAAGAAAGTGTTTAGCTACAAAGGAATCTTCCCTTGAAGTGAGTGCCAAACGTGATTGCCAATCATGGAGGTATTTGTTTTAGATGTACATAGTCCCAAAGAGGCTTTTATTGTGTCCCCACACACTCAATATAAACTTTGTAAGGTTTTAACAAGTTTTGATGATTAGATTAAAATAGAAATAGTAACAAAAGTCCGGCAAATTTCATTGTAGTCAATTTAAAATAATTAATTTTCTTATTTTTTTCGATATTCGGTTTCTATCACATGAATGGTGGACTTTTTCAATTTTCTCCTATGTGCTCTTTGAATCTAGTGCACAACTGTTGTTTCACTTTGCAGAGAATACAATCGATATTTCGGAATTTTCGAAACAAAAGTGTGTTCATTGTTTCGTAATTTTTTAGGTGCGAGATTTTCAACAGTTTTTGGGAAACAGAAATCCGAATTTACGGCAGAATGGAGAAATCACCTCGGTAATATTTCCGACCTTGATTCATTCATCTTTACTATTAAAATAATTTGCAAACTATTTCACCAATAATGGTTGGGATTTAACTTCGGGGAGGAGGAATTGTAGGTCGTAGTAGACCTGATGGTTTTGTAGTCTTGCAAAATAATTCCTATTAGAATCAGTGGATCAGAATAAACATTTAAAACATTGAATTGAAGTTACATATAACGAACTTAATATTTCTCGCTTTGTATAAAATTTGTACTTTAAATTTCTTTTCTCTATCAGGTCACTTTAACTTCCACCTAAGTTCCTTTCAACCACCTTTCGTTACATTTTCCAACTCTTTCGTGGCTCAAGATCGATCCTTCGAAGGATGAAATTCTTAAAATTGCGCGACAACTTTAACAAGGTAGAAAACTTTGATGAGAAATAGTTCACGAGTCAAGGCGTAGGCAAACTCTACATCTTTCTGTAATGTCTTGGCCCGTGTAGAGCTACAGAATATCTCAAGGATAAGAAAGTATTTTTACATCAAAAACAAAATGTAATGTTCCGTTTCAATAGAGAGGAATATGAGTTCAAAAAGAGACTTTCAATTCTCAACAATTCAAAACCTATATTATATTTTTATTCACTAGAATGTCATGCGCACGCCTTTCTCAGTTATTTATGTTGACGATCATTTTTAGAAATATTCTATGTTAAAATATCTTAATCTTCAGTAACTACTTTTTAGTATGAAAAACAATCCTGTCATAACAACTGCTTCTATAAACTGGAGGTCTCAAAGTGAATGTATAATTTCAAGGATATAAAGTGAATTCTTAAAGATTTCAAAAAAGTTCTAAAGAATACAAGTATACCAATACAAATACGAATACAAATCCAACCAATAGGTGGAAAGAGATTTTGACTTCAAATTTTGAGATTGCGAGAATCTATTTTCGATATAATCGCAACCTCTTTTTTATAATGGAGTGGCAAGATGTACAAATAATGACTTATATACTTATTTCAGAGGTTCATAATACAAATTACAAATATTAAAACAATTTTTTTTTTTTGTAAATACACCTTATTAAACTATGTTTGTTTAAAAATATCCGTGTTGGAAATGAAGAATGAAGATTTGTATTTTGTTCATGTTCTTATGCTGAACTTATAATTAAAACTACTTTCTCGTTGCTCAGGAATCAATTTGCCTGGGGAAAGTTGTCTTTATCCGTATTTATAATTCAGTTTTCACTTTTCCATTAAAGTTTGAATGGTGCTTCTTTCAATTTTCAGTAAATTTTCTTGGTAAAATAATCCAGAGGGCTGTAGGGACATTCGGGGTAGAGTGATTTACACATTCCATTCGCCTTCTGTCCTATGAGTTCCGCTGCGTGGTATTCGCGATCCGCATACATTTCGTATTCCTCGAAAGTTGTTGAGGGCGTAAAGACGACGTGCAGAAGTTCTCCTAAGAGGCCATAGCCCTCTTTGAAAGGTGTTTCGGCGGCTTCACAAACCACACGTAGCAGACAAGCCTTCCCTGATCCCAAAGTCTCCAACGCCTTCTCTAATATCCGGTATAAATTCCACCTTGATAATGTTCCGCCTTCTAAAATAGTAAATTCAATCAATAAATAATTCACTGAATTTCGGCCTAGTTTATTAATATTAACAACTTCAAACGCATATATCGTTTCAATTTTGATGAAACTTTCTTCTGGATTCATGTTGCTACCTTACAAGAACAGGGAATAAAAGATATTCCATAATAAAAAAGCTTTGAAGAACATAAAAAATGTACAAAAGCTTCTTGAATTTAAATTGATGGTGAATACCTTTTTAAAAATTTATATTTCCGTATAACCAACTTTCATATCTAATTATTCAATAATTCTTTGTGGAAAGTGCTTGTCTGAGAATGAAAAAATAACCTTTTGCGGTTATAAGCTTTCGCTGGTGCCAAATAATGTTGTCATCCTGCGAACATATATTTTAGTGGTTTGCAATGGTCACGAGAGTTAAACCACGAATAAGCTTATACTTTATGCAACGCGCGTTCAAAGGAAGACGAAGGGGATTTGCTACGGGATCTATGAAAACAGGGAAACTTTAACGTCCCAAGTTTAAAAATGTGCATGCAAACTTTTCATATGTGTTGTACCTTGTGTTACTTCCTTTTTCCTTTGCTCTGATAACGCTCTATCTGCCGACCTCCCGTATCGAAATTCTTCCTGTTTGTAGCTGGATGAATTGTAAGGCAGATCGTAGTTGCACTTCAACACATAACCCAGAGTCATGGATACCTCGCCCTCCATCGGAAGGCCGAGACCAAACAGAACCTTTAATAAATTTGGTATTAATATCATTTTAATCACTAACAAACTCATCTGAATAATTGCATTATTACTCTTTCAATCTGAATTAGTAAGAATTTGATTAATTGAAGTTGTAGTCTTATATTTGTCTACTGAATTTTTGCATAAATAACTATGTTACTTTTGTCATATTATATAGCTTTTAGAGTTTATTTAACATTTTTTAAAAGATTTCATGAAATTTTAAGAAATTTTAAAGAAATCTAATGGGTAATGGATTTTCAATGTTTTCGTGGAATTTTAAAGTTTGTTGGGGAATTTAGTAGTAGTAGTCTAAAAGAAAGTCTAACTAATTTCCTTAGTAGCTATTTACTACTTCCTTTAGCAGTAGTGTTACTAATTCATTTAATAGCGAGTTGCCAATTAATTTACTTCGGCCTTGTTATTAATTGAATTAGTAACTTTTTACTAATTTATAGTAAACGATTTAGCACTATTTGAATTAGTAAAAAAATTACTATTAATTAGTAAGATAACTAATACAGAATGAGAGAGTGCAGTTCTTCAAGTGGCATTGTTCCCTTTGATCATCTCTAAATATAGTTTTAATCAATATCCCTATTCGTAAAAAGGTATTGAGGAATCTGTGAAATCAATTTTCTTAATAAGATGAATGTCTTTTACCTGAACTTTGGTCTCGCTGCCTTCGGGGTTTGGAAAGAGTAAATGCCTTTTCTTCCTAAGGAGATTACCGATATTATATATCTTATCTGTTTTTGATCCTGCACACAAACCCCAGAAAGTTATAGCCACAAAGAAAAGCGAGATCGACCAACTTTTCATAATAACGAGTAAAATTGAATTTTCTTTCGCTGCCGCATTGATGAGTTTCTACATGACTGACGAAAAATGTAGTAAACCTCTGGAGTAATACAGTCAATTATTACCAAAAGATTTTATGTGCACGTCACTTAACGTAAGACTGTTCTAACTGTTTCATCGAAAAGCCAACACTAGTCGAACTGCTTCTGTCAAACAAGGTCAGTTCAAGAATTTCCAGTCTTCAGATTGCAGACCCTCTTCTGTCAGAAATGCTCTGCCGACGAATTACGTAAGTAATTTTTTAAGGATGTAATTAACAAAAAAGAAAATGATTACACTGAAAAAAAATATTTGTGCAATAAAAATTGTTTTTTTTTTGGCTGAACAAAATTTTTGTTTGTTCAACAAAACGTTTTGTTGGTCTAACAAAACTTAATGCTATACCAAAAAAATTTGGTTGAGCCAACAAAAAAATGTTGTTGCACAAATACCAACAAAATTATTTTGTTGTCCGGACCAAACCTTTTTTTCAGTGTATGTGAATGAAAATAGTTTGTATTTTTAAAGTTTACTAGATAATTTTTTACATATATTTTTTTCATTTCAGGGTTGTCATAATCATAGCAATATTGAGTATTTCGAAAGTATGGAGCAAAAATCAGAACTCAGAAATGGCCAACATTCTTCATCGACCAATCAGAGCTTTAGAATTCCCACCCACTAGTACAATGGGTGTAAGTATAGTGAATCGCCTTTCATTCTTCAACGATTTTCTTTTTATCTGCGATAATAAAAAATATTTGAAATTTTTATGAAAGATGAGTTTTAGAATAAATCTTTAATTTGTTTTTGATAAAAAATATGATTCTGTTACTTAATTTGTTCTAGTTAAATAAATTAATAATATTTAATCTACAGTTGTTTCTTGCATTAGCTGTGCCGCTGGCAGATCCGCAGAGATCAATTTCCTTGTCGTATTTCTTTGAAGCTACTTATGGTCTACCAAAGAACTCAACTGATTTTGGCCCGTTGATAGAATCTCATGCAGAGAGGAAAAAAAGAAGCATTGATAGAAAAACTATTTATAATGTTTTGGAAAATAAATTTGAAAGGTAACATTTTATACAATAATCACGATACTCAATGTTTTATTTCAATTTTTAAAAATTTTATAATTGAGTAACAATTTTATTTTATTAAATATTTTCTATAACATATACTCTCATAATTAGAATTACATAGTTACATCTTATTAATAGTTACTAAATGAATTAGTAACACTACTGCTAAAGGAAGTAGTAAATAGCTACTAAAGAAATTAGTTAGACTTTTGTTGGATACACGGAATCTTTCAAAATTCATTAAAATTGTTTGAAATTCTATAAATTCCCTGACAAACTCTAAAATTCATTAAAACTCCAGTAAATCTCTTAAAATTACTAGAAACCCCTTATAATCCCTGAAAGTCCCATGAAAACCTTTTAAATCCATTAGAATTCTTAAAATTTTTAAAAATACTATGAAATAATTTTAAAATCTTCTAAAATCTGTTAAATAAATTATACAAGCTATATAATATGACAAAAATAACATAATTATTCAGTTATTCAAATTCTTACTAATTCAGATTGAGAGAGTATGTAATTTAGTGTTTGCAATGCTCATTTATATGTATTGAAAAAATGGAAATATCGAATATGCAAAACAAAAACAAACATTCGCTTGTAATAAACAGAAGTGAGTATAAATTACAAATATAGTGATCCACTGTTCACGTAATTACATTCTAATCCGATAAACAAGTCAATATAAGTGCAGCAAATAATAGAATATGGTAAATGCGTACTTTGGAAACCGGCTCTACGCCCTAATGAGTTGTCCAGCTATTTACAGAACTATTTAATGCATCATAAACTTGCTGTAAACTCAAACAATAAACCACAGGATGAACAAGAAATGGTGGATTATTTTTGCAGTGCTGGATTTCCTGGAAGAGAATGCTTGTTGAGGTCGATCTGCGAAACGTCGGAGCAGCCTCTGCGACACAACGGAGTCTTGGGAGACGTATTTCATGTTCTTTTCACGTGAGTTTCCAAGAAGAATTATCTTTTAAACCCTCTCTCTTTGACGATTATATTTCAAAGAAATTAATAGTAGTGGAAAATCCAGTTAAGGGACGATTCGCCTCTTTGCCAAATAGGATTATTTTCTTCTTTATTGAGTTTATATCATTTAAGATGTTACTACGATCAGCCAAAGAATTTTTCTCATTGAAATAAGAGGAATACGAGTTAATTTTATATATAATATTGTTAGTAGTGATTTGCCATTTTCTTCTTTTCTAGAATTAACAAATAAGCACTGAGCCTTTGGTTGCACTTAAGAAGTGACTTTTTACTATCACAAGAGCAGAAAATGCACAATTGAATTTTTTGTCTCTAATCACTTTTAATCGTTTCCATGTGTATACATTTTTATTAAAATGAAATTGAATCTCACATTAAATTCGCAGCGAAATTAATTTAGTTGGAAAAAAATCAGTTTTTGTAAATCTCCGAGTAATTTTTTAGTGACAAAACCTTAAAATTATCAAAGCGAGAGATTCCTTACTCTGATGCTCATATTTTTCTTCCTCTGGCCATAAGCTCTTTTCGCATTTTTCGCTCCCCTTGTAGTTTAAAATTCAAATCTGGGAGCTTACATTAAATCTCTTTTTTACACCCACGCAAACAATCAATTTCGACCTTTATAAATGGGCTTGTATAATCTTATAATTTAACATGATTTTTCATAGTCTTACAGGTTCGCAATAAAATTTCTATTCATTCCTTAATTTAAATTGACTAAAATATATTTGCAACCTCTTTTTTACGATAGAATATATTCGAGTCAATCAATCAAACCTCATGCTTTTTCTGACAAAGTAATTTTAATTATTAATTGCAAATATTTTTTTTTATTTGATGCCTGATCATTTTTATTTGAAATGGAAGGCCCCTAGCAATCGAATCTATGTATATGTAAAATGCAGTAGAAACTTCTTTCTATATCTTAAAATGATTTCCCCTTGCAATACGTTTCCTGCATTGTAATCAAAATAGAAACCAATTTCAAGATTCAAAATGAAATATTATTCCAATTTCACCTTCGTACCTATCATCTCCAGAACTACACATTGTTATCTTGCCTGCGATCCGTTGACTTTTTGCTTTTTCCTGTGGCTGCAGTAGTACAATGGGTAATGGATATTTTCTTTTAGATGAAGTCTGGGGTAGATTCTGATGTTGGATACGGAAACCTGTAAAATTAGACTCGCAATTTTAAAAGCTAGGGGGAGGCTAAATTGTAAGGCAAAGTACACAAGGAAAAGCAAATTTGGTTAAAACGAGTAGGAGAGTCAGTGGGAGTGAAAATCTCGACATAAGTGTGTATGTGTATGTACTTACGTGTGGATATATTCTCGAGTCGGGGACACATGAATAAAAAAAATGGGCCCGCTGGCAAGTCACTAGTGTAGCCAAGACGCCAGTTTCCAGGGAAAATAAAGAAAAACGTGAGAAAGGGAACAAAATTCAAGAGTGCTTCCTAAAAGTTGATGAGAGACCCTTTCAATGAACTAGCTGAAAATTCCAAGGTTTATAATAGTATCGGAAAAAAAGGTCTATAAGAGGGCAAATTAGTATTTCTATTGTATGAACGTATGTGGATTTCCTTTGTTGTAGACCTTCAACTTCGCAACGAGAGGACCTGCCGCAGGATATTGTTGACGCAGAACTAAGCGGGCGAAATGGATCCTGTTCGAAATACAATCTGCTCTGTCCCTTGGGACTCTTCGATTTGATTGGAATCTTTACGTCAGAATAAAATAAATTAAAATAGAGGAATTAATTATCGTAGAGCGATTTATTTACAATTTAGGACTGCACGCTTTTTATCCCTTCCCCTCATGTTCAAATAGGAAGGAAATTGAAATTTACAATATTCTGAATCGGGTTATTCATAATATTTTTCTTATTTTTTCTACATTTCTCTACCATTATATTACAAATTTATATGGAAATTAGTCATTTCCCTTTTTTCCACTTCCCTACTCCCCCTAAATTGTGACCTACTTTCTGAATATGAAACCGCCCTTCAATATGACCCGATAATTTTAAATATTTACATATTTTTCAGTAATAATATTTTCAAAGCTTTTGATTAAATAATATAATTTCATTTTATAATATACTTGATATGAATAAAGTTAAGAAGTAAATGGGCAATTTCTGTTTCGTAAACTTCAAGGGTTTATTCCGGAATCTCTTCTACGCAAATTCAAAAAGGATATTTGGACTTTGTTATGCAGAAGATGAAAATTTCAACCTCTGTGCGTTTCATAAATTTTGTTAGTGTTGGTATTTGTATCTACTGTAATAAATCAGATTCAACGTAGCCGATGGCAACCGGCAATAAGATGAAAACTCGGTAAGGATAAGAGCACAAGTTTTTATCATAAACTCCTTTTAGTATTAAGTAATAAGGCAGGATTCATAAAATACAAACATAATTAATTTCTCTATTAAAACAATAAAATCAATAAGGGTTTTCATTTTGATCAACTCTCTCAATCTGAATTAGTAAGAAGTTACTAATGAAATAGTGTCGATTCGTTTTGTTACTAATTTAATTCAGTCACTGGTTCAAATTTAAAGAGTACCAAAACTGAAATCCGAAGTAGCATTTGAAGTTGCAATGTAACTAGAAACTAGATTAATTTCCCTCTATACTAGTTAAACAGAATGCGGTTCGGTCTTTGAGGTAGGTTTACAATAGCTATTCTGTAATTATGTTGTATGAGAAACTTATCTCAAAAGCTTATATCATTTGTAAGCCGGTGTTCTATTACATAGGGCTATATCGAGGTGATCGATCCTAGATTAATTATTCTTTCATAATAAGTAAACTGTCAAAAGCAGAGCATGGACTTTGAGGAAAAAAGGAATGTCATGCTTTGCTGAAAATAATACTTATATTATCAAATATTGTAATATAAATAATCACATTGTGGACAATTCAATTAAGTAAAACTACTAATAGATTAGTAACTTTTAGTAGAAAGTGGAGAAATTACTTATTCAATAGTCAAATTCTTATTAATTCAGCTGGAGAGAGCACATATCAGAATATAATCTTAGCTTATATTATGTAATTATTAGATTTTAATCTTTACAATTTTCGTGTTTCTGTAAGGTCATTTGTTTTCAATATTAGGTATTTTCCTTTGAAGTTCGTGTCGTAAAGGAGATAATATCGAGTATAAGAGCAGAGTGGAAACATTTTCAGGTTGATGCTGTAATATGAAAGTCTCCAGTTTGTGGCTATAACGAGAGTTCCTAGGTTGTAAGAGAATCAGAGTGTTCTGGGATTCACGAGAGGTCAAAGACAAACATAATTGCTATACAAACTTTGTTATAACCCTTTGAAGACAGTGCTCCTAATAGAGTATTTAAGGTATAAATTTAAATATTTTTGATAAAATACATATAATTATCATCGACTTTATCGATTAAAGATGTCATTTAATATTTAAACCAATCGAGGGATGAATCACTCGAAGGGTACATTTTATTAGCGAAATACATCTCTTATTGCATTGGAGAGAAAGTCCTGTTAATGAATTTCCTATATGTTATTCTATAAATGTCAGTGATCTGTACACGTACCAATTTTCGGTTCTCTCATTCCACATAGCAGCTTCCGGGATTGAAGATGACTACGAAGGGGCGATGATTGGTGGCGAATAACAAGCATCCTGATCTACTTCCGCCTTTCAACTGCTTTGCGGAAATTCAGAGGGAAATGAGGGACGCCCTCTTCGATTCTGTATATCTTCCTCCCTCAACCACATCAATGAACTTCTGATGCCGTAAATCCGTTTATATGTTCAACATAAAATTCCCAGTGAGATAAAAGTTTAGATGGTCCAGTCGTTGAACGTTTCATGAGAGGCTCAAGATAAAGAGTTATAAAACAACGTCTTGTGTTCAAAATATTTAACTTCCTCGCGAAGAAGCTTTACTTTAAATTGATTCACTAGAATGAAGTATTATTTATAACTTATAACTTTATAACACAGAAAAAACAGAAGGGAAAGTTTGTTGCAGTTAATTTTCAAGTGGATAAAATTAAATTTTTTCGCATCGAAATAAAAGAAGGTACAATAAGTTAACATGGTAACCATACCCTATGTTCAGAGTAGTATTTACCCATCTGAAGGTGATTTTTGTTGCAGGTAATATTTACCATGAAATACGGGGTGAACCAATTACACTTGGTTTTTTCTGTGAACTTATTTTCGTTCGTTGAGTATGATCAACTTTACTAGCTATAAATTTCTCTCCTTTAAGCAACTTAAAATTATTAAATAAGCTACATGACACTAAAACTTTCTCAAGCACACACGTTTTCATGAACTCCAACTTCAAACTGTTCATTAATTAAACTGCGGATGGTGAATTAAGGTAACCAATTAAAAAGTTGCCAATTCTTGTTACTTCAGTTAATTAACAAGTTAATTAAAATTTAATTGAACGAAAAGAGTATGATATAAACAGTTGATATAATAATTTATGTACTAATATAAAAATTGAAATGAAAAGAGAAAAGTGCTCATTCATTTCTTCAAATAATCTTTGTTGAATCTACCAATCTATATAACTGAAGTAAAGTTACTCTGGTCACGGGCCAATGACCTATGAGTTAATATTTGGCTCCAAGTATTTCAGTAAGGAAGAAACACGTCTCGAGAGAGAAGTAAGTTTTAGTTCCATCCGTTCTGACGTGATGTTACGTATAATTCTACCGACTTTTTTTATAATAGCGTCGGCAGCAGCAATTATTGAAAACGAACCAGTACTTTTATTTCCAGAAACAACAGTCTTTCAGGTAATGATAAATATAATTATTAGTTATACTTTTTTAGGATTCCAATACGCTACTTTTCCGCGTAGTAGCAATTTCAAGTTCCAGAAATATTTATTTTCGCCCCCCCCCCCTAATAATTATATTTATTTTAATTTTATTAATAAAAGCATCGTTATCTAATTTGTTATCGATGAAATATATAACCGGAATTCTTGTCTACAAGATATTGATAGAAAAGATAATATCGAAAATTTAAGGTTGCACACATGATATTTCAATAACAAATCTTCTAATATAGGGCTTATATTTTATATTTGAAAGAAAATAGAGTTACTTCGACGCTTTATGTATTTTTATGACATTTTATGGATCATGAATAGCTCCGGTTGACAGTATTGTGACGATAATAATTTCCAGAGTAGTGATTTTTATTATGTCATGTGTCATGAGAATATTTGCTTGATTATCAGTCTTAGTGGAGATCCTTCAAATTTAGAAAATATTAAAAACTAGTGAATCTATAAAAATCGTAAATTAATTCCACAATTAGTCATTTTTCATTGGTTGTTGTTAAAAATAAAAATTTTTGAAATCGTATTTATTTTGTTAATAAAAAAGTTTACTTTTACTCAACTTTGGTACATTTAGCTGCGTAATTTAGTTTCCTTTACATTAACTTTTAAAGCAAACTCAGTTACAGTGTTTGGTAATAAATCAGAGTATGTTGATTGTTGAACCTTGTTAAGACTTTTTATAAACACTGAATTCAGTAGTACTTCATTAATTAGAGCGCGAGTTTGTTTGCTTAAAACCTCTGATATTTTCTGCTTTAAAAATAAACAGCAACCCTTTACTGCTTTGAAAACCCGGTTTGTCAAAAAAAACTTTCTTAAATTACTTGGACTCGAATTAAAGGCAAAGTAAAATAAGCTCTTCTCTTGGAAAAGCGCATTATTAAATATTCATTGTGTAGATAGAGTTCCTCGAAAAACTTAATTAGCCTTAATACGAAATCAATAATTTGGAATTTATCCTGATAATTTTTTGTTTATTTAGATAACATTTGGAGCTTCTGTTCCAATCGATATGAGCAAAAGAGGTGGTCTAGTATTCTCATCTGGATTCCAATTCAATTATGCCATGCCATGGAATGTCTCTCAATTCGAACCCTTGATTGTATCAGCCAGGCAAAGTCGCAATTTAGAGCTACAAGATATATATTCCACTCTGGAACATTTACTCGAAGAGTAAGTAAACATCTAATTATATTCCTACTTCATTTCCCACATCTAATCTTTTCTTAGACAAAATTTCTCATTGTAATGTAATTTTTCATCAAAATTTGAGCAGTTAAAATAAATAGATTTTTATTGAAAATTGATCATCATGATATTATTTCACGTGGTTAATTTAAATTACAAAACTGGAAATTAGTATTAGTTTATTGAAAGTTGTACTTGAATTCAAATATCACTCGGCGCATCTCTTGTTCGCGTAAATATGAGTCATATTAAAGGGATCAAAGGGATCTGAGGTAAGGATGGCGTTTCAAAGATAATTAATTGGGATAAAGGCATTTAAGCTAGTAGTTTGCACAATAATAGACCAATTGAGAGACGCTTCAACGTCAACGAGGAAATGCTGATCCTGATACAAATTCTACTATGATTATTAAGACATTACTGACCGCCAGTGAACACGAATTGTAGCTAAGACTGTTAATTCAAGGAAAAATGAATAATCATATATAAAGAAACCTGATTTATCGCATTTAATTATAATTAATGTATTAACTGCAACAAGGGGGAGGAAAGGTCCAAAAATCGTCAATAAAAGTGTTACTTAATAAATATGAACGACCCCTTAAACGAATTTTTGCTTTAATTAACATTTAGAAACCGTTAGTTGATTTTAAATAATGAAATAATATCACCTCTTTATTTGAATAGCTTAAAATTAAAATTAATTAAATTTTAAAGCTTGAATATGGAATGACTGGATTTACAATTCCATGAAAATAAATAAACGATAATAAAGCAAAAATGTGAATTTTTATTTTTACAGAAGTGGTTGGCGAAGTGGAAGAGAGTGCCTTTTAAGAACAATTTGTGAGCTTGCTGAGACCCCCTTAGCGAGGAGCAGTCAGGACGTAGTTGAGGATATTATTCATCTGCTTCTTACGTAAGTAATAATCTTTTTTCCAGCTCATGTCAGTATGTAATTAACGGCAGATTTTGCTTCTAAAAAATGTAATATATACTTATAAAGGCAATTAAATACGTACACAGAGGTTTAGTATGGAACAAATTAATTATATTTTCAGTAACCGTAATTGTGGAGATTAATTGGACTATTGGTTATTTTATAATTTAAATTTGGGATTCACTTATTAGTTTTTCCTTGTATTAGTTCTGTTTTTTCGATTTTTTAATATTAAATTGCTCTCTAAATCTGAATTAATAGGAATTTAACTACTGAATTAGTATTTTCTCCACTTTTTACTAAATAAAATAATAATAAGTCACCTATTACCACAGTGAATTAGTAAGAACGACTTACTAATTTATTTTGTAAAGTTTCACTTACTAATTGAATTGTAACTTTTTACTAACTTATAGTAAACAATTTCGCACTTTAGTAAGATTTAATTAATTCAGATTAAGAGAGTGAATATTAAGGGATGTCTGAGCTGAAAATGAGAAAACTTTTAAAGATGTCTCTTATTTCACAAAAATATTGTTAAAAAGGGATAAAGCTCTAAGCTCTGCTTAGCTTTTGACTTCGATCATTACAGCAAGAAGACAAGTCGAGCAAATAGTACTGCTTGAATATAATCACAAGATCAATACCACTTGAATGCGCTCAGAAGTTTAAAGCTTCGAAGCCGAAAGTCGAGTATTTGGATTTAAATGAGATTAGTATTATTTATTTTGAATAATTTAACAGAATTTAATAATACTTGAAGTCAGAAGCAGGTGCCTAACTTGATGCGAATTATTGATTAGATATTGTTAATCTATTGAGTTCGATTTGTTCAGGCCTTCCGAAGATTTACCGGAGACTAGTTACACGAGTCACCGGAGCGTCAGCAAATTGTATCAGGAAGCTGAACGATTAGGAAGGTCTGGTGGTGACTGCATTCTGACTTATCCGGATTGCATCGAATCGCCTTTGGAGTCATTTACCCAAATTACAAGTCCTTAAGGATTTCTCATTTAATAACGGACACCGTCGCCTCACCCAAAGACTCATTTCGGATCTTGGCAAACCACCATGTAGGCAAATCCACCACGTAAATACGGTTTACTCAAACACTTGAGCTGTTTCAGCATGAACACACACACAACTGATGGATTTAACTACGAAGCTTTACTTCAAACTTCAAAATGAATTTCGCATTAGGTATTAAACATTAAGTCAACAAAATTAATTCAGTTCATTTTCTGATAGAAAATTGCTAAATTGCAATTAATTACTTTACTTAAAAGAAAAAAAACAGAAGAAAGAGATAATAAGATACACAAAGAAAAATCAATGAATTTTTTGTGCTATCACATAAATATAGGTTTTTAAGTGTAAAATTATTGTAAAAATTATGTATAAATAAATAATCATATTTATTCTTTATGCATTAAGTAGAATAAAATAATAATTTAAAAAATTGACTTGATCAGAAAGAATATTAAACTTTTGCTGATTCCAACTTATGTTGTTTTGACCCCTTATAGCTAAACAAACGTTTTTTTGGTTCAAAAGAATTTTTTTTGCAAACAGTAAACTTTTTTCTGAGTGAAGGAATGAAAAGAGTTAGAAAAAGAGTTACTGAAAGTAAGATTTTAAAATAGAACGTAAGAAAGATGTTTTTAAAAACAGATTACATGGGATAAGTTTCTGTTTTTGGTTGTAAGAACTTCTCGGAAGTTGTATCTTCAAGTTGATATCCGAGATCGAAAGGATCAAAAAGATGATGAAGTTCTCAAAGTCCAGGGAGTCCACATGCGCGACAGATTCAGATTTGCATACGTGTATGCGTGCAATGATCCAGGCAGATAAGCTTATGCAGAACTCTCTGTTCCAAAACTTATATGCATTGCAGTCTTCCTTTACAAGAAACTTGTCCCGCGCACTGTTTCCATTCTTGCTTGAAATTTGTAGTCCATACACTTCGCTGAGAAAGTCGCAGTTTAACTTCCAATTTATTGCAGTGCTGGGCTTAATGTTTGTTTATTTGTTGAGAGTTTAGATTGCAGTTCAAACGAGATGATTATTTAATGCGGGAAAATATAAATTTTTGATATAGTTTCTTAATTAGTACCTGGGAATATTATATAAATTATCGCTGATGTTAATAATACCTACTCGAATTAGTTATTTTGTTCCATAATCCAACGTCTACCGCCCATTAAAACTTTAAATCTCTTTTTCAACCTCTTTTCCAAAGTATGAAATTGGTACAGACGTAAATAAATGGCCCGGTTTTAGTGAAAAATATTTATTATTGCGAATGTAAAGTTGGCGAAACTAAATTGCTCTTATGGTAAAGTATCACATGCCCAAAATTGTTGAATTTCAAATTGGAATTATATAATTTTGTATCTTTTTTCTATTTGAATATTATTAACTGTCCACGCAATATTTCCCGCACGCTGTAGCACGCGTATAATATTATTAATAAAATTCTTAAAAATAAGATTTAAACTAATTTTATACCATATAAGTGAAATATATTCTTCTGTTGAAAGCATCATACTTTCTGATTATCATTCCTCCGCATCCCCAAGCGCTGCATCATTATTTTCCAGCCTGTCTATCAACCTCTTGGGAGAGTGACCTACTTTTTTCATGCGAGTCCTCGCGCAGCTAATTGTGTGTATTTGCCGTTGCATTTAGCTAGAGCGGAGAATGTTAAATGTGTTGAGCGATAACTCGGTAAGAAGGGCGTATGTTGAATGTGAATTTGATGAGATGCCAAGAAATACCTTGGCTTGTCGTTTGACGAACTTCTCCACGTTCATACACTCTAAACACGTGGTGCTACGAAGTGTTAGGTACGGGTAGCCGAGATGTGTGCAGAATTTTAGAGAAGAAAAGGAAGGGCTTTGAAAACTCGTGCCATCGAACATTAAAGTTATTTACCGTTCGTTGCGCCTTTACCACTCTTTTCTGCGAGTTCTTAGCAACTGCTGGCGAATTCCAAAAGTATGGAGAAAACACATGTCACGCAGTGTAAAACTTCAGACCTCAAACACACTTTATAGAAGTTCGTTTTTGGCTCAGGTGAAATCTCCATTTCTCACTATTTTTTCATTACAGATTATAAAATAATTTTATTCTGCATTTATGCGATAAAAAAAGTTATTTTTATTATTAAAGTAACTAATAAATTATATTATAAATAAGAAATCATATTCTTACAGGTAAGTCTCAGTATTTAATCATTATTCTTCTTATTTCTAGACGAGTTTGGCAGCGATGTTCGCTTACCTGTTTTACAAGTGAATTGCGATTCAACTACGCTGATAAAAATGAATGTCAAAGTTGTTATCGTGATTTTACTGAGTATAGAGTGCGCTTGGCGAATCGGAAGTAGAGGAGTTGATGCGAGAAGCAAGAGGCAAACTTTGTATTCACTACCCATTGTGTATCCTAACGGCGGTACTTTCAAGGTATGCAGTTTTTGTTACATGAATTTCAACTTTTTCATGCCCAATCACGAGTCACAGAGCATTTTGTCAAATGAAAAATATTTTTGTCTATTTAATGTGTTCTTAAACGTTTACTTGTTTCTAAACTTTACTTTACATAGGATTTTATTATCCTGATATTATACCGAAGGAATTTTAAAACATCGATAAAACAGAGCGCTTTTAAGTTACTTAAAATTTTATGCAAGTAATTATAATTTCTTTCTATAAATTCTTTCCGATTCATCGCAGAGAAAAAATGCATTAAAAATTCTCTTGAGGAAGTTTGATGATGGATTTATATCAAAACGCGGAGCGTTCTATTTCAGAGAAGCCTTAGAGAGCAAGATTATCTTCTCAGGAAAGAAACTTTCTTGTTTATTTCAGTCAAACACTCTTAATCACTGTTGACTATTTATCTTCCATCATTTATCTACCGCTTAGATTTTATGAACATGCAGAAGTAAATATGCAGCTTAAATCTAACTTGATGTGTTTGATCAAAAAACAGATTCATCTTTTTTATTTTATACCTTTTTAAAAAAGAAAGTATTCAAGATTAATTCAAAATGATCTAAAAGAAAATGGTTAGGTTAGAAAGCTAGGAAAATGGATAGCAGAATACTTCAACAAAGCACTTTTGTTCGGTCTGACCATTCATGGTCTTTTCTACTGGAGAATACAGCTTTCCTAATGGATAGTGGGCTCGAATATAAATCCGTATTTTCCCAACTTTTCATGGCATTTCAAATGCAGGAATCTATAAAATCATTATTATATTATGCAATTCAATTCCTACTTTATTATAAAACCATTTTTATTACTTCTTGTTTTTATGTTATCAATAACTTTCAATCAATCAAAAATATTTTGTTAAATTATAAATTGATCGACTTTTACATAGTTGACTTTCGAATGTTTCTACCAGCCTCTCAATCCCAGGAACTTTATTACAACATCGTTTTCTTTTTCTCCTTTTTTCTGATGATGATAAAACTCTGATTTGAGTAAAAATATCTCGACTTGCCCTACTTTTGAGAAAATAAGTTGTTCAAGTAAGAAAATATAGTTTTTTTTTATCTCGTGGTCCTTTAAAAGGCAGAAGCAATCAGGTCGACACTTTCTTAAAAACTTTGGACATAAAAAATCAAAGTCGCATTGCTGGCGTATAGGGCCGAGCAGTACGGGACCTTTAGATGAGGGACAAAACTAAAAGAAACTTTTCTGCTATAGAATAATATCGTAGACTTGACGGAGAATAAATGGGTAAGCGAGGATTCGTAAAGTTGAAATATGAGAGGAAATCTACCGGATGGGTCGGCAGAACTTTTGACGAAAGCGAAAAGCTTGGCCCTGTAATTTTACTCCTTCGGTTTTCAATCGGGCTTTATTTACGCCTCCTGGCCTCGCCACGCCGTACCCTTTTTCCGCTTCTTTCCACTAGAAAAATTCCTTCATCAAGCTTCTTTTAGATTCCAGGTTTCGCAAACCTGAACACGGTTTAGAAATCAAAATACTTTAGAAAATTAAATGATTTTTATAGCATAAAAGATTCTGTGCTTCTTTACTTGAACGTTTTAAAAGCGACTCAATTGACTCCCAATAATCAACTTGCGATGCACGTCGCAGAGGAAT
>JAUESH010000015.1:11853909-11885065 GCA_032275165.1 Synergus magnus
TAGGGTACTGCCCCCTTTATAGCTACGATACTGCCGTGCTCGCGACTCCTCTCTCTCTGCCCTTCACTTCCCTTATCAACTATATATAGTGATATATATAGACAAGAGTCCATTGGATAAAAGTCCTCTGGATGGAAGTTCGAGTGTAATTATAATTACGAGAAAAACTTTTCTCTTTCATCAATGAAATTTTGCTAATTCAAATTTTCAGAGCTTTTAACTTTTCTTTTTATACTGGTGGGTTAAAATATGTGCAGCTCACTCGAAAGGCTGTTTCATTATTAAATTTCATTCACAATAGAGTCAGTTTTAATTAAAAGTGAGAGGGCATTATAATTAGTAAAGTATCAACTGTTGGGAGTGTTTATTGCAAGTTCTATTTTAACTAAGATTATCATGGTAATTTTTAGTAGTAACTTCCAGTTGGGGACTTGGGGGGGTCATTAGACTCATGCCTTTCTCCTTCTGGTGCCACAGTCTGATGGAAACCCACGTTTCATTCCAAAATAAATATCTATTACGAGTTATGTGAATTATATAATTAAAGTATATATGTGATAAGAAGGCTTCTGGTTCTTCAGTAAATTGGTACTTCAATGGTAAATATTAAGAAATTACAGCAGTCCGGCAGACAGAGTTCAACCTCAGCATTTGTCGGGTGTCTAACAAGTACAGTACATAAGGACTGACTCGTTAGTAACAGGATGGTACTAATGACTGTGTACACTTCATTCCGCATTACAATTTCAGGAACAAAAAGAGGATGGCTCGAAAAGCGAGATCGCGTTACTTCGAGTTGACCTTTCCTTCTCCCCTAGCGCTTTTAGTTCATAAGGAAAAATTCAAGAAGAAAATGAAGATCGTATACTGACATAAGACGAGGATACTTTTTTATTGTACACGTGAGTTTCATTTCTATTTTTCAAGTTAATGGCTTTTTCGTGACAGTGCTTCGTGCTATAGACCCGTTGAAATTGTTTTTTAGAAGTTGTACAATCTTAAAAAGCATTTGGATAAAAGTAATTATTCTATTTTTTTGAACACTAAATTTGTTGATGGAGTTTACAAGGGATCGTCTATATATTACGTAACGCTTTTAGGGGGGAGTGAAGTTCAAGAGGATCTATTATGGACCTATTATAGCCCTGTTACAATGAAGCGAGGGGATTTTGAAAAATTTTACGTAACATTCAGACATAGAAATACCCTAAAATCCCTTGAAATTTTTTTAATCCTTCGAGAACTTATAAAATCCCTTAAATTTTTTGAAATTATTTTTTAAATCGTCTTTTTAACTATTTATTTGTATGTATTATACGATAAGCAGAACCGAACGTGGAACGCGAGGTTTAAATGATATTTAAACAAAATACCGACTGGGAAGCACGACTGTCCGGGTGAGAATGTGTTCCTTAAGGTTCATAGAACCTTAAGTGAATTAGTTCTTCTCTTCATTTAAAACTAAAGTAATTAAAGTGTCGCGAAGCACGCAATACCGAGCGCGAAGCGCGAGATTCAATGAGAATGTGCCCAAGCAACGGGCAGATTTTTTTCTATTTAAATTGTTTAGATTCAAATTTCTGTAATATTAATAAATAATAAATATTTTGAATATTTGATACGAAAAATTTCCTTTTAAAATTTACGGCTTATAAATCTTTAAACTTATATCATATCTAACTATTTTTCAAAAACTCTAAAAAAAGAGTATGTCATGTTCTCACCCAACGAAGTAAAATATATGCTTGCCAACTTACACAACGAAGATAAAAACTGAACGGGCTTTTCAGATCTTCTCTAAATTTTAAACCACGTATTTGTTTCTCATAAATCTTTCTTTCAGTGTACGATCTACCTACAAAAAGAGTTAATTGCCGAAACGAACACGATGGAAAAAGAGGAGTAGAAAATTCGATTTGTTTGAAATGCTGGTATCGGGAAGGAAAATAGTAGTATTTAATTACGATTCGATTAAATTAAGCATCTAGTATATCTCAGGAAATTAACGTTAACCGCCAGCTTCTAATTGGTTCAGCCAAGGGTTGAAAGGAGGTGGCTAGTCGAGAGGTGGCTTGGGGGACGCGCTCGCCACGAGATAAATTGCTTGTGAGGTTTCCACAAAACTGGAAGAGGATTTAGCTAACTTTCGCGTCGCACTTGGCACCGAAATATATATACTGTATATAGTAAAGTTGTCTCTGTATACAGGAATCATTGTCAACCATGAGGCTTTTATTTTGGACGACCCTGTATATCCTGGTATTCACCACCACCGACACTGCAGCTGACGCAAGAAGCAAAAGGGTCGTCGCATTTCGGAAGGGTAGCACGTTTTTCGTGAGTAACCAGTCATGCTGAGAAAAGCTGCTCGCTTTAGCGAATAAAACCCATGCTTCATTCTAAGCGGTTAAGGGATACCTACTATACGGCTCTAGATCCGATTTTGCGGGTCAAGAATTCGAAATTCGCTCCACAGTTCTTTCAAAAATATTTTCTTCTTGTTGTATTTTTTTCTTGGCTTTCAACTTTGCAGAGTAAGCTTACAAAAGGGTTTTCAACTAAAGTCCATCAATAATTTTTTTTTTCCTTTTAAAACTCCCATCTAAAAAAGAGGTTGCACATGCTGACAATTTTTTATGAAATAAGTTTTAAAAAGTGTTACAAAGAATAAATGATGATTGTACAATATACCTAAATAAACACGATTTTTTTACCAAAAACTTTCAATCACTCCACAGTTCAATCAAAGCATTGTGTAATTATTCTAAACAGTCTAAATATCTAATGCACCATTTTAGTCGTATTTTAATAGTTTATGAATACAAATTTTTAAGTAAAAATTAATAAATTAAAAAATATCATTGGAAAAAATCAAAATAGCATATTCACAAACATTTTTATAATAAATGTTTAGTAAAAAATCCTGGTATGCCAAATTTGCTGCTGCGCCATATTCTCCGTGTTTAATTTTTGAATTTCTCATTTTTAAGTTTTAATAATTTTAGTGATAATATTACTATAAATTCATGTGAATTCAGATTTTAAATTGAAAAAGATTAAATAAATAACAAAAAATTGTCCGCTTGGGCGCATGGGATTGTTATATAACAGTTTTACCCCCCTTGTTCACTATTGAACTAATAATAATAATAATAATAATATTCAGATATCGCAGGACAATACCGACTCCCATCCGAGTACAACCGAACCAAGTGTTGCTTAACTTCGGTGACCGAACGAGAAGTCTCAAACAATTCCACCCGTCCAAGCGGATAATCGAAATACAATACATTACGAAGTTAAACTGGCATCACGTTTTACCGAAATTTAAATTCCCGAAATTGGAAATTGTCGAAATAAGAATTTCCGAAATAGGAAATTCCCAAAAGAAAATAATAATACCAAAATTTAAAATTCCCAAAATTGAAAGTTATAGAAATTTTAAATTTCCGAAATTATAAAATTCCTATCATTATAAAATTTCTGAAATTGGAGATGTTGAGAATTTTCAATTTCGGGAATATTTAACTTTGGGAATTTTACACTTCAGGAATTTTATAATTTCGGGAATTTAAAATATCGATAACTTTCAATTTTGGTATTATTACTTTCTTTCGGGAACTTCCTATTTGGAAATTTTTATTTTTCGGGAATTTTTAACTTTGGGAAATTTAAATTTCGGTAAATTTAAACATGAACTCTCAGAATATTACAATTGGATCTCAAAATTGTAAACAATTTCGCACTATTTCGCAGTTTAAAATAATTTTTCGCTTTTACAGCACACTATCTTATTTTTTCTCCTTCATCGCTGCAATTCTGGTGTAAATTTGATCTTTTCGAAAAATGTATTGCCCAGCAGAAATGTCGTCGAGACACATGTTCGTAAGAACGTGTCTCTTTGGAAACGACCACCGTTTCTGAACTATAAGTTGGCGAATAAATTGGTATAGCAGGTGCTGGAATTGAAGTCAGTATTAAACTGTATCACATGGGCACTGGGAACTGGGTACTGGGTACTGCAGAGTAAACGTGGGTGGAGTGTCGCCTGTTTCTGGCAAGCCATTTGTCAGGCAGGCATTCCCTCTGCTTCTTAGGGGTTGAAAATACGATCCAGTGATCGGTTTGTGTTTGAACTATCATCTTCGATATGGCTACACTCATATATGCGTTCCTATTATACTGCAGGCGAATAACCCCCTTTTCTATTATTCTGTTTGCATGAACCTCAGTCTCCAACCTGTCGAACCGAAACTCTAACCATAATCGTATACAGTGAAAATGATATTTCTTTGCTATTCCAGATCGAATAATACGAAGGAATTCTCCATATCTGCAATTTCAAGACCGCTCGGAATTCCATATACCAGCCAATGTAATCGGAAAAACTCAAGTAAACTATAAGACAATGTGCTTATATTATAGTTCAATGTCATTTTTAAAAATTGGAAAAAAATATCTTGCCATACACTTTTAGTCAAAAATGTAATAAAACATATAATAAATATCATGAGAAAAGTTCAATGTTTCAGAAATAAGAATCTAAAAAAAAAATGTTTTATTCAAATTATCGAGACACAGTCAGTAAATAAATCCTACAAAAATTAATATTTAAAAATATTTTGGTGTTTCATATAGGCCTTGACTAGTCGTCCAGCTTCTTAGAACGAATAGCGAAATCTTGCAAATCTGATTGGAAAGGGGAATTTTTTTGTCCCGTTAATGCAATCGTCGAAAAAGCTGAATGAATAGACACACCGTCTTATACGATCTAGACAAGATGCATTTTATTACCATGTTTAGTTTTGTATTTTAATTTTAATAGTGCATTTTTTGATATGTCCGCCGTATTTGCCCCGTCTCCTATATGTAACCAATTTCATCCTTTCGCTATAAATCAGACTAATATTTTGATTGAATATTCAGTCGACTATTCGATTGGATACATGGAATTGTGAGAGGCTTCTCGTTCGATCACCAAAGTTAAGCAGCGCTTGGTTCGGTTCTACTCGGATGGGAGTCGGCTTCCTTCTGCAATATTATCATGTGGCTCCTGTGTTTAAATTAATTCAATGTTAAAATTTGATTATCGAGGCTATTGCATCGTATTTCGGAAGGATCAAACTAACTTCTGATATGCTGCGGAGTCAAAACTAATTTATTTAAATTTATTAAAAATTTTTGTCAATAAACAAGAATAAATTAGTCATAAAAATCGTAAGAGCTGAAGCTTTAACTCTTGTAACAAGCTGAACGACGTAAGCTTGTCTTCCTACTCCGGTAAAGTAACTTTATATTCTTTTGCACAAAAATAAATGTCTTGAACAAACTATAAAGATTTCATCTCACGAAAACAGTAGTGAACCGCCCGTTTAAAATTGGAAAGAGGTATTCCATGCTCTACGATTCAATATGGGAAAAACTTGAAACTCGAGTTTAGTTTCAATTTCAACATCCAGCGTATATCCCCAATAGTAAAAAAGTTTTGCCGAGTTTAAGGCACCCTAAAGTTTGTCTACTTTGTACTACTAAAATTCCATTTGCTATAAAAAAGATTTTTTCTTTGCAATATCAAATAACATTTTCTGTTGCAGTACCGTATGAATTTCAAAGCAAACGTCTTCACCTACACGCCTATCTTCGCACATGCGGCTGGTTTCAAAGTCGTCTGGCCACTTCCGGAAGGGTCAGGATTTGGAAAGCACAGATCCATCCGTGATATCCACGAAAACGCAGAGCTCATGTACGAAAGGTAATAAATAGTTTAATAGTCTGTGAATAATGTACAGGATGGTATCCAGTTAATAGTGGCGGAAGAAGGGGTTGAAATAGGGAAGGGGGTGGTTTCTGGCCAGACCAGGCTGCTGATGCTTGCATTGGCCAATGGTGCAATGCTGTGGTATTCAGGATCTCTGCAGTCTTTCTCTTTTATTTCTACTTCACCGCGGCGAAATATGCATCTCTCTTCTTTCAAGAACGTCATGCTTTGCTACAATGTAATACATCCCGAAACTTAACACAAGACGCGGAAGTAGCTTTGTACCATTCTTTTGTACTTTTTATGCAGAATCCTTTGTTCTAGACTGAAGTTCAAAAGGCGAAAAAAAGCAAGGTATTTTCAACGCAAAATTTTTAGAATTGCTTTTATTCGCTTTACAAATAATTCCGAACCATTTAAATCCGCTGTTGTGGATTTATCAGGGTGTAAAGTAATAGAGTTGAATTTCAATGTGACGAAAATATGATTTAATATTTCATTTAACGAGCATAATATCTTAAATATTTTTAACTTGTAGTTTAATATGAATATTGTCCATGGTGAGGATAACTTTCGAAAGTTCAGCGATGATCAAATTTTTTTTTGAAAATGGTTCGTTGTAGAAAATCACGTTCCATATTTCTTGAATTCCAATTCGAACGAACGTTTTTTCATAAACGACTGTTTAGCAATTTATTTCTTTTTATAGTCTACACAATAAAATATATTTTTCCTACCATTATTATATTGTATACTTTAAAGAGAAGTGTTAATCAGATTAATCTAACAGAATGATGAGAGAAAGTTCAAGAGGATAATTTTTTTTATATTAAATTTTCAATTTGCCTTTACTTTCCAATTAGTACTGAGAACCGGTGAATTTGTCTGTAAATTTAATTATGGCACAGGTTTATTTTAGAGTTTTCAATAAATCAGATACATTAAAATAAGAGCACTTTAGAGTAATGGGGAATAAATTCACTATTTAATGGAACACTGCAACACAATTAAGTGACTATAAAATTTAATTGAACAGTAAATTTGTTATTTCCGTATTGAGTTATTCCTTAACATTGATTATTACTCGCAATTTGAGATTTATTAATTAATGACAGTGATCATTATTTCTAGCCATGGCTTGGATGGAAAGGCTTGTCTCATGCAAAATATATGCCAAGCAACGGAATATACAAGAAAAAAGGATGGCGTAATAGCAAAAATATTAAAGTTATTGTTAAGGTAGGTATTTTTCAGTGAAAGTTCGATTGTTCGAGTGCGTTAAGTCAATTATTCGTCATGCTCGTGAGCACTCATGCATTAAACGAATTGGTTTTAGGTCCTCTACTGAAAATGGGACGATAAATGTGAATCCACTCGCATGCGGCCATTATGCCAATCAGTGTCCGTTAGAGTTTATTGGATTTAATGATTTTTCCCAATATCGACGATAGAACAGTTTGCAATGTAAACAAGGCTAAAATGAAGTTATGAATAAAACATTGTGTTATGTTATTTGTTACTCTTCGAGATAATCGACTCTCAATAGTTTCTGTAAATACTTGATACTTGTAAAGGGGTCATACATTTATTACATAATGCTTTTTTTTGACGATTTTTTCCCCTAAAAGCGTTACGGAATATCTGGACGACCCCAAAGTCTTAAAATAAAAATATGAAGTAAGAGAATTACGATTTTATAATTTAAACTAAACAGGGCCCTTCCATATCCCGATCGAAATTTCTTCATAGGAAAAAATATTTTTAAAATGGTGTAAGATTTTCAACGAGTTAAGGGTGTAAATACCTCGGTGGAAATTATATAGTATATCGTTTATTTAGCTAAACAAAATAACGACGAAGAATAAACGTGCAGGAAAGTTATTATTGCCGTGAAGAGCGACACGTTTCTCGTGTTTCTGGTATCAATTTATCTTTGTAACGGTGGGCATGGAAAAATGTTCGCCGTTTCTATAGATTATTTTTGCTCTCGTATTCTCCTTCTCTCTTTTATTACATTTCGCGACAGGATGGTTATAATTGCATCTCGTGGTTTCCCCGGAGCCCATTAACTAAAGGCGTTAATTTAAAGTTTTCTGCGGTTTTCTGCCAAGTCATCACACACCATTACACGGATTGCTGATGAGTATAAACTGCCAGAGACTCCAGCTTTCAGCCTCCAGATGAAACTAAGTTAAAGGTTTCGTGTTGAAAAGGGATTAAAATCTTAAGAAAAAAGGTACTTATAATGAAAATCCGTGTAGAAATTTTGCTGTGGCCTTGGCCGGGCCCAGATCGGAGAATTCTGGCCCCGATCGAGTCCAGATCGGGGGGTTTCAGACCGGGGATGAAATATACGACATCTAAATGGAAAGCATGAGGAATTAAAATCGGCTAAGGAAGGGAAAACAAATCTTTTGAGTAATACGAAAAAGGAGCAAAATTATATGATTGTATGATATTTTTTCAATTTTTATGATAATTTTTCAACACTTCCGGAAATTTTTCACTATAACGTAAAGTTGTTTAATATTTCACTTCCTTCCAATTAGGAAAACAAAACATCTTGTTTTACCTTTTTCGCTCTTAAAGTGGGCCTCAATCCTAGAATAGTTTTAACAACTGTAAACTTAGAGAGAAACCGCTTCAAGTAAACTGTAAGCACTCTATTAAAATTACTTATTCAATTAATAGAAAACCGTAGCGATGATCCATGTTTGTCGACGGTATTTAGAGCCCAATGTCAATACTCCACCGGTGGAAAATCACGAAATGTCTTTGCCGTTACGAGATCCTCGAAACTTCCTAGCCTTCCAGAACAGATCCGACTTCGTAAGAGTTCTAGTCACAGAAAGTTTTCATTTTTCGAAATGGAAATTTTGGTTGCCGACATTAGCCTTGTTTTGAAGGAGTGAAATTTTCTGATTAACTGATTACTTTCCTTATTAGATTGTACCATGGGTGGAAATTCTTTAAAACTACTTTCCGGAAGAAGACTCAGTGTCTTCGATCTACTTTGCTTCACAGCTTTTTTAAATTTTTGTATAGTTGCAATAAATTCGCAAGAATTAATCGAAGATCACTCAAATACCGAAGAACAAGGCAAGTCGTTATCTCGGCAGAAAAGATACCTGATATTCCCTCAAGGTAGTAACGTTCAGGTAATATAACTTCTCTGTGGTCGTTTCATGGGTAATGTAATATCTTTTCAAAGCCCCAAAGATGGAATCTTCCAAAAGAGTATTCATAAGAAATTTACGCGAAGTAAAAAGATATTAGAGTACTTTAAGATATGAATTTTTATAAGAAACATTAATTGAGATTGTTACATTTTTTATTTTTATTTAAGAATACGTATAATTATTCATACCCTTATGTCCTAAATTATTATTAAATTTCAGTTGGTTTATTGTTTGACAATTGGTGCTTATGGCAGAGAAGGTGACTTGGTTGTTGGATTGACAGCAGCCCTAGCATATGAATTGCCAAACACAGTGGATTCAAAATTAACGAAGCTACTTCATCGGAAAAGCAGAAGCGTCTTATTTCCAAAAATTGAGTCTTTTCTGCAGTCGTAAGTATTTAAAATAAAAGGATTTGGAGAGAGCTTTAATGAAAATGTTATCATTACATAAGTACATTTTAGTATTTTCATATCAAAAAGTAGATAAAATAAGCTCTTGCAAAATAAAATTCGCTGTGAAGTTGTATCAACTTTTGTACTCATTCAATGAGCACTTTAAGTTTGGATAATAATTAAAAAAAATTTTTTTTTAATTGAAATTTTTATTTTATTAATATTATTAAACCAATCTATGTTCTTATTGCCTTTTGAAATAAATCTTCCATGATTCACCTCGAAAAATGAAAAAAACAATGTTTCAAATTATTTAAATAGAATATTTGATCTCATCATTCAATTTGAGGAAGCAATATCCAGAGTGCTTTAAATTATGTATTGTATAATCATAAAATAATCAAGGAAAATAGAGAAAAAGTCTTTAAAATGTTAATTATCCAATGGTTTAATTTGCGAAATTCACTCCTAATTAGACAAAAGAATTTTGGTTCGACCTGGAACTGTTCGAGGTAATTATAAAGCAAGCGTATAGTTAAACGAATTCAATGAGAGTAAAACTTGTTCAAATATCGTTCGACGTTACGTTACACCAATTTTGTCGTGGATGTATATTTGCTCGTCTGTCGATTAATTTTTGAAAGTGGTGCTTGAGGTAGTTTCCAATTAAACTTTACCCACCTCTTGGTCCTCCTAAGCAAAGCTTTAATCTTTAGCACAGGTCTTGATGGGAAATCCTGCGTAATGAGGGCCCTTTGTGAGGCCGGGCAAAGGAGCGAATCGGAAATTGGAAAAGGCACTTTCATTCAAGAACTTCTGCACGCCATTTTCACGTAAGTCTTAATAGAGACATTTACGGGTTGTTTACCAGAAGAGAATCTCTGCTTGTCGATCCTAATTACTACTTATAATTTGATTTTCAGTTTACCAAGCGACGGTACGAGTTTCGAATCGATCGAACACAGAGTTTACGACTATGCGTATCAAGTGAAGGAAGACTGCAGAGCATTATATCCAAACTGTGAACATTCGATTTACGAAGTCATGTTCTAAACTGGAAGATATTTTTAAGTATATTTTAATTACACATATTAAAATAGAAAATTGCGTATCGTAATTGAATTGTTCCTCTATTGTAAAGTATATAATTTATGTTTCTATTTTTATAAACGAATTAGCAACCACTATTGTCTTTTTTTCTGTTCCCTACTCTTATCAATTTTTGGTCAAAGCAATCATTAAATATAGAGACAATTTTGATATCATACTGGATTATTTAAAATCAAAAGTAATGGTCTAAAAGTAAAAGATGATTTTTGAGAATTCTATGTATTGAATTTGATGTGAAGAAACTTTTTCTCCGAAGATTAATTAGCACCAAGATGGCGTCCACGTCTGTGGAAAAGGTACCGTTGTGCATGCAACCGAGCATACGAGTTAATCAGTACATATTCTCAATGATAACGTAACACCAGTTAGAACAAGAACTCGAGTTGTTTGAAGAAACATGCTTTTCGACGCAAGGGAACATTTTATCACTTTCTTAATTTACACATCGTTTTTTAAATCACTATTTGCTTCGGAAATAGATAATATTAATTTTGTCAATGTCACAAACAGCAAATCTAAGAGAGAAGTTGAGGGATTTAAGAGATATCTTGTTTTTCCACAAGGAAGTAACGTTCAGGTTAGTCGATATTTTTTAATTTTCCATATTAATGAAGTCGTTTATTACCCTAAATCTGATAGATCTCTAAACATTTTCTTCAAAATCTAAGATGATTTTTTCTTCAGTTAATCTATTGCATGACAATTGCAACATATTCAAAGCCAAAGGGCTTTTTCACAATGGGTGTCACTGCAGGTCTGGCTTATGAATTACCTCATAAAAATACAGTGAAGTTCAGAAAACCTGCTGAAGTCTATCATCGTAGAAGCCGAAGGGAATTATACCGCAAAGTGGAGGTGATGTTGAAAACGTGAGTCTAATGCAGTAAATTCAGCTTTCTTTCAAACTGCATGATGTAAATCTAAAGCTCGTTTTATGACCTAAGTGAAGGGAAAAATTAATCGAAAGCTGAGACCTCATAAACAAAGGATTTCAAACGACAATGGCTCAAGGAGCAAGCAACCTTTAAATTGAATTACGACTTCACCGACGAATAAAAAGTACTAAATATAAGCGTCCGGCATGAGAATTTTTCTTCTCTTTGTTAGTAGAAGAAAAAAGAAACAGAAAGTTCCCCTATCTCAGAGAAGAATAGAAATTGATAAAATGGAAATAATACAGTAAATTCTTAAATCATTGAACAATTTCTCTCAATTATAAAATTATATGTATACATTTTTTTCAGTTAGATAATTATCCAAAAAAATGTTGTTATTTAATGATCATATAAAAATATCGATAAAGCTACTCTATGATTCTGAATTAGTACTAGTTCATTTAGTTCGTCTTTGTCAAAAACTGAATTACATAATAACTTTTTTCTAATTTATAGTAAACGACTTCGTCCTATTTGAATTAGTAAGAAACTACTATTAATTAGTAAGATTTAACTAATTCAGATTGAGAGAGTAAATTCCAAAAGAGTAAAACTAAATGACAAAAAGAAAACATGAAACAAACAGCAATCAGATACCAAATTTATTTCTTGTTCAGCAAATAGAAATTTAAGATCGACGTGACCTGAAGCGAAAAATCGAATGGGTTAGAGTGGTGGTCGTTAATGCCAGATCTAATTGGCTAGTAGTCATTCAGTAATTGCTACGATTTTCCTTTCCTAAGGACTGAGGTGGTAGTTAGGTACTCTGGATGTCCTACTCAGGTTACAAGAAGCTACATATTCACTCTATTACAAACTTTGATATTGCTAAACATAATTGGAATTATCGGTAAGCGTAGTTCATAGTAACAACACTAATTAGCATCGGGTTAATAAATATTCACTCTAGGAAATACCTTAAGGATATAGCAATTATTACAATCTTTGCTATTGCTAAACATAATTGGAATTATCGGCAAGCGTAGTTCATAGTAACAACACTAATTAGCATCGGGTTAATAAATGATGTTCCTTCTCATAGACAAGGCAAGGACGGCAAGGCTTGCGTATTAAAGGCCCTTTGTAACGCTGGGAAACGAAACAGCTCTAAAGTTGGGAAAGGATCCTTTATGGAAGAGATCCTACACTCCATATTCACGTGAGTTTTGCATAACTTTGAATTCCGAGTTTAAATATTTTATGTATGCGTCCAACAGTGAATTACTCTCGCTCCAGAGGACCTAACACGGTAATGAACGGCACGAAAATTAATGTCTAGGCTTTTTGCATGCGCCAGAAAATCATGGGAAAACTGGCACAAGCTGAATCAACAGGATAAAAAATAAGGGATGGGTTTTCCGAATTTTACTGGCTATTTTGGAACCATACCCGTGTAGAAATTGTCCCAATTGATCCCACTTCAGATAGGCCCTAGTACAATTTCTACCCGAGTAAACATTATTTCAAATTCATATAATTTTATTTCAGGTTGCCAACGGGTTCTTATCACATAGATCCTAAAACTGAGTACGAAGCAGCTTACGAATCAGCAGTTGATTGCGAGCAAGCATTTCCTTCGTGTCTAGAATCAGTATTAACCTGACGGTAGGTATCTCTTTTTCGAACAAACGAGTGGTGCACAATAGAAATACTATTTCGATAAATCTATTGAAATCGATAAAATACTAATACTTAAAGGATACCTACAGCAGTATTAGTTTCCTTTACCTTTTCTCTTCTCCTTTCTTCTTGCATTCGCGTTTGCATTTTGCTCGAGCAGAAAAAAAGCGAAATTATAAATAACAGTATTACGCTTTTATTATTTCCGGATCACTAATTCTTTACAGAAAAAGAAAAGATTTTATCAATAAATTTAAAAATAGAGGAATGGTTTCAGACGGGTGAATATAATAGAATTCTTAAGCTTTATTGCATCGTAAATACCTACAAGCTGAATTCTTTTGACAATAGAGAGATTCTGCAGAATCTTGATTCTTGATAGTAAACCAGAGGATTTTAAAACTAAAAATAATTGTCAGGAATGAGTATCAATTATTAAAGTAAGATTAAATTAATATTCTCGAGTTTAATGTTAAATTTAGAATAAATCTATTTTGTTATTACTATTGTACATCCTCTATAATTATTTCGTTTAATTTAGAGGTTCTGAAATGTAGTTGCGCTTATCAGAAACAATCTTAAAGCAAATTTCCCGTTATAGAACATTAGGTTTACTGACAAGTACCAATGTCACGACATAGTAGAGCTTATCTCATAGGACAGACGCTTCTCTACAGATATATCGAGTATGCGCAAAATCTATATGACTACATATATAATACTGAAAGGGTCTAGGTTTATTGTGCAGTGCCAGAACGACTACATAGAACAAAGGCTAATCTCGACAAACGTGGTCTTACAGAATAGAAAGTGTCGTCCCTCTAGGGAAACCATCATGACTTGATGGTTCAGAACAAATGTATACACATATTATATATTATTTTAACTTTGTACCACAAAAAAAAATATCACATCCTATCATAAAAAAGAGTTTGCAATTATGTCGAAAATAGATTCTCGCAATCTCGAAATCTGATGTGATTTTATGGAATTTCTAAGGAATTTAAAAAAAACTCAGAAGATTTTAAAGATTTTCAAGTAATTTAAAAATATTTTAAAGTATTTCAACGGATTTTAAATGATATTAAAGAATTTTTACGAATTTAAAATGAATTTAAGGCATGACATTCTAGTCTTTAGAAAATTCATATACTTTCCTTACATTATTCAAACGTTTTCTTATCAGCTTTAATACTTTATCTATAAAAATTTATTATTTCCAGGGATTGGCGAGCAGCGGCAAATGAAGGTTTACCTCACTTTAAAGAGATTTCTGAAGATTATCGACTGAGCAGGATGGTTGATTATGTGCACAGATGGATGGTTAATCCTTGAAGATTCAACTTAATACTTTCAATACCAAGATGTTAGAAGAGTTTAATATGAAAATTATTCCGAAGTGTCTTTTATAAAATTAATTAATCAATCACGCGTTATAATTTTTAAGACTTTTGATTTAATTGATTCATAAAAAAATGTTGAAATATAAATATAAATATAGGAACTTTACATAACAAATTTTGAACAATAAAAGACATTTTAATTCACATTAAAGCATGTTCATTTTGGTAGCAAATATACTTCCTAAATTCAATGTTATAGCATTATTTCTTTCAACGAAAGCAATAACCAGTCGAGTTTGGAGCGAAATACGAGCCTATAACTTTGTATAACGTGTGACCAGATGCCTCAGTAACTCGATAACTGGTACCTTAAACATTCAATTTGCTGTCGCACTGTTACAAATGTAATTCCGTTACGAGAAACCATATTTTAGTTTTTTTTAAAGGATGAGTTTAAGTTCATCCGGAATGTCTTGAAGTCAACAAAAAGAAGTCTCCTGAAATTAATATGGGAACTATATTCAAAAGTTTGCTGCTTTTTTCGATTTTTAATTTTACTTTGCAATATGAAGTCTGTCAAAATGAAACAGAGTTTAATAACTTTGATTCAAGATCACAGAAGGTTCACAGAATTAAGAAAAGAGCTTTGATCTTTCCAAAAGGAAGTGCATTCGTGGTAAGTTCTGAATTTATTCACCAATACTGATATCTATACATGTTAACTTTATAATATACATATTTACACATTTGTCAATTTTTATATAGATGACACTATCGATATTGAAAACTGTTCCAATAAAAGGATTTACATGGAATCAACTCCACGAATTCGATGTTATTTGGCCAATACCAAGCGCAGCTGATGAACCAAAGCCGAAACCAAAACAGCAATCGAAACTAAAACCAAAATATCCTATGAGAAAAATGTATTACCGGAAACCTTATTGGAAGAATCGTCGTCATCGTAGAGAATTATACTCTACACTGGAATTGGCCTTAGAAAAGTAAGTAGACTTCATAACTAATTTAGTAAATATTACTGCGATAAAAAGTGAAAATTGTAAAGAATACTATTAGAATTTTTTTTCAGCTACAACCTACCTGGCAAAGCTTGTATCCTTAGGACAATTTGTGAGGCTAAGACGCTTCTAAACCCCCCTGGAGAATCATTGATCGAAGATCTCTTACGAGTAATTCTCAGGTAGGGATCTTACAAATTTTTACAATTGTCGTCACAAATTGGAGTAAATGTAGGAAAAGTGTCTTTTTTCAGTAATCCAATCAGATCGAAAAAAAGTACGGACGATTATGATTTGGCGCATGAAACGAAAGAAGATTGTGATTTTGCTTATCCTTGTCCCTTTTCTCTACTGAATTTTCTCTTGAATTACAACAACAACAGTCATGATTAAAGCTTAGAAATAAAGACAATATTTTAAGAATAAAAATTATAAAATATGTATAAATTATGTTTTCTTAGAAAATAAAGAAAGTTTTATTTACAGCTGTGAGAGTTATGAGATTTATTAAATGATATTCTCTTCAGTAGATTAAGGTAAATTTGAATGTACAAGATTAACGATTTGAGTGACTTGAGTTATCAACTCGATGTATCCTTGCTTGAGCGATTATTAAAGATTATATATATGCATCGTATAGAGAACATGCATGGAATATAAACTAGATAGTTGACTATTAGGATTTTGCCACTATCGTCTATTCTTGATTAGAGACGGGATACTAGTAGCCTTATATTTGACTATGGAATTAATAATTTTTCCACTTTATACTAAATACCAATCTATATTTAAGAATATTTACTATATTCAATGCACGTTTATGACTCCGTTTGCTATATGAATTTGATGGCCATGAAATAATTTTATTCAATAATATATTTCGTATCAGAGAATGAGTCTGCAATATAAATTACCTGATATTATCTTGTTAGAAATTGTAATTAATTGTTCAATAATTAAGTGCTTCTATTATATTCAGCGACAGGTTTGAATGATGTGAAACCAAAAGTGGATATAACAGGGTTAATGCGAATCAAGAGTTCGCCAATGGGTGTGTCAATCATTTTCCTATTAACTGACAGTCTGGCACACGAGTTTGCGCTGACAGATGTCTAGTACAAGATTCACATGAATTAGAGTGTGAATAATTAATTTATGTTTTTTCTTATTTATTTTTATACATTTTCAAAACCGGATCACATGTATAATCTTTGACGAGCAAACGTCAATAATTCTACGCTTTATTATTAATATTTAATGTAAAATATATTTATAATTAAAATTTTTGTATAATAATTGTTACACTGTTGTTTGTATTACTTTTGCTCTAATTGTTACTATTTCAAGAATTTGGATGATTCAACTTTAGAAATGAGAGAAGGAAATAGCATTCAAGTGTAAATGAGAGAAGTAAGTAAAACACGAGCCATGAGTTAACACCTTTTTGACCGTTACGTTTAGTGCACTGAACTTTTAAGCTGCTAATCATTTGACCAATGAACCTGAGAATGCGTTTCTCGAGCACATTCCAAGATTTCAAGAGTAGAAGTTCCTCGTTTCATTCTTAGTTCATCGATCAGTGCACATAAGTAAAGTATCAACGTTTGCCTGAGGATTTTCGATGATATCATATTGGGTGAGTTTTAAAATTATTAGTCGAATTATGGCATCAATGGAATAAACTATAGAAATTTCAAAAAGTGGAAAATTATGATTTGTCTTGGGAATAACAACACCTGGGTTTTATAGGATTGTCTGATCGTGATTACTAGACTTAGACATATACACTGTAAAAAATCATTTGAGACATATATTGGACAGAATGAAGGCTAAGCTCTTCGCTAAGCTTTTGTTGATTGCAAAGCTTACTCAAGCAGGTTTTAGATCCTCTGTCTATTTGTACTAACATGAAGAATTGCCTGGTATCGAAGTCACCTATCGATCATTTTCCCTCCTGTTTCACCAAGAAGTAACAATTTCCTGTTTCCTAAAGAGCTTACTGAAGTGAGTTACGAGATATTTCCACCAAGAGAGATCGATCTTCCGTCTTCTACAGGAAGTTTTATATCTACTGTGGTGGTACTGAAATACTTTACTCTTTCATTTTCTGCCCCTATTACCCTCGAGGTACAATCACCTACCCTGTTTCTTGTCTGTCCTCTCTCTAATAAAACGATACTCAGCCAACCGATCACATCTCGTAACGAAAAGTCAAATAAACATTGCAAATGATAATATAAAGTTATCGTAAATATTAAATACAACTCTTAATGGGTCGAAAAAAAGTACTTTTGAAATTCGAAATTGCTAGAACGCGAGAAAGTATCGTATTGGAATTCTAAAAAATAAGTATACTCTCTCATTCCGAAGTAGTTAAATCTTACTGATTAATAGTAGTTTCTTACTAATTCAAATAGTGCGAAGTCGTTTATTCTAAATTAATAAAATTTTACTAATTCAAATGTAGTAACAAGGACGAAGTAAATGAATTAGTAACAATACTACTAAAGAAATTAGTTAAACTTAGGCTAGCGTTTCAAAAATTTTTTATTTGCAGAGTTTTTAAATTTTAAATTAAAACTTTCTTGATTCTTAATTTTTTTACGTTACTTTTCAGCGTAGTAGCGATTTTGAATTTCAGAAGAATTTATTTTCGACCCACCATAATATATAATTACAAAATCCTCTGCAGATTTTTCTAAATCAAAAACTCTATTTGCTGCGAAAAAGATGTTTATTTACAGGGTGGATTGCTGGATACTTACTGATTTTAATGTTATGAGTAATTAAAATCAGTAAGTACCCAATGATCCACTGTAAATCAGAACACTTTCAAAATTCTATCTTGTTTTTATTATTGTCATCTTCTTTCTCGTTCTCGAAAGAAAATTCAAATTCTTTAGAGTTCCACTTTTATAGTCAATTATATTTTTATGGAGATGCATAAAAATAAACAGAAGATCTCTTAAATTTTCATGCAGAAAAAGCCTCTTAAAATGGAAAACAGAATGTAGATTTGAAATAGGCGTCACGCTCGAGATCCTGAAACATTAATATCGAAAACATTTCAGTAGATTGTTTAGAATCATTTATCTACTTCAAGGTTGATATTACTGCAATGCTGATAAAAGCTCTTTTCCAGTTCTAGAGGGTATATATAGTTATAGAATTGCCTTCTAGATAAATTTACCGACAGGTGGATCAAGTCAGAGTGTGTAATAATATTTTACTCAGAAGATCTGGGGTAAGAAGGAAGCTTTATTCCTTTCACGTTTCATCTGGGTTTTAACGGTCAATACCGATTACCTCAGCGGTTCCAATATAAAACTCGCTCACAAGTCCCAACCTTCTGCACCTTCCACTGTTCGCAAAATCACTCCCGGCTATACACGGTCTTCAAGATTCGCCGTAATGCAATCCAACGTCTGGAAGAAAACTAAGGCTGACTTTGATTCGGCAGGACTTAAAGCGACGGAGGCGCTTACTGAGAAGCGAATGCGACAATATTCTTTTTGCAACGTCAGAGAATAAGATTTTTCTAGAAAAAGGATCGACGGCTTCTTCAGAATCCTCTCGATTCTTCCATCAGAATCGGAAAGAACTAGATTGATGTGTGAGCATCAGACAATACCTCAGAGTTGAAAAATATCTTCAATTTTCTCTGCATTTAACATTCTAAAGTCTACACGAAGGAAACTTATTGTTTCAATTTTATTTTTCAAGCCCTGAATTTATAAACTTCAGAGGAATTTATCCAGGATTCAGTTGTGGATTACTGAAGCATTTTCTACTGTTGTTGCTTATGTTTTCTATTTTTATTTACAATTGGAAAGTTTATAATGGCCGAGTTATTAGGCAAAATTCTTACTGAATTATTAGTTATAAATCAGCCTCAGATAGAAAAAACTTTTACTAATTCTACTATATGTAGTCCTGGCCTTCAATCTATCCGTTAATAAATCCTGGTTTCCATGCGATATAAAAAAAGCAATGTGAATGCAGGGCATGTAGCTGCTCTTGTTATTTCCTTTCGGACCAGAATTCATGAGGTTTATCTTTCGGCTCTTTACGATCCGTGACATGCGTGACATACTTATTTACTTCTTCTATGCCTCCAAGATTTTCCTATTCCCCAAAATGCATAAATTCAGACAATCTATGGGGTTTTCGTCTCAATGATAGAATAACTTTTCGAATACGATACTGATTTTTTATTGTACTATTATTATTATTATTATTATTTTATTATTTGTCTAGGAAATATATTTAATATGTCTAAGGAAGAAAAATAACAATTTATTACTTGATAAAATTTTTTATTTAATTTCAGATCCGAGATGGTATTTAGTGTCAATCTTCAAATTTTATTAATAATGTGCTGCTCTCTATGCATTCTTCAAGTAGACAGTGACGCAGAACGTTTACTCTCCAGAAAAAAACGTTATGTCGTTTTTCCAGAAGGCTCGAGTTTCTCGGTAAATTAAAAATATTTTTTTAGTCACAATAAGGTTACAATAAGTCACAACTGATTTTAAGGAATTTAAAAAGAATTCAGAAGAGTTTGAAATTTTTCAAGTAATTTAAAAATATTTTTAAATAATTCATGGGATTTTTAATGATATTAAAAAATTTGAAAGTATTTCAAAAGTAGTCCAAAGAGATTTCAAGTGATTTTAAGGAAATTTTTTAAGGAATTTCAATAAAACTGAAAATAATTTATTGACAAAGGCGCGCGCATGACATTCTAGTTATATTAAATAGTAAAATAAAATTCTAACGTATCAAAAATTAAATAACGATATTCAGATCGCTCTCTGTATGACCATTCACACATTAACACCCGATGATATTTTCACCGAGGGTCTGAATTGGGGTATCTCTTACGATCTGCCCAATGAGAGTAAACCTGAATTGGAGCCATTTCTGGAGCTTAGGAAAGATAAATTCAAGATAAACAAGAAAATCAACAAAATATCGATGGGAAACAAAAACAATCTTGATAAATATGGTAGTTGGAACAATGATGAAAAATACTACATTCTACCCAGTAAGAAAAATTACTACAAGTCTAACTATCACTATTTGCAAAGACGACATCGTAGAGATCTTTACAATAAACTGGAGGTCGTCATGAATGCGTAAGTTTCATTATTATTTCACTATTCTTTTAATATTTCAACATTTTATGGTGTACAATTTCTGTAGTCAGACTTTTAAACTGAAATATATCATTATAAGTATGTATAATATAAAATTTACATATTTATTTTGACAATTTCACCAAATTTTCTAAATTTTACTATAATTAAATAAAACATGGAATGGAAAATAAATGTATTAATTATAGTTCAGTGGAATTCCATGCTGAAAATTACATAAAAAGGTTTATCAGGTCTGGGCCCGGTCGGGCCATGTGTTTCATTCTCCGTCTAAAACCTGCCGATCGGGGCCAGAGTTTCCCCATTTGTAGGACCCGATCTGTCAGCCAATATAAAAAAATCTTCAATTTTTGCTTATGCAATTATTAATTTATAATTGAATATTCTTACAATATTCAATTAAATTATTTTAATAATCTTTTCAGCGAATGAGAATTTTGACATTATCAACGTAATATGCAGAAATGTTTATTTACTTCAGAAATAAAAAAGTTTCTGAAAAAGAGATGTTGGAAGTATCTTAATAATAAAAAGAATGAAGTATTCGAGTTTAAATTTACCATTTCACTAAGAGCCTGATTCAATGGAAATGCTCTAAAGAGATCGTGATTGCCGTGGTTTTACGAATATCAGGATTTCTTGAAGCGGATCAGAAAGTTCTTCAATTCACTGAGATCTGATGAATTCAGCAATGAAAAGCGACATCAAACTAATCTTTCATGCAATACAAAAAGACGCTTTTTTTTTTACTGTAAATAAAAGGCCAACTTTGATCGTTTACGATTCTTTACATTCTCGAAAAAGCACCCAACCTTGTAAAAGCAGTATTGCAGAAATGCAAATTTGTATTAAACCTCTCAAAGGCCGCATTTAAACTGTTAAATTATTTTAAAAGTGAAGAGTAAATGCGACTCTTGCGCAGCAAATGTTTGCATTTCTCTTCACTTACAAATGAGAGATTTAGTCCTCAATTTTTTTAGCAGCTTTAAGATTCGCTCGTTATTATTATGAAATCTCTTCAATCTCTGTTTTAAATAATAGCTTACTCTCTTAACCTGAATTAGTAAAAATTTGATTAATTGAATTAGTAGCATTATATTTTACTACTGAATTAGTAATTTTAAAGTTTCTAGTGGAATTTAGAGAATTGCAAAAAATTATAACTATAGGTGAATTAAAATGATTATAAATATGAAACTTGTGCTACTTTTAAATTGGAACCAATAAAATTATTAATATTCAATAATGTATCCTGTTAAAGATTTATTGACATCTCTTTGATTTTGAACCGATTTAACTCTCTAGCAGAAGAAAAATTATGTAAAAATGTTTAAAGACCAATTTCTGGAAGAAAATAATCTGGAACATGTTCTAAAAAAAATTGTTGAGCTTATTTCTGTAGTTGCTACTCAATTTTCATTACTTGTAGGATTAATTGCCCCTGTCAAAAGTAAATTTGAGCTCTAGAAGTTTAATCAGCATCCCTTTCCTGTTACTCGCTTGTAATTGGACAGGTTGAAAGATTCCAATTATATAGAAGTAATTGCGCAGAAGTATCGTTACAGGTACAAAGCTCTGAAACATAAGAGTTGTTAATGTTGTTAATTTTCTTCACTCAAAAAATCAAAAATAAAACATACAAAGTACGCGTGGTAACAAATAATTAGTTACAACTCTTTCGTAAAGTTTCTCTGTTAATTCCCTTTTATTCACTTTTCTTCTTTCTTGTCAAATTTTAAAAAGAAAATGAATCCAGTATGAAATGCAATTGGGAATTGAATATCATCACAGCAAATAGAGCAGATGTTAAAAGATATTTTAGTTCCTTAAAGAACTTTTAAGACAGGGTCCATTGGGGGAGGAAATTCTGGGGAAGTAACGCGAGCTTATTTGAGAAGACGAAGATCCAAGAAAAATAATCAGACCCCTCGACGGCGGAAATAAATCTGGTTATGGCTAGAATAGAGCAGAGGAAACTATTTCCCATGGTCGTTGGTCCGACAAACGGATAAATGGTCTGCCAGGTTCGTGTAGAAACAGCCCCCACCATCCCATTCAAAGGCGCCACCCTCTGATTCATGCCACTTTTAGGTACTACCAATACTGGTCTCCAGACTTACTAACACCATCTCGTTCATGTTGGAATAAGTCGATGAACATAAACTACCCCTTTTGCATTTGTCTAAAAAATTGTTGTCTGCTATAATCTTACAACAAAAATGTCCTTTCTCTTTACTCACTTTAAATGTTCAGTCATATAACCAAATCTTCCACTACTCACTTTTTGATTTTAGACTGTACAAGTTAAAATCCGAATCAATGTTCTGAGTGCACTCTCTTATTCTTATTAGGGCGCTATCGAGCAAGCCCCAATCGTAAAAAGGGCAACCCTATCGGGACCGTAATAGACCCAGTCTAGAACTTAAAAAAAATTAGATTTAACTAATTCAGAGCTCTAAGCAAATGACCAAGGAATCGAATAAATTTATTTTTTATGGTCTGATGTTCTAAGAGCTAAAGATAGTATTCGTAAAAGTTGGGAAATATTCTGTGTGATTTGAGATAAATGCGCTCAATTCCTTTGATGCAAGCAATTTTTCTTATACGGCCCCTTCGAGGAAACAATGACCGGCAGTATAACGGACTAATACGTAGAAGTGAATTCCCCTTGCGCCTAATTGTCAGATGAAGGGATCAGAAATTCACCAAAAAATCTGTCTATGAAAACATACGCTAAGCAATTTCATTAAATTTACTATTTTCTGTATATATTTTATTTACTTCTTTATTTTTATCATCATGGCTTCTACTCGAAACAGTCTTTTATACATTAAATACCTGCATCTATAAAGTCTGATTCTCATTATATCTGTTCAAGATAATATTTCATACTGCCTGTGTCATGAGTGTGCTCTCGACCAGAATTTACATTTTGAATATTAATTCCGAAAGGATAAATTAAACCAAGGAACCGGGAGACAACAGACTGTTGCCGGAAGTGGTCGAAGAAGTGACGACCGACACTTTCGCAGACTTAATTTCCTAAATGGAAGGTTTTAGAGATTTTCTGAAATATAATATTCAAGCCAAAAGACAGTTTTATCGATTTCGGTAGCAGTTTGGAGAGAGCTTGAGCTTCAGAATGAGCAAATACCGCGGTGGTACTAGCAGTAGAGCAATAGTTACCCTTCTATTAGGATTCACCCCCATTCATTCTCGAAGAACTAAATTAATGGGCCACATTTACTCGGATTGGCGCGGCAATGCCGAACTTCGGCAAGTTCAAATCGGCAAGAGGGCCTGCCACGATCAGTCTTTTCTACACCGGCGTCATGCGCCATTTAAATTATTCTCCAGGGACGAATCCAGATCATCATCCACTCAAACTTGGCATAAAGTTTCGTCCAAAAGGGAGATCTCCTTCGAGATAAACCGAAGGCGAAGTTAAAACACTCTGCTTACAAAAAAAAAAAAGAAATAATTGTTCGTGGGCGTGTAAAATATATCTCGCATTTGTTTATTAAATTTGTTTAAATAATACACGATTGTTGATGCAGTACAAACTTTTACAGCAGATGGTCATTGGTGAGATATTTATAGCTAATTCTGATGAAAAAGCTAAATCTATTTATGATAAAAATGCCTCAATTTCGTATTTGTTTATTAAATTGTTATAAACGATTAGGAATTGATGTTTAATATCTTGTAATTTTAAGTTAGCATTATTTTATTTCCATTTTTTTTTGAAAATATTGGTTTTGTGCTTCTAAATGTGACAAATAAAGAAGATATAACTTTGTTCACTAATTTGTTTATATCAGTTTAAATTTTTCGTTTATTAAAATTAATACTGTTGGACATCATTTTTAATGAGTTTTTGCCTCGACGTGGACCATATTCGGTTAAATAAAATTTTTTTTACGTCTTTGACCCTGCTGTGCGACGCGTCGGTTACCAAATTCTTTTAGTGCAGTAAATGAAGAGAAAAAGGTAAACGAAAGATTTAGTTGCTAAAAAAGGCCATCTTGAAACTTCTCTGATTTTCCAGGATTTCCAAGATCAAAGTCACCATTAACCTTTACCACAAAATGTGCAAAAGTATCTATGTTTGTTCTATTATTTGTTCTAAAATCTCTGAGAATTATCTCGAGAAATATATTCTCACAGAAATTTAATTAAAATATTAATCAATCTTTATTTGTGCTATTTTGGTCAACCATTGAAGTCGCCTGAGGATTTATGTATTATTTTTTTTACGAAGTGCCTATTTGACTGGTAATCCGAATGGAAAAACAATCTACAAGATTTGTACGAAATGGTTTTAGTAATGGAAAAAGCTTTTGGCCTTTATATTTGTTCGTATATATTTTATCATGGAAATCCGCTGTTTGAAAACTTGAAAAATATTTAATACCACTTCCATGTGGAGTACTCTCTAAATTTCTAAATATGTATTCAGTTATTTCTATTCTTTTGTATTGTGCTTCTATTATTATTGGAAGGTCAAACTTCTATTATCAAAAAAGAACATAGCTTTTATTTATTGTTGTGGATCTTCCACTTAAGGGACTACTTGCTGAATGAGGGTACTTTACGTCAGCCTTAAGTATCATTCCAATGTGGGGATCACAACCATAAATAACAGTATTATAGTGATAAGCATTATTAACTATTCCTAGTATTAAAATATATGGCATATAAAGCAGTTTTTATGCAAAAATTCAATAATAACTTACGATTACAAATTATCGGGTACGAATTCAACTCTGGTATATATATGGTCCAATAAACGTAAGAGATATATTTATTATTCTCTATATAGTATTGTTTTACTTTGTATACTTTATTCACTTTTTAAATTCATTCAATCAATTTTGGAACATTTAAAATTCAGTCTCCAGACTAAAAGTATTCAAATTTTTAAAAGTGCTTAAATGATATCATAAGTTATTTTACTTAACTAATTTTCTCTATTTATATATATTTTTTATGTAAAATGTTAATGAAAAATAATCGTAGAAAAGTCAGCAGAAGATTCAATAGGGATTCTTGAACTAAATAAATTTTTTCCCAAAGAGGATATTACGTTTTCCTGAACTCCCCCATCAGTCTAAAAACACTTAGAAGAACTTATGAATTGTTTCTTTTCGTTTCAGAATGGGTTTCGATGGAAGAACTTGCGTCCTACGCTCGCTGTGTGAAGCTTCCCAGCGACTTATGCCAAAAGGAAACACTCTCGTCGAAGAAATGATGAGGATAGCTTTCTCGTAAGGTTCCTAAAAATAAACGTGCTCGAGGATCGAAGGGTCTGTCGCGGGGTTGGGGATCCTCGGTTATTTCCCCAAGAGACATGGTAGAAGGTTTATTACGCGGCAAACTTGGTGCAATAAGTATTTAACGCGTACGAAAAGTTTTTCCTTATTCATCAAGGACTTCGTTCTAAAACCATTTTGAAAGATATAAACGAAATGACGGGGTTGTCGCGTTTATTGGCCCGAAGGGATGCAATTAAATTTCCCCACGTACTTTTCAATCTTGAATCATTTATCTCTCGATTTCAATAGCATTTCAGAGTAGCTCGCGTTCGCTCAACACCATCTATCTCATATTAAATTTATTCAACTGATGTAAAATATGAAGAATGAAATGTAGTTGGAATTCACGAATTTCGGCGAGCCAAATAGAATATTCGATAATCAATCGCAGATGAAAATTCTGATCGTTTTGATAACGCAATGAAGTTTCCGATTTCAGCAGTTAAATATAAAATTGTTGGTGATAAATTACGCGATATGTGACTCGTAATCCAAACTTCCATTATTTCTTCAATTACAAAAAGAGGATGTGCTAATTTATCTTTTTTTGATCAAATATAAAACGTGCAGGATTTCGAATTCAGAGTAAAATACGCAGAAATGCACTTTTAATCAATATTGCGGATAACAGATTTTAATTAAATCTTGCAATCCACTAGAACAATTTCCAATTCAAAGAAAAACGAGAGAGGTATTTCTAAAACTTCTCTGCCTTAGGATAAAATTATCTCATGGTAGCTGGAGGTGACTTTTTAAGTAGAAATTTACCTTTTTGGTCAGACATGAATCTGTAAGATCCTTCTAGCCTTATTTAAAATGAAAAATATATATATTTTAGAGTTGCCTTCTATCAGCATCAGCTTTATCATATCTGAAATTGAACATTATTTTCTCGCCAAGACAGAAGAAGATTAATGAGAGTAATTTCCGACTTTTTCATAAAGTCAAGGTCAAAGTTGAAGAGATTTATGTCGTATTTTGTGGAAAAGTGCTGTAAGGAAAGCCCCTGCTTTATATTATTAGTCCCTTATTTCTGAGTCGACGTCTAATCGATTTTTTTATACCGAATAGTCACCAGAAATTCTGAGAATCCTTCAATTCTAACATAAGATATCTGACGTTGCAGGTTGCCCCTGAGAAGGGTCTTCTCCTTTGAACCAGTTGAACACCACACGTACACGAATGCTCATAAAGCTGGTCACGAGGGTCAAAACTGCGCGGCCATGTTCCCTGGATGCACTTTCTCCCTCATAGACATGGCCCTCGGGAAATACAACACCCCCGAAGACCCCCCTTACAATCAGGATACTTCTGAACAGGTCCCCGGAACTTCGGATACCAGAGCACCAGCGGATGTACGATATAACATGAAGTAACATGAACATAGGGTTGACAAGGGTCGAAAATGATACACTCTCACCCTCGAGGTTGGTGCTCTTCGTTTATGGACAAAGTGTACAGTGTACAAGCTTCTTAGTTGTTTGTTCCTAGTGCAAAGTGGTACATAGGTATCATTCAAACAGCTCATTCCTCAAGAAAAGAGCTCACTCGACAATGTTCTGCACTTAATGGTTAAAATACTGCATTGGGACTAGTGATTCTATTTCGCTAAATCTGGATTAGTACGAAGCTACTAATGAAATAGTGCAAAGTAGTTTACTACTCTCCCAACCTGAATTAGTTAAATCTTACTAATAAATAGTAGTTTCTCACTAATTCAATTAGCCACAAGGACGAACTAAATGAATTGGTAACTCGCTTCTAATATCCTTGTTTTTAATAACCTACTTTATTAATAGTTATTTGATTAATTTAAAATACTTTAAAATTTCATGAAATTCCGTAAAGCTCCACGAAGTCTTTTAAAATTCCTTGAAATTTGCTGAAATTCTCTAAATTCCCCGAAAAACTTTAAAATTGGATAAAATCCGTTCAAATCTCGTAGAATAACTAAAAAATCTTTGTATATCTTCGAAATCCTTGGAAATCTTCTAAAATCTTCTAGAATCTGTTAAATAAATTATAAAAACTTTATAATATGACAAAAATAACGTAGTTATTTATACAAAAGGTTTAAAAGTATTTATGTACTAATTCAATAGGTAATACTATTTCAATTAATAGAAAGTGGAAAAATGACTAATTCAGTAGTCAAATGTAAGGCTATTAATTCAATTAGTGTAATTCTTACTATTTCAGATTGAGAGAGTATTATTTTTTATTCTACAAATGAATGAATGCGGGCATTAAAAAATGGGTGATAAAACTTCGTATAAAAATTTTTAGTATTTATTTATAAATTGCTGGCAATATATAAAATGCCTGCAAACAATGTAAACTAGTATTTATAGGTATAGGTTATACATAGTAATAAATCATTATAATAATTATAGCTTCTAATACATTTTTATAAGAAATATTGAATACGAAAAATATTGTATCTAATATTTATGATAATTTCGTCTATATTTTTTCATTGTACATCTAACAGTCTTTTAAATGATTCAGTGAAAAATTTCTCTGATAAATGAATGCTAGAATAAAGTTATGAGGCCATCGAGCATACATCTTGCAGATGAATGCGGAGGTGTGAAATCGACACTGGTGATAATTCGTCGCGTTATCCAATACAGTTATCGGTGTATGTAGCACATGAGGCTGGGCAGATTGTAATTTTTCCGGTGAATAAAATTCAGTAAAAGTGAACAGATATCGATTCACCGGTGGCTCCGCCCTAGTTCGCGATACGTCGGTGACGGGTGTGGCGTAGGCCGCATACAACAACTCTTTTTTCAGCGACATCGCCGATTTTCCATGGTCAGCTGTAATATTCACAACAATGGAAACTAAACAAAACAAGAATGATCCTTTGTAAAAACCACGTTCTCCGCTTTGATACCATGTATTCAGATATTCCTGTTTTCGAAATACTGATGAAAATATCGGATATGTCACTGTAAAATAAAATATCAAAATGGTAAAATTGAGGGCCCGGAATTTTAGTTTTTGAAACGTGTATTCCAGCTTTTTGTCCAAATTTGCAGGTATGCGAATGGCTAATGTTACTGCGGTTAAAAAAATTATTTTCCTATAGAAAATCATATGTATTTTATTCTTTTTCATGAGTAAAGTAGGCGTATACATAATACAGAAGCAAAAATCATCCCAAGTGAGCAACAGTGATGACGTGTTGAGCATACTATAAGTCGGCACAGCTACTTTCATACGGCATAACTTTTCATCGGACTTTTATCGAACTTTTAACGACTAGCTGCCAGAGTATTCGTTGAAAATTCAATGAAAAGTTCCTCTCCTTAAGTGCGATATAGATCAGCGTTTCTGTGTCGAGGTAATCAGGAATTCAGTCATTTATTGCTGCCATAAAGAACACCTGATCGACGTCAATATTTGTTAGATTCTTAAAAGATCGGATAAAAATTGAAACGGAAGTATATAGCGTCTTCCTATTCCATTTTTCTTCATTTTTTAATGTTGAATAGAGTTAGTGTACGAAAAGGAATAAGAATAAAAAGGGAACTTAAGTGTATCATCAAAAACTTTTATCCAGTTTTTTGGATGACATTTATGTGCAGTTATATGGGTTTTTCCACTCTCTCAATCTGAATTAGTAAGAATTTGACTAATTGAATTAGTAATTTCTCCACTTTGTACTAAATAAAATAGTAAGTGAATTAGTAAGAACAACTTACTAAGTCGTGGAATTAGTAAATTGTGATTTTAACTATTTAACAGTAGATCTTTTTATCCTAGTTTATTCAAGTTTATACTTCTCGCCTGATTTAGATAAAAAATCACTTTATTCTGATAACGGGACTGAATTCCTTGTTCGCCATGATTGAACGCCAATACTTCCATGAGGCTCTGATAAAATAATAAAAAGCCTGCAAGACTTGTACCGGACGATAGTCTACTAAGCCAGGAAGATAGATGCATCGACAGAATGATAAACGAGCAGGCGAAGAAAATAATGTAGAAATTGAATGACCAGATAGGTGCAAGAGTGTTCGAGGTTCCAACGAGGGTAAGATATTGGTGACAGTAGACGAGGAACCATGACACTGTGAAAGACACTAAACTTCTCAATTTTACTTTAGCTCATACTAAAGCCTCTTGAGAGATAAGAAAATACGCTTCGTTATTTTGTTATGTATTTAATATACCTTGGTAAAGCTATTTTTTTAGAAATTGAAACCTATTCGGTATTTCTTTATATTTTTTACGATATTGAATCTCAGTAATAAAATAAGCATCTTGTTTCGTTTTCTGGAAAATGTTTCAAGATTAAAGTAGTTGAAGATGAACTCGTTTTCGAATTTTAGGAGTCGAGAATGAAGCGTTTCTTTCTTCGAGTTTTTATGGTTTGAAGGAAAACAGGAACCTTTTAGATCGGCCCGTGTACCCTTCGAGAATAACGTGTATAGTAAATACGCCTTACATGTTCTCGAAACAGAAGCAGAAGAAAATTGGAAAAAGGTATTGGTATTGCTTTTCCCTCGAGATAGTACTGGAGAAAAATCAATGAAAATGTCCCAGCTAGGATTCAATGTTGCATGTATGTGTATATTAGAGAGCTTTTTTAAAATATTGTATTTTTTAATTTCATTAAGCACCACTACAAATCTTTCTTCTTAGTGAGAAAATTACCTCTGATTTGTTTCCGAAGCTGTAATCCTTTCTTGATCTCCCTTTTAGTACTCAGTACAAATTAGAGACTCATTTTGAACCAGAACTGGGGGCAAAATGTTCTGAAACAAAATTGAATGATGATTGGTTCATTTTGAACGATACAAAAAATAAACCCAATTCAAGTGCATGGTAAGCGAAACTTTAATTGTTTATTTCTAAAATAAATATAATAATCCAATTCAATTCAATTCTTTCAAATGATTTTGAAAGAATTCCAAAGAATTTAAGGATTCCAAATGATTTTAAGTAATTTTAAAGAATTCAAAGAGATTTAGAGAGATTTAACCAGATTTACAGTGATTTTGACAAAATTTTCATGTCATTTTCTTATTTGAGATACTTAAAAAATAGCTGCATTTTATTATATTTATAATTAAACATTGGCAAAAGTAATTATCGAGATGAAATTTCAATTAACGTCTGTCATTTGCCATAATGAAAACAGTTCATTTTGAATTACTATTTTGACTACGAAGGTAAGAATAGAGTTCAAAATGAACATGTAAACAAATGAACTGAAACAAGATTGAAACCCTATATTTTTTTCTGTGTGTGATTGCAGCAATTTAATACGCAGTTAAGGCAAATCTGAGAGACTTTAAGCACTATATATATA